>OX439483.1:390701232-390948802 GCA_949320155.1 Melangyna quadrimaculata
TCTTGTGTTGTGTTGCTGTTTGGCGTACGAAAAATAAATGGAATTCAGCGGCACACGAAATATTCTTTGCAGAATGAAGATGAATCGAAAACACTTTTAAAAATCCCACTTTCCCCTCCAAACTTAATCATTGAATCCGGACCTGCATTAAAACTACACCATATCTTGCATTAAACGTGCTTTGCTATGCGCTATCCCAATCTTTTTTTTTTTGCGAGAAATTCCAAAGTTTTGACAGTAAGTTTTTTTTTTTTTTTTTTTGGCTTGCATTCAAATTGAATTTTATATTTAAATGTGAATTAAAATGTGATGCGATGAAAATATTACCGTTAATGAGAATAATTGAAAACAATACAAAAATATTATGGTTTCTTTTCCAAACATTATTGCCATCACATATCAAAGAATCTATCTTTCTCAATGTTTTCGGTTATAATGACGTTGGTATATGCATATAAATACTCGAGTACCTACATATAGATACCTACATACCTACCATCTATACCAACAAAAAAAAGAAATGAATAAAAGAAACAAACAGCTGAACCTTGAAAACTGTCAAAATGTGAAGCAATAAAATTGTTTAAAATCAAACAGGCAATAAAAATATACCTATATAAAAAAAGAATAACTAAGTGGGAAAGCGAAAAATAAAAACATGATGAACAAAAAAAAACAAACTCGGAAAAAACACGCCAAAGATTCACGCTACAGTACACCCACATTTTTTCAGTTGTCACTTAAAAAAAAAAAAAAAAAAAAAAAATACCTACTAAATATTATTCAAAACAAAAGATATTTTAATTTTTACTTTAACTGAAAAAAAAGGAACGTGTAATTCTATAGGTATTTGAGGGAAGCTTTTGTGACGGTGGTTTAAAATCAGACGTTTAGAGAAAAACGATCTGGAAAAAGTTCCCTTATGCAATATCTTAACATTATATTATATTAGGGTGGTTCTTATTAGGGCTGGCCACGAGACGAGAAAAGTCTCGGTCTCGATCTCGGTCTCGCATGACAAGAACGAGACGAGACTGGCTTTTAAGCAACCGAGACTAGGCCGAGACGAGACTGTATATTCTTACCGAAATTTACGGAGAGTCTAATAAATTAAAAATACGATTTCAGTTAAATATTTATTTTCTTCTGTACGTATTCAAACTATAGGTAATCGAAAATATTTCGTTCCAACAATCAACAGGTTGTCCGGGAATCGTATTTTTCGGAGACGAGAAAACACAACCGACACAATATTGGAAATCCCATGTATTTTTGTAAATACAAATTTGAAAATTCATAACTTTGGTAATTTTTAATTAAAAACAATTAATTTGGGTACAGATTGAGTCACTTTAATCATGTTAAAAAAATGTAATAGACAAAATTTTGCAACATTTTATTGTACGTGTAAAATACAAACAAAAAAGCCTCTAAATAAGACCTCTTTCAGATATGAGGAAATCAGCCCAACTGTATTTCGTTCCACAAACATGTCTTATCTCTACTATGGTACTAAAGCTTTTACAAAATGTAATCCTCTTTTCTGCCAGTCTTATACCATCTATACATCTTAAATACCTTTTTATTTTTGTTCAATAATTTAGTCATTCATCTGCAGTAAGTAAGTGCACCAGAACTTATCATTTATTATTATATTATAATAATCACAAAATTCGATCGCCTTATTTCGTATAACAATAAATTTTCACAACACCTGCACCTCTCAATGTTTGTTCGTTTAGTGGTGGTATGATCAAGTTAATTAATTTGTTTTCTTTTCGTATTAGTTTTTTTTTGGTAAAATTGGAATCAACTTTTATTTATTTTTGTTTGTTTTTGAAAAAAAAAGAAGGGTTGGCAAAGAATTACAAAGTGGTTGTAATTGATATAAATATACTTTTTTGTTTACTTATTTACTTAGGGGGATTTTCTTTGAATGCATTTCATATTTTACCTCTGCCTTAGCGGATTATTGCAGATTAATGTTCTTTTATATTTACAATGTTGTAGTTCAGCAATTGAAAATATTTTCTTTTCTTTTATGAAATTAAAATAATGCTCGTATAAAGAGGAAAAAAATAATGTGAGAAGAAAGACACAGTTCAAGTTGTAGTGTTTTGCAGTATTAAATGTTTAAAAACATTGCGTGTTAAACATACAATCAATAAAATAGAGTGAGAAGTTTTTTTTTTTTTTAATTTCATGCATGCAAAACGTCATCAGGAAGTTTTAAGAAGGGGTTAATGGAAGTGCATACATATTAGGGTGGCGCTTATTTCGGTAAAGTTGGAATTTCTTTCATCATTTCATTATTAACACTTAAAACTGACGAAATACTTTTTATTGTATTCAATAACCTTAACCAAAACTTAGGGAAAATGAAAGCTTATGGTCATATGAAGACGCAATTATATATAAAGTTTTTACCTAAATATAATGATGAAATGTTAATACCTTATACACAAAATTAAAACCTCCTAAAATATACCGTTTGGATCATTAATTTCCCAAATTGGTGGGATAAAAGCAACTTAAGCAAAAAAAACAAAAAATTACTCGTTTTCATTTCGATTTTTAACTAGTTAGAAAAATGTAAAAAAATCTGGAAATATTTTTTGTTTTTAGTCCATATAACTAATACTTAAGATAAATGGTAAGTTTTATTAATATTCATCAACTTTTGCACTTTTGCTGATTTTTAGTAGAAGGCTAAAAATCTCCATGTATTTTTTATGGGAACTTTCAACTGCTCGGTGGCACGTGTTAACGTCAACCGATTTCAATAAAATTTTGCACAGATTTTTATTTTTCTACCTTGATCAGTTTGATCGACCCACTTTGCATAAATAAGCAGCACCCTAATACATATGTATATACAAATACACGGTGTCCTATTAACAATGGTCCAAAATGAAAGTGGTGAAAGGCAGGTCATGTTTTCCAAAGACTTTTCTTAAAAAACTGATGGTTTTCGAGAAATTTTCAAAAATACTCGATTTTTCCGTGTTTACCACACAAAATCGAAAGTCCATTGTGCAAATTTAAGGTTTTAATTATTTCTTTCTTTAGGGAATCAAAATGAAGCTCTACAGACATATTCAGCATTTTCGGAGTTATAATTTGTATGGGAAAAGTAAGGCCTTAAAGAAAGACACGGGTTAATGAGCTCGGAAATTTTTTTTTATCTAAAAAATTGCATCTACGTAATGAGACTCGTTTGACCACTTCAAAATCCTTGGCACTTAGGGTGGATAACACCTATAATAATTTAGTTTAAAAAGTATTTATTTTTTTGTCTATAACATCTAACTCTGAAAATATCATCGAAATCGTTAAAGTTGTTTCCGAGAAACCAAGAAATAATAAAAGTTGGGGTAAAAGTAAAAGATTTTACTGAAACTGATTTCAAAACTCCGAAAATGTCACCTATGCAGTTGGAGGGATTTCCAGGAAACCATGAAACTAAAAATAATAAAAGTGGTCGTGTCAGTGTGAGGATTTAAGTAAATCCACTCTATAAATGGTTGCCTTTTTCATAGCATTTTTTTTAAATTTTCATCGAAATCATTGTAGACGTTTCCGAGAAAACAAGAAATTAACAAAAGTGGGTGTGACAATAAAGAGATTTTACTAAAACTAATTTTAAATCGTGTTCTCATTTATGAAAAAAAAACAACTTATAATTTCTATCAGGAATTTCTCGTTTCAAGTAATACGGTTTTGCAGTTTTACCAGCATGCATTCGGTACCAGTTATTAAAGAAAACTGACATTTTTGAGATATAAAATTTTGTACCTATATTCAGAGATATTTAAACTTATTTTTTTTTTGTTTTAATGCAATAAGGGATTAAATTAATTAGGGATTAAAAAAACAATTCTAAATAATACAAGTATGATTTAATTAAAAAGTACAAGTGACCTCAAATCCAGAAATCAATCAGCCTTATCGGCAATTCCGGGGGAGATTGTTCTCCCCCGAATTTTCATTTTTCCCAGGAGTCGAATTCTCCCATCGTCAATCTCCCCGGATTGAATCTCCCCCGGAAATTACTTCGAATCAGTTTCGAAATACTCTGAGAGAATTTATATTCTGAAATTGTTTATCTGTCAAAGTTTGTAAATTATTTTCTGAAATAAAATTAAATATTTGAATTATTTGTGGTGATAAAGACCTATTTTGCAACATAAATTCAATTTTCGTGTAATGAAAACGCGTAAAAATAGTCCAAAGTTTAAAAAAAGCATTTTTTGTCTATTTTGTTGTTGTAATATATTTGTTCTCTCTCTGTGAAAAACTGTGTTACTTTATGAGGGCGAATAACCTGAAAGTGTTAAGTGTTAAAAGTGTTAAGTGTTACTTGTTCCAAAATGTGTTAAAAGAGATTTCTCCTCCAACCCCTTTACGGGTAAACTAAACTCTAGCTTATTGTAGAGTTGACGTACAGCCACAAATACCAATACCGATGGACTTCTCAGTAAACGTAATGTTCAAAACTTGTCCTTTAGAGCAAGTATAAAATTATAAAACCTTCAAAAATAGTTAGTAATATGCTTCTATTTTTAAAATTCTCCAACTAAATTGAGGTGAGTTTTTTCCAGGGAAACATCATTAATTTTCCTCCGGGAAATAGATTTACGATACCTACTTTTTTCATTGCATTTTTTTCCCATTTTTCGAACTTTGTTTATGATAATATCATACGGGGGAAAAAATCCGGGGGAGATATTATTCCCGATAAGGCTGAATGTGTTTCGCCATATGTGGGCGAAACACATTAATTTCTGAAGTTGAGGTCACTTGTACTTTTTTAATTGAATTATATTCAATTAATTTATTAATTAAATATAGTAATAATTATATTCATTCACTCCACTTAAAACAGAATTAGTTTGAATATATTTAAATTTCTTCATCTTCTTATTAATACAGATATGTAGGTACAAATGTTCTAAATCAATAAACTGATTATTAATTCCTGATGCATTCACTGATCCATTGAGCAAGAACCTCTGTTACACAGTTGATCACAAGTGAAGGTTTTATTTAAATACAAATTTTATCTTTCTTAAAAATTAATTTAGCATTAAAAAATGTGCGATGCTTAAATTGAAGCTTAAAGATTGAAGCAAATTTTAGACGCGATACAAAACTTTTTATGTCTAAAACATAAATTTCAAACTAATCCCTGTGTTTTAAAATAATGTGCATGTCAATTCATTTTGATCATCAACTCGAACATAATAATTTATACGTATAGATATCTATTAGCTAAAATCAATAAACCTACCTATAAAACTATTATAAGAAACCCAGACAAATATTTACTTTAATTTTATTCTTATTTTTTTTTAACTTTTGTATCATTTAATTTATGAGTTCAACAAAATTCCGTTATTTCTTCTAAGATGAATATTTATAGGTAAATGTAGATACAAAAAAAAAAAAAAATGGGCACGAATGGATCACACAAACTTGCTCTCGTAGCTAACAACTTTAACGTTGCTTGAAGTTGACAATGTGCATTGTGCATATGTATTGGTTTCATAAAATTATGTTATCATTAAAAAAGTTGTGAAAAACAAGTTTAAATATAAATTATTAATTAACTACAATCTACTAAATTAATTACTTTAAGAGCCAATTTTGCAATAGGCAGTTAAAGCTCAGATAGTACTTATTCTTCGAATAAAAAAAATTTGTTCCTGTTGCTCTGTGATATTTTAACTGATAATTGAAAAATCGGCTCTAAATTTGTTATTTTAATAGCTAAAATAGAAAAAAAATTGTTGAAATCGGTGCAGCCGTTAACGAGAAACTTGAAAATCAAAAAATCGGTCCTATGACAACCGTTAACAACCATTATAAATAATTTTATTTTTTACAAAAATACTAACTATAGCAATAATAGTACCAAGTATTTTTTGTTTCGAAATCGTTAGAGCCGTTTTTTAAATAAATCTATTTTTGTTTATTGGTTGTATGACAGGTAGGTACCGTTATTTTTTGAGCTAAAAAAATTCAATGTACTCTCTAGAGAATCCCCAAATAACCTTCATTCCAAAATTTTAAGAAAATCACTTCAGTGGTTTAGGCTGCGGGTCGAGGTAGAGACAGACGACAGACAGACAGACTGATAGACAGACTGAATTGCCGGACCCACTTTTTTCGCGATCTGTATCATTATAATGTGAGGGAAAATTATTATCTCGATTTTTGATTTTGCACGAATCCTAAACTTGTCCTATACTTCGTTCATATATCGCAAGTAAAATTCAAGCGACATCCCCACCCTATACTAATTGCTACCGATAATGACGTCAGCATTAACAAAAGAACTTGAAAACAAAAAAAAACTTGCATGTATAAATTTTTGCGCACAAATATGCTTATAAGATAACATATGTAATTTAATCACCTTCTAAAACAAAATACTAATTAGTTAATTATGTAAATTTTATTTTATCTTTCTTTATTTTTGTTTTTTTATTTATAAGATGAAAGCTAGAACAAAAGCTTAACAAAAAACAAATTAAAAAAAAAAAACCTCTGAACCAGAATAGAGCCACTCAAAGTAGGTAGTATAGTCCATTCATCATTTTTATAATTAAATTTAAATTAGCTTCTTCCTAAAGATAGTATAATGCTTTTTGTTTTATATTGCAGGTGTGGATAGTTCTTGAAAATATCTAAAACAACAGCACTAAGCTTAGCTTTTAAGAATGAAATATGTTTAACTTAGTTCAAACATATAAAAATGTTAATAAAAAAAAAAGAAAAAAATATATTCTCATACATTTTGTATATTATTTGTTTGCTTTGAGCTGGCTAAAAAGTCTGATTTCTTGAGTCTTCTCTGGATAGCCCCATCATGGTCAGTCTTCGTCGTCGTTGGTGGTGTTGGTAGCTTCTTCGTCTTCATTTCTTTTTTGTTTTGCTTACCAACCTTGTTGTTGCTGTAATAAATGTGAGAAATTTTTAATTTATAAGTTTCTCGTGCTATCGGCGATGATCTTATGCGCTTGGTTGAATGGATGATGGGTTATAAGACCGAAGAAGAGAAACTGAACTGGAAGATTCGTGTTATTTAGTGGATTTTTGATTCGCTGAATTTATTCGAGTTTTTATTAAAATTAAATAATTTGTTCATGTAAACCCAATGCCAGAAAGGTACTTGAAATTCTATACTATTCAAAATAATTTTGAGAATTTTTTAAGTCACCATCAAAATGGCACTTATGGCAAAAATGTGTGTTGCCTAAATTCCAGAGGTATACCTATACAAGCTTTAAATCATTGTCTTTCGCAGGCTTTTAAGTCATTATCGATAAAAATACCCATAAATCTTAATTCGATTCTTGTTTTTTTTTCATCCGCGATCGCTTTGCCTCTCTCCCTCTCTTTCTGCTCAAGTTGTCGCTACACAAATTCCTTGTTTTTCATCCTTTTGCGATGGTCATCTAGAGAGTGAGTATAACTATATCTTCTTTTTCTTCAGAAGATGAAAACAGCAACCAAAAAAAAATTGAAATTTTCAGGAATTACATCATGATGAATTAGTTTCGCATTAATTTATTGCAAATTAGTCGTGCCCACACAGAAATAAACCTCAACACCGTATATAACTGCCCATAACTCTCAACATGGTGTATGGGTTACCCACCTTTTTTTCTTTTTGGCATTAAATGACCTTGAACAAAATTTTGTCGATAACTTGTCAAGATTTAAGATAGGTAGTAGGTACTTATTATTTACAGGTATACTGTTGGTATTTATTTTTTTTTTTTTTTTCGTTTCAAAGTAACATGTACGAGAGTAGGTACCTGTCGACATTGTATATAGACAATATTGAATCACGTTATGCAATTATAATGAGGAGAACAATAATTTTCGTTTGGTTTTTGTTCAAATTTATGAATGTAAAACAATGATAATTGTTTTGTATTGTATTTTAAAATTGTGGCAAGTATCACGTAGCAAAAGATGAGACATGTCATAAAATTCACACAAACCATATTAAGTTGGA
Source organism: Melangyna quadrimaculata (assembly GCA_949320155.1). Taxonomy (NCBI): domain Eukaryota; kingdom Metazoa; phylum Arthropoda; class Insecta; order Diptera; family Syrphidae; genus Melangyna; species Melangyna quadrimaculata. The sequence continues at coordinate 390,709,259 of OX439483.1, forward strand.
AATTGTATGTGAACATAATCATAATTTGCAAAATGTGCCTAAAATGCTTCATATAAAATTCAAGGACACGTCCATGGTTCATGTCCGGCAGTAGGTACCTATTTGAGATGTACTGCTGTAAATGAGAATAAAATTGCCTGGAAAGCATAATAGAGATGACACTTGTCATCGAGTAAAATGTTTTAAAAAAATATGTAGGCACACATTTGAAACAACAAACCGAAAGTGATTAATGCTGTAGGAAAAAATATTTATTAAACAACAAATATTTGAAATAATTTTTACAATATTACAATGAGGATTCATGAGGAGCAAGTGCGTGTGATCATCATCAAGTCAAGTAACCCCGATCGGGGCATGGGGTGCCAAAAAATCGTATCCATCGTTCACGGTCTGCTGTCTGCAGCTAGATATTTTAACTTTGGCCACTTCTTTCCCTGGGAATCTTATTTAGTTCCGAGGATTAATATTACAAACTTGGAGAAAATAAGCTGGTTAAGGGTGTTTAGAAAACAGTATCTAAATATAATCTGGTTGAATTAGGCTTTGATATAGACAAAAGGATCCTACTCCATTACGGGTCTCGCCAAGTCCTCTCGACGACCCACTCTCTGTTGTATCCATTGGTACAGCTTCTTTAATTCCCATCAGTGATGCTCTAGTACCACTTTCAGCAATATTACCAAATCATGAGATTTACCGATTTTTTCAAGAAATTCAATTGTATCAGGTGATAACTCGTTAAGGTAAGGCATCAACACCGCATATTTTCGTGGAATCGCTGAGAGGGTTTTATTGCTTTGCTTGAACCACAATGCATTTGTTACCTTTTTGAAGTGTATCAATCCATCACTGTCACTTACGTCTACGCATGATAGAGTCGATGGGTTCATGACCCGTTCTTGCATGAAGTTCATCATTGGAGATATAGTTGCGCCAGAAAATTCTCCAGATGTTTCGCTGACTTTCCAAGTACTAAAGAAGCATGAATTAAACATTGGCGGATCAGTCGTATATCTTGGTCTTTAAGCTAATTGAAGAAAATTAAATTAATGAAAAGAATTCGGGAAGCAGCCTTTATTTGTTTTTCCGTTTCCGCTGATTTATATCATCCAGTTCGGTTCCGACACCAGTAGAGACAATACTCGAACGCTCTTCAATTTCTTTGATCTTCTGTTTCAAAATTCTCTACCATCTCTACTGGTAATCCAGATGATAGATGAGGAAGTTCCAAGGCTGATCCTTTCTGTTTTTGTTATAGCAATAGCAATTTCAATAGGATTTTGACCAGTTCTCCGAAGAAGTTCTTGGTTGGAGATGCTATTGGGAAACAAATCCTAACGATGTTTTAGGAGACATCTACTCTCAAAAGTTTGCAGCTTTTTTGTGACAAAAGCGGTCACTTTCCATTTACTACACCCAAATAGTTGTAGTACGGGCTCTACTTTTTAGTTGAACGGTCACAGCTTGGTCTTCCCGCTATAGACGGTGATCTTCCAAACTCTTGATAGCATGTTGAAAGCGGCTTTTGCTTTGTCAATTCGGCAGTTAATTTCTTCATCTGTTTTTTGAGACAAGAAAGTACAGAAAATTGTTCACCGCTTTTATAAGATATTTTAAACCACTAATTTTGATAGAAAATTTTGATTCTAACAAAAAATGTCTTAAGTAACATCCTCAAATTTGGCTTAGTTTTCGAGTCTTACCAAACAATATTGAAAAATTACCAGAGTGACCCCTTTTTTTAGAAATGCATGTGTGCGAAGTTTGTGTTTTATGTAAGATTAAGTTCCACACAAAAATATTCAATAACAAAACCCCCTAAACGAAATTGTTCCTTTCTTCGCTTAATATTCCAGTATATTCAATAGCCTAAACTTTTTCCCAAACATTTTAATTTTGTTTACAATAAAAATTGATCAATCTTTTTTGTTCAGTGTAACACCTTGATATTTTTTTCTGATTTCTCTATACAAATTCGTAAGGCGAAATTGTGTGTCACACATAATTTACATATATCATTATTCAATTTTGCAGACATATTTTGGCCCAAATATTTTCTTAATTCCCATCAAAAGTCCCACTCTCTAAATTGAGAAGAAAAACAAAAAATAAATATCAAACACTGAATCACCGACTTAGAAAGACGGCGCATGGAAGTGGTCCCAAATAAAAATTAAAATCGAAAGTGTGTATAATAATATGCGTGTATCGAAAATGTTTATAAATTAAAAAAAAAAAACAGAAAATAACCATCAGATGCATATCGACCACCAATGAATTTATTAATAATAAATAAATCAAAATTAAAATCAGATTTTCCCCATGATGGCTTCACTGTGTTTGCGGACGGACGGACAGACGGACGGATACTCCGACTCACGGACAGATACTCCGACTCACGGACGTAACAAAACGAACTACTACTATAATATGAGTGTATATATGATACCTACAACGGGTGATTTGTTGTTTTATAATGTTCTCTCATGGCGCACACACTTGAATGCCCAAAAATGACAGACTTTATACATTATAACGTGTGGTGGCATGGAAATACTTTTTTTTTTCTTTTTTAATTTTTATTCGGTATTATGATTATATTTTTTGTATTTTATTTTTTATTTTCTAACGTATCTTTTTGGCCAGTTTTTTGCTTTTTTTTTGTTGTTTTGCTTGGTATGTTGTTATATCCCCGTATTCCCACTTTCGCTAACTCCCTCATGTGAAGTTTTTATATTGTTTGTAAGTATGTGGTTATTATGGTATCCTGACACTCTCGGGAAAGTATATTTCTACCTCGTTTTCTTTGTTGGTATACAAAATAAATACTTCATACAAACAAACAAACAAAAATAAAATTAAAAAAAAAAACATATTTTTAGCTCATAATTTGATGAACGGAAAATAATTGGGTCGAACTAAATTACAGTGCACAGAAGTTGAAAGTAGGTAGCCGGGGTAAATATTAATGGAGTGCGAGGGCTGACATGGGCTTGACAATAATGTCCGTGGATATATAATTTTTTTTTTAACATTTTACATGCAATTAAAAGTAAACATCATCAGACACAAAATAAAACAAAACAAAAAGAAAAAAATGAAGTCAAAATTGATTTGCATTATTAATTTATTAGACGGGTTTTTTGCTTTCCATAATATTATTGTTGTTTGTATGGCTGTTTTTTTTTTTAAATAGAAGAATGTTGTTTTTATGAGTAATACAAATGCATTTTTGTAACACTGTTGTTGTATACGGAAAAAGATTTAAGTGTATTCAAAACAAAAATCCAATAATGATATAGCATGCACCATTAAATTGCGTGTCAGCGTTAAACAGATGAATATGTAAGTGAATTTAAAAATTATTTCGCTCAAATTATTTACAAGTCCAGTTAAGGTTGACAATATGTTTTTTTTTTTTTTAAATTAGGATATCTATAAAATGTGGATAACTATTGAGGCCTAAACGAAACAATTTTGCCTAAAACAACAAGATTTTTCAATCTTGATTCTTAGGTCCGTCAAGCTGCGACGTCCACAACGGAAATTCCAAATTCTAATGATGCAGGAATTAAGGGCTTTTTTTGGGCTAATTTAGTATCCCAATCCGGGCGGAGCACTTACATGCCTTCCCACCGAAACCTGTGGACGACTCAGCTTGACGTCAAGCTGCGTCGTCAACGGGTTTCCATGGGAAGGCATTTAGGTGCTCTGCCCGCATTGGGGTATTGTATGAGCTCAAAAAAAGCCCTAAATTCGTGCATCATTAGAATTTTTAAAATTTTTTATTTGAAGGTGTTATCGTTGTAATGGACCCAGCGTCCGAAGAGTGACGTCATCAAAAAAATGGGTTTTACCCTGTTAAAACCAAACCAGTATTATTATTATTATTATTATTATTATATTTTCAAATGACCTAATTCTACGTCTAACAAGATTTTTTTAAATTTTTTCTATTGTCAAATACAGCAAGTCTCCAATTTACAGCACATTCGGTACCTATTTCCAAGGTGAAATCGTGGAATAATAAATTTAAGATTGCGATAGTGTATGAGCTCAAAAAAGCCCTTAATTCGTGCATCATTAAAATTTTGAATTTGTTTGTATTTATAGGTGTGGATGACGCAGCTTCAGGTCAAGCTGCATCGTCCACGGGTTTCAAAAGGAAGACATTTAGGTGCTCCGCCCGCATTGGGGTATTGTATGAGCTCAAAAAAAGCCCTAAATTCGTGCATCATTAGAATTTTGAAACTTTGTATTTTAAAGGTGTGGACGATGCAGCTTGACGTCAAGCTGAGTCGTCCACGGGTTTAGTGGGAAGGCATTTAAGTGCTCCGCCCGGATTGGGGTAATAAATTAGCGCAAAAAAAGCCCTTAATTCCTGCATCATTAGAATTTGGAATTTCCGTTGTGGACGATGCAGCTTGACGGACCTTTGATTCTTGACTCATTCTCTTTGTCCGCAACTGACGCGATGGTACTTTCGATTACAGTGTTTTTTTGCAAGAACAATGACTGGCATTAATTGCATAGGCCAACAAAATGAACACTTTTTTGTTCGAGTCGAGACTTAACTAAGTACAGTTTTTCAAATATTCCTGCGTATTCCGTTTTTTTATTGTTTTGTATGTTATGCTACATAACCTGAAATTATAGGACTTAAAAAGAAATGCTACATCGGCACCGGCTGCTGGTGAAAACCAAGCTATTCAGGAACTGCGACATGCCAACATAAACAAGGGCGCAACTATTTTCAAATCGCCGCACAGAGAAGGAAAAAAGCTCAGGAGATTCGTTCACCAAAATTCATTAACAACGGTCAAGGCCAACTCCTTGTGGATGACGACAAAATTCTTCACAGATGGCAAGAGTATTGTGAAGGACTTTTAAACGAACTGTTTCCGAGGATATACTTTCCAATAACTGCACCTAACAATGAAGAAGTCGCCGACATCACAGTCGAAAAAGTTAGTGATCCGGTGAAAAACTCCAAAAAGGGAAAAGCGATTGGCTCAGACGAGATACCCGCTGAGTTCTCGAAATGATGGAAGACATCGGATCTAGATGGCTCATGATTCTCATCTCCAAACTTATCTGCGGCGACCGAATGCCTAATCAGTGGAGGGAAAGTTACCTTCTTCCAATCTACAATGGGAAGGGTGATACACGAAATTGCGACAACTACCGTTCGATCAAGCCGATTTAACACACCATGAATATCTTTGAGCGGGTATTGGATGGCCACCTACGAAAAATAATACGGCTATCTGACGACCAGTGCTCAAAGGTAAGATGCCCCGCAGGAATCACCGAAGAGTTCCCAATTAGAGTAGGTGTGCACCAGGGAAGCGTCTTGAGTCCTTTGCTCTTTATTACTGTCCTTGACTTTCTGCTTGAGAATAAGGTGACGGATCCCAAAGTGAATCAGTTATTCTTTGCTGATGATGGAGCCATCATAAGTGAAGATCCTGTGTCCTTGCAACGAGCACTTGATATATGGGTGGATGTTCTAGAGGGAAATGGATACCGCATAAGCGCGAAAAAGACCGAATACCTTTGCTGTCCATTTTCTAATCCACACAGGCCTATTCCGGACATTTATTTGTATAGAAAAGTACTTCCCAAGTGCGAAATGGTTAAATATCTTGGATCAATGATTAAACGCGAAGGATTTTGTGACGACGAAATCAAACATCGCGTAAGTGTAGGGTGGATGAAGTGGCGGGAAAACTCTGCCATCTTTTGTGATAGATAAATGCCCCCTAAGCTGAAAGGAAAGCTCTACACGGCAGTTGTTCGTGCAGCGCTTACATATGGTTCATAGTGTTGGATAATGTACAAGAAGTATGAGAGTAAATTGACGGCAGCTGAAATGAAGATGCTTCGCATGACAGCACGAGTGACAAAGCGTGATCGAATAAGAAGCAAGAGAATCCGAGGAAGCCTACACGTCAAAACTACCATCTTCGACAAAATACAGCATGACCAACTTAGCTGGTACTCTCATGTACAAAGAAGATGCCATGAGAACCCAGTTTAAAAGGCAATAGCACTAGACGTTCCAACACTATGGCGGATGAAAGGCAGGCGCAAAAACTCCTGGATGAAACAAATGCAACGACACCTGAATTTAGTTGGCCCCAGACATGGAACAATCTGAAACTGGGAGGCCTTTCGACGTTTTCTGAGGTCAACCCGGCGAACCCCACAAGTGGAACCTTAGGCGAAGCAATTGAGTGGGAGAGTTGTGGTCCCCCTCGAGATCATGACAATCGCCGGTAAAAATGAAGAAGAAGAAGGCATCGTAAGAACAGGCATATCACACAACATACTACAAAACCAATTTTTCCCGCAATAGAATATGTAGAACCAGAGGATTCATGTGTTATCAGTTATCACAAAGAGCTATGGAAACCTTGTCACCGAAGCACAGGGAATAGTTGATGTATTCAAGCATCCTTAATGGGGATCAAGCAGAGCAAGTGATGGAGCAAAATGAAAACCCAGTGCCAGTCAATAAACACCAAATAAGTCTAAAAAAAAGAGCTCCACCTAGTAAAATAAGAGGTTAATTTAGCTATATAAAAAGCTAAAGAACATCGAGGTCGTCAGTTTTGATAGATTACCAGCGGAACTCTTCAAATGGGGAGGAGATTTGTTGAAAGGGTTTATGCATTACATTCACATCATCAATAAATGTTGGATGGAAGGAAGCATACATATGTCCGAAGTTGCAAGAACTATCGAAGCATATCGCTGCTAAAAGTCGCATATAAAATCCTATCGAACCTACTGATCTGTGCGCATCTTAAGCAGTTCTGCAACACTTTAATCGGCAAGCATCAGTGTGGATTTTAGCCCGGCTATAACAAAACGTCACTTCGAAGTAGTTAAGGGGTTCACCTACCTTGGGGCTAAACATTTACTCCACAAATGACACCTTAGTGGAAATCCGGCAAAGTGATACCCTACGAAACCGTTGCTTCTTATGTTTGGCAAAGAAAATAAGTTTCAAAACTTCTTCTAGAGTGAGCTAATTCTGGAGTCTTTTGAAAGAAAAATTCTTTGATGGTTATTTGGTCCTGTGTGTGAGGAGGGAAAGATAATACCATGAACTATATGAGCTGTAGGTGTAGAAAGTCAAAACATGTCGACTACATTTCCCACCTGCATCGAGCGAGGCCAACAATGCTCCAGCCAGGAGAGTCAGCCAGCCCTCAGGTACGAGATGACAAGGAAATATACCGACTCGTTACCGTGTGATAACATGAGCGTGAAAAAAGAGCCACTATTAAAAATGTTCTGTGCTGTGCCCGACGACCTGGTTACTGACTTTTACCGCATATTAAGAAAATATTGTTACCTACAAAGTATTGGTATCTAGACGAGAGCCATTTTTTTTAGTGAATAGTTAGGCTCGCTATTTTGAATTTCGAAAGAATCAAGTTGTGGTGTACCTATACCTAGTGTGAAAAATTTGCTCTGCAAAGTACCGAACAGATAAGAAAAATAATCGCATATTTGCTAATTTTACAAATATTTTTTAAAACGTGAACTTAGTGGCGCCATTTTGGAAATTCGAAAAAAATAGGTTGATCAAATGTCATTTTTTTTTTTTTGACAAAGGATCAATTTTTTCGATGTCTTCCCGAATTTTGTTTTACAAAGGGCGACTTAAAATCAATGATAAGGCTAAGTTCAGAAAAGCATTTCGCACAAACTGTAACGCAGTGATTTGGCAAAAATCGGTAAGACACTCCACCCTATCGTAAGTTTGAATTTTTTTCGTAGCAATTTTTATTTTTATTAAATGTATCAATTTCTGTTTTACTATGGAAAATGGGCTCACAAAAATGAGCTCATAAATTTTTGAGATCAACTTGACTTTTTTTTCAAAATTTTTGAAAAAAGCGGTGCTAACTTCATGCTTCGTGAAAAGTCTGCAAACAGTCGATTTCTTTCTTTGCTTTTCAGCAGCAAGAACTTGACAGTACGTCCACAATACAGCAAAACATTTCTTTTTCGTATAAGAATTAAGAATCGCAAACCAAAAAAATGTTCGTTAATAAAATTATCAAATTTGTTAATCACATAATTTGGATTTGAAAAGTATTATTTTAGTATTGAAATGAAAAATTTTAAATTTCCTTTTTCTCACTAACAAAAATTGCCATAGCTTTCCTAATACCACTTTCAATTAAATGGGGTGCAATTAAGTACTTTCCTTTCTACATTACAAATGGGTCATTTAAATCAATATTTGTATTTTGTAAACATTAAATTTTAGAAGCCAAACAAGTAAACAACACAAAAAAAATCAAAAATATCTATAAATCGGTTAATGGTTAAATGACATTATTACCATTGAACTACAAACCCATAGATACTCTCAATTCAATTTTATATAGATACCTACATTTTGTTTTCTCCTTCATTATTTAAGTAGCAAAATATTAAAGAGAGAACCAAAGAAAAAAGAAGAAAAAAAAAAACTAAAAAGAAACTCCTTCATTTAATGTCAATATAATGTTTCCCTAATGACTTTCCATGGGCTATCGCACATTTTCCTCTTTCACACTATATGCAATGTCCACAGAACCATAACGAATAATATTTGTATAAATATAAATATACACAGACACTGTGACAGTCATCCTTCTCTTCAGGGAATAAACGATCCGGTCAAGTTTTGTTGAAAATGCATTTCAGTTATTCTTAGATTTTTGTCCGGATATTGAACTTGAAAGAAAGATATGAATTTTGTTCTCTAAAGAAATAGTGCGAGATAAAATTTAAAGCAATTATATCGAAATATCTGCTTATCACTGTTGATACCCAGGGCTCTCCCCCCACACATATTCTCTCTGAAATCTTGAAACTATAAATTTAAAATTTAATTTTACAAAAATCTACAAAAAGGTAAACATTTGTTCAGGCGCATAGTTGGGTGAAAAAAAATATGTGACTACTTCTACTTAAACGGCCACGGGACCACCCCTTCAAAAAATTGCAGAGAAAAGTTTCGGGTGTATATTAAATTTGAGTGTCTAAGGGATTTTCACTCCCAGGTTATAACCGGAATTGAAAACTGTGTGAAAATTACGTTTACACAAGCAGCCGCAGCATCACCATCGCAGTATTTAAATACCACACGTGTTTTATCGCTGCCATTAAATCATTTTTCTTTTTTACTTTGGTTTTTTCCTAGCTCACATCGCATCATAGTCTCTATGCAATATCTCGTATACTTACCACCTTTTTTCCTAAAAAATATTTTTTGTTCAACAAATATACCTAATATACATACTTAGATCAAAGTTTTGTATCTATACCGCTTTGAGTGTAGATTATCTGAAGAGAACAAAAATATACAAAGAAAGTATAATTTTTCCTCTATACCTACATAATATGTGAAGGTAATCACCACCCGCAAAAAGTGGCGCCCAACGAACGTAGGAAATCCCAGTTCCAACTCTTTATTGCATCGCTAGAGTGTCCTTCTTGTTTTTTTTTTGTTGTTTGTCTGTTGCTGCTATCATGGGTTAAGGTATGAAAGCGTTTAATGTAAAACGGCATTTAAAGATACTTTGGATGAAAGAGTGCGCTGTGTGCGAGGTTTGGTGTAAATGTGTTTTGTAAAAGTGAAGATGTTTTTGTTGACTGTGTAGTGTATATAGTTATTCACAACCAGGACACCATCATCCCACCAAAAAGCACCGTAATCATATCGCCACCACCAGGCCGCCACCGGCTTGTCCTTCGTCGCACCGTACTCTATAGCCATCAAAATAAGCAACAACGGTGAGAGAGAGAGAGAGCGAGAAGGAGAGTGTATAAGAAACACATTTTTAAGGATACGTTTTGTTGACATGAGTGTTTATTATCTGCCACTGCATCATTTTAATATTGCGGGCTGGGATACATTTTTTTCCTTTCCTCTGTTCCAAGGGTCTTTATGGGCAGATAGAAGGGGGATTTACATAGATACCTATATCCAGGGGCTAAGCAAGAACAACTAACCTTTTAAAAAAAAAGATGAATCAGAACGTTTCGTTTGCCTTGTACTTTCTTAATGATAGTTTGTTTTGTATTTTATCTGAATTTTTCTGTAAAGTAAGGAATATAATGTGAAAAAGGACGCCTTTTGCTTTTTAGTTGTTTTTGTGTTCATATTTTTTTGTGTGGCTGTTGCGGTCATAGAAATATGGGCAAATAGTAATTATGAAATAAACACACACATAATAATTGCAGATTAATGGCTTTAGATACAACACACAATGCAGGTATCTTTGGCATGCATGCTGTCTGAAACTGATGGTGGTGAGTTTTTTAAACAGGACACTTGAAGTACACGATATAGCGGAAGAATTAGTTGATAGGAACTAAACGAAGTACTAATATTTTATAGAGTCTAGATATTTATATGGCCATAGAACGCGTGTCAATATTAAGTTTTATAATACATAAGTTTTAAGCCAAAGATATTTCAAAAAGTAGTTAAAAAAACGAATACCTCTCATTCTCTTGTTTTGGTCTTAGAGATTTGTAAAAATTGGATGTACTGCAACGGGCGAAAGGGACTTTGACTACAGTTTAAATGTTTGAACACAGTACGAGAGTATAGGAAAATGGGGAAGGAGTAAGAAAGAAATACCCATATACACAGTCGTTTTGAAGTTCTGCATATTCGAATGGAAGTAAATCAAGTCATTCCATATTCGTGTGTTGTGCATAAAGAAAGAATCTATGTATTTAATAGTACTGATAAACATTGTTAGAAATGCATATTTCGGGATTGGGTAGCACTAGCTGAACAATTAACACACTACTTTTTTTATAGAAAAATCAAACAATAAAAAAAAATCACATGTAAAATTTACAAATTTGACGTTTTTTGTTTACAACGGCATATGGAAGCACTAGTTGAGTACAATAAGGGAACAACTTGACTGTTCTTGTTTACGGCCGATTGCAGCACAAATTAATCACAACACAGCACAACTTTTATTATTATTTGAAAATCGACGTCGCTAACTTTACGCTAAGAAAATGGCCACCATACACATTTCAGCACCTTTTTTACAAAAATCCAAAATGGCGGTGCTTTCTTCACGCAAATAAATATACCTGTTAAGTTTTGTTAGTCCAAGCAAATTAGATTTTGGCATGTATGTTACATATAGTATCTAAGATTTTTGTGGCATTGAATCAGAAATAGTATAAACAAAGAGAATATGAGGTTGCTCCCGCTCAAAAAGGTGTGCTATTTGCAGGAAAAATCAAAACTTGCAAGAAAGCGCATTATTCACTCCTTGTTTTTTTTTCCTATATAACTTTGGAAACATGCATCTTAGGAAAAAAAACATTAAGACAAAATTTGTGTGTTATAAAATTCTCCACAAGATGACATTTCTATACAAGTTTCTGGTGTTATATTTTTGTTGCTATACAGCTTTGATGTCCGAAAATGAGGACTCAGATAATCTAGGGAATAATAAAATGAAATATTGAAACCCTATTCAAATCGGTCTGATAGGTTCGGCATGAGATGTGATGTTAAATAAGTGCACCACGATATGTTAGCATCAAAGTAAAAGTTAGAAAATGCATTTTTCATATGATGTTTGCTCTTTTTTAAATCGCTACAAAAGTGACTAAAAAAATAAAATAAATATTATAACGATACCTAACGATAGTTAAGGGTCCCAAGTATGTGTACAAAAAAATGTCTAACTTTGACCACAGCATTGATGCAAACATTTCGTGGTGCACTTATTTAACATTACGTCTCATGCAGAAACTATCAGAGCGCTTTGAATAGGATTTCAATATTTCATTTTATAATTCCCTAGAGTATCTGAGTACTCATTTATAGTAGAATTGGACCATTTGTTATCTGTCAGTTAAGCGCTTCAAAACTTCTCTCTATTTGAAAGCTTTTTTTTGACGTCAACGCTGTATAGCAACAAAAATATTACACCAGAAAGTTTTATATAAATGTCATCTTGTGGAGAATTTTATAACAAAAAAATTTTGACGTAATGTTTTTTTCCTAAGATGCATTTTTCCAAAATTATATAGGAAAACAACAAAAAACAGGGAGTGAATAATGCACTTTCTTGCAAGTTTTGATTTTTCCTACAAATAGCACACTTTTTTGAGCGGGAGCAAACCTCATTTTCTCGTTGTTTACATATTATCCAATCGAATTCCATAAAAATCTAAGATGCTGTATGTTACATCCACATATGCTTAAATTTTATCCTAATTTGCCTGGACTATGTTTGCCTGTATAATTTGTGTGAAAAAACTCACTTTCCGAAAAACGAAAACTTGGGCACCAGAGCTATCATTGGAAACCATAATTGAATTGTTACAATTGAGACGTTAGGAAAGCGAAATGAATGAATATTTGCATGAAAGAGTGAAGTTTATGACTGAAGCTTATACATTTTTTATGTTCTAGTCAAAAAAATATTTCATTTTGGTCCAAACCTCAACGAAAAATACAATTTTATCATTTCAATAAACGAATTACCTTACCATTGAATACATTGAAATTTTGTTTTTTTTTCGGCTAAAACATTAATGAATTTTTAAGTTCTAATTTTGTATCAAAAAATTTCTGATTTTATTAATTAAAGTCTTCAATGATGATTTTGAATAACTGCTGTAACTGGTCCCTTATTAAATTTTTGCATTGCTCATCCCATAATAAGGCCATTTAAGTCTCATACAAAAAACAGTTTCAAAGTCAGCATTCGTTTGATAGAGGCTTATTTTCTTAAATTTAATTTTAATTTGTTTTAATTATTTTTTATAATTTTATTATGATTGTTTGCATTATTTAAGTTTTATTTTTTTTTATTTAAAAATTTCAGGTAAGATCAACACCATACAGCAAGAACTTCATAACAGTTACAACGGTAAGAACTGAGTTACATCAATACCTATCTTTAATGAAAACTTAACTAAGTAAAATTTATAAAACATAATATAACATTTACCTACTTCACAAATGAATAGACATTCAAGACTATCAGCCTCACCTTTTTATTTTGATCTTTAATTTTTAATTTGAAACCGCGATCAACCAACTTTAACATTATACTTAAAGTAGCTTTATAGAGAGTAAATAGTTTGATCTTGATATAATAAGCTATTACATCGTAAAATTGTGTTCGGAAGCTTCATCGGTTGGTATAATGTACCAACTATACGCGAACAAAGATACAGATAGTAGAAGTTTAAAGCACCTCATTTTAAAATAGGTTTTTACTGTAGGGTACTGTATATTTATTCAGTCTAAAATGAACAAAAAAATTTTCATTAAACCTATTAGTCTAAGAGCCCACAGCAATTTTTAGGTGTGAACGATAGCAAAAATTCCTTTTGTCTTAAGATAGGTCCGCACTATTCATATGCAAAAATGAAAGTCTGGAATTTTGGGGTTGGGGCATTTGTATGCAATACTGCATTTAAAATGCAGTGCATTGAAAATGCAGTGTAGGAACTTCAAAAATCATATTTAATAAAAGGGCTGAGTGCCCAAGAGATGGTTATGGAGTCAAAAATATTTTCTGAAGAGCCAAATGGCTGCAAGACGCACTCAAAGCTTCAATGTTTGAGTGCATCTTACAGATATTTGGACCCACAGAGTCTTGAACCCCATATTCATATTAACGGCGCTTAGCTCTTCAATTAAATATAATTTTAAAGTGCCTACCCTTGGTACCTAGGCTTTAAGAAAAAAATGCATTTTCAATGCAGCATTACGTACAATGGCCCCAACCCCGACATGCCAGACTGTCATATTTCCATTTGAATAGTATGAACCTATCTTAAAACAAAAGGAATTTTTGCTATCGTTCACACCCAAAAATTGCTGTGGGCTCTCGGTCTATATAAAATAGCATCTACATTAAATTTTGGTTATGGCAACATAATCATTTGTTATGACTGAATCTAGATTTTAGCTATTCTCACCCCCCCTACCCCTCTCTAAAGGTTTTCCCTCATTTAATCACTTTTATTCTTTGATTCTATTTATATAAATTCCTATCGGTCGGAGAGGAAGTGTTTGAAGAGGTACAAAATATTCATATTTTTCGAAAAAAGTGTCAATCCAAAATTGTAGCTTATAAAATTCTACAAAAACAAAATCTTAATCATTTTTATCTTCAGAGCAACACATTTTGAGAAAATCGCACACAAACATTTTTTTTTTTATTTTAATGATAATGCAGCAGTATACCTAACTATGGGGACTCATTTGCATACGATTTTCTCAAAATCTGTTGCTCTGAAGACAAAAAATGTTGTAATCTTTTTTGTAAAGAATTTGATAAGCGTTATAAGCGATCTAATATATTTTCTAAAAAGTGATATTTTCCACGATTTTTTAAAAACAATTTGTTATTACCTCACAAACTCAAAAATTAGATTTAGGTAATGAGCTTTAATTGGTGTTTCAACTGCACAAAAAGATCTAAAAGAGGATTAGGACACAAAATTTAAATAATGTTTCATTTGTTTGCTATGAAGTGAAAGATAGTTTTTTGTACGTTAGGCCGGTTCCACAAGTAGTATTCTCCGAAAAAATTTGACAAACCAATGTTTTCAAGAAGATTTGAATGAGATTTATTTGAAATCTTCATCATTTGATGAAATTAAAATAATTTGTTTGTAAAATCTTCGAGATTTCAAGAAGATTTCTGATAATCTTGTTACATCTCGGTTTAGTTTGTGGTGGAAACGTAGTATTAGGATAGGTAAACTTTTTAGAAAATTCTTAATACTTAGTTATGCAATTAAAATTCTCCTCCTTATCCTTGTCGGAATCTGTTACAGTTTTCCGTTTTTATTGCAAACTTTCCTAAGATATAACAAAGTTAATGAAAAATTTTGAAGTTTTTGAGGGTTTCTTGAAACCTTTAGTACATATGATTTTTGTCCATACAACAACAGTTAGGCTCATCGAAAAGATGCTATTGTTACCTTTCTTAGATGCATCACAGTGTAGCTTATTTTGTATATGTACCTATATGTATCTAAAAAAAAGGTAACAATAGCATCTTACTGATTAGCTCAACTGTAGTTGTCTGGCCAAAACGTCTTTGCATTTAAGGTAGCAAAAGACTTCAAAATTAAATTGTATGTTAGATTTTTTTCACGAATTTGATATCTCTATGAGTTTCGATCTCGCTGGATGACTGGACCTTTGAAATATTGTGGCCTAAAATAGCAATCAAAAAATAATTTCAAAAATAGGGTACCAAATTTATATTTTGTTCAACTGAAATCTCTTCTACATGTTTTTCTACATCGGGTTGCTCATCTCAGCGGTATCTAAACACAGAGTGCACCATCATCGCTTCCACCACCATCACCACCGCACCGCACCGCACCGCACCGCACCGCACTACCATATATGTATACGAAGAAAATGATTGATTTCATGCGGATGGACTCATAGTAAAAGATCGATTTTATTGCCCTCAATGTATCTTCACCTTATTATCTCATTTTTTTCTTCTGTTGTGTTTCATGTATTTTTGTGTTGTTTTATTCTACCATAATACTCGTTGGCATCCAAAAGTGGGCTAACATAGCTGAATAAAATTCGAACAAAAAAAAAAAAAAATTAAAATCTCGTCTGATCGGCTCTTGCACACCTCCAGAGTCCATACCATCATCATCATCATCATCATCATCATCATCATCATCATCATCATCATCATCATCATCATCATCATCATCATCATCACAAGAAGAACCTGAAACAAAAAAAATATCTTTTGTATCTTATAATCAGAGAGAGAGTAGCATTATAAGGTTGCGCCAGAGCTAGCCCGTCAGGCTGCATCTGTAACTTACCGCATCCAACGCATGCAGATTGAATGTGGCGATGAAAAATATAAGATATAAAAAAATGTTGCTTTTTGTTAATTCTGTTATTTTATATTTCAATTTTTGTCTTCCTTTTATTTTTTTTTTTTCGTCTCCGGTAATGATGCGCATCTGAAAATATAACTAATTTTCCAGTTTTATAATTTTTATTTTTTTATTTTCTTATAAAGTAAGGGTTATCAGCGAAAAAATTGTATGTTGCAATATACTTTGTTGCAATATACTCTTTACCTATAAATTCAAAAAATTATAAAACATATAGTTTAATCAAAATTGCTTTTTAAACGGTTTAACCGCCTTAGAAGTATCTTGTAGGTAGTTCATCGCGTATTTTTCTTTGTGTTATACTTCGAATATTCGGCTACAAAAGTGGTGTGTGATCACACATAAACACGTAATAAAAATTATTTTATTGTATCTACACAACGCAGGGAAAAATAAATACAAATTGGAATACGCATAGGTCATTATGAGAATAAATTTGCTAAAAAAAAACTCACGTAATTTTTTGTTTGCAAAATCTCAATGCTCACAAATGAACCAAGTTCTGCCTTTCTTAGGTATAGGTATACCTACCTTAGTTAATTAGAGGTTTTGTGAGATTTTGATGATTTATTAGTTCATAGATATGATGGAGGGCAAAAAAGTGTAGCGTATCTTTTCCTAGAAATTTAAAGAATATAAATCAATATTTTTGTCGTTTTTGTTTTAATTTTGTTTGCATGGAAAAAGACCCTTCGTCGTTGTTTGTGTATACGTTTGTATCTGTGAAATAATAAAAAAAAAAAAATAAAATATTAAAACCAATGACATTCAACTAAAACCAGGTCAGTGGGTCTATTCAACTCGCCATAGGTATGTATGTACATACAGTCAGAAAATATATGGACTCGTACACCTATAGGTACACAATGCGGCAGTCAAAAGATGAGTCGTTACACTTGTTGTATTATTTATTGAAATGGATATAATTCATATTTGCATGGTTTGTTGCTATACGCATTCATATGGATACAAATGTATATTTCATATTCGTATAGGTATTTTTGGATTCATGCAAAAAGCTTCTCAGTTTTTGATAATCCTAGAATTTAAACGATTTGAATAAGGTACCTACCTATAGACATAGACCAACTGAAGCAACATTGGGAGACAACCTGATGCAGAGCACCAGATTACTACTTACTGATGATGGTTATAGAGCGAAAATTCCATGCCATTCACAAAAAGTTTAAATATAATAAATCATATAGAGGGCAATTGTACAGTAGGTAAGCGTGATGATTTTGCTGTGTGAAAAGGGGGAAACTGTATGTGGATATGACTACGCGAGCATTTTCCGGTCTTGTGATATCACGTTTTTCAAATTATAAACATAAAGTATTGTGTGTCTGTGAAATTTGTCAACTCAGATAAACTTTAAGATGATTTGTACCTATACGTAACGATGATGAGATGGGGATATTTTTGACAATAATTTATAACAAGGGTTATGGTATCAGCAGTAGGTAGGTAGGTAAATCAATTTAATAGTTTTCTTATGTTTTGTTTTAGAGCACGATTTTAAGCTTTTAAATACCTATGAAGAAGGATTCGATCTCGTTTGTTGTGAAATTAGGTTTTGATATTGACACCACAAAACCAAAATTTGTAAGAGCATGTACTTTTTTTGTATACCTTTTAAATGTTAAATTAAAAACAGTATACGACCGTTAAGAAAACAAGGAATGATTTAAGAGGAGATAGCAATGCACTTTGGTTTTGAACCTTTGAATATCGAAATGGAAGGACAAAAAAGAACCAGGTAAAGCATTCCACATTCGGGTAGTGAGGCTAAGAAAATAATCTCTGTGAGGCTTAGAAAAGAATCTCTATACTTGACAGTACATCCGAAGTTATTCTTGTGGGTAAACTGATGTGCATTCCTAGAAATTAGAGTATTATTGAATTGTATTGTTCAACTGTTTTAGAAGAAGAATGTGACTATAGTTATTTCGTTAGAACACTGTTTGTAAAAACAGCGTAAAATAATGAAAGACAGGAAACATTGCGGTGGTGTTCAAGAGATACAAATGCTTCTGTGATATTTCTATCGCCTATCTACTTCTTAGCTCTGCTTTGAATTCTATCCAATCGACTAGAAGAGGGTTATTGGAGCACCTGCCCAAACGTGAGAATTGTACACGAGTTTTAGACGCATAAAGACTTTATAGATTAGGTATAGCCAGATCAGAAGGGGAGACAAATTTGTTTGCATCGCCGAAAAATACCTAAAAACTTGGAAGCAGTTTTGGACGAATATGTAATCCATAGAAGGTGGTCTGTGGTAAATATACTGTGGACTGAAAGCTTTTCGGTTTCCTCAATGCAAGTGCCTATCATGAAAAGAGGCACGGAGTGTGGGTTTCGTTTAAACGACAATAGAGAGCATTGAGTTTTTGAAGCATTAAATTCTACGTAGTAATCACACGCTGCCGTTGAGGTACCACATCAGAAGAACATAGATGTGAATCTAGAAATGAATCTGAAATGCTGAGGGTACTATTGTCAGCAAAACAGTTTGATTGATTAGAAGTTTCAGACAGCATATCATAAATGAATATGAGGATGATGGTCGGAGACAAAACGGAGAATGGTGCATATACCAGCATTTATTTATTGAATTTCAGACTAAACTTAAAACTAGCCCATACGACTTGTTTTGAAAAATCGGATAGATTATTTCTAATCCAAGGAAGATGAGTTTCATCAATACCAAATGCGTGCATTTTCGATAAGAGAGCTTAATACTAAACTCTGTCAAATGCCTTTTAAATATCAATCCCAATAATCTTACTTTTTCCAAAGGATGTTAATATTTGTTCCACTATTAGGTGGATTTAATTTGTTCTTTGAAGTATATTTCATTAATATAAGCCCGATCTCATCTCATTATTTTTGAAATCGATTTTTTTTAGGAGCTCTTAGAAATTTTTGTGATGTACCTCAAAATTTGTTTGCCAACATTGACAATAGATAGGTGTCTATACATAGGTACTAACTGTAGACTTTTGCAAAAAATTAAGACTGTAGATAGTAAAGACTGTAGATAGGTAAGGAGTTTTTTCATTAGGAAGCTACAGATAATAAGTTATGTTTTTTTTTTTATATTTTCCTTTATTTTTATTATTGTCTTATTCGAGAAAAATTATTTGCTGAATTACAGAATTACTGGCCCAATTGTTCAAATTCGGTCTTTGGTCATTTTAAAATTCCTGCGATGATTTTTCCTTATCAAGCTTTCCTCAATAGGCCGGGAAAGAAGTGTTCTACCATACGGTAGTAGTATTTCTGTTGAGAAGAATTTAAGACTAATGTTAGTTCATAACTTTTTTTCATACAAATTTATTTGTTTGAATGGAATTGTTGACAAATTAAACATTTGCGCAAATTCGGACATTTTTAACCATTTTTGAACTTCTGTTTTAATTCGAGGTTCTTTTAAATGTGTTCAATAATACTATAACATACAAAAAACGATTAGTTTTCAACCGTAAAAAATAACTAGTATCTACCTCCCTGAATAAATCCTACTGCATTATACAAATCATCAAAAAAAAAAGAATCTTCATCATGAAATGACGGAACTGGTTTTTTTTTTTAAGCAGCTATTGCAAGCCTTTATTGAGCACCTATACAACTTTCGTGTGTCGGTCATGGGGAAATATTCATTTTTTATGAATTGATGAATAGGTTAGTACTGGACGAGAAGTTTAACTGAAAACCTGCCATCTTTGATATGGGCGTGCCAATCCAAGAAATAGGTATCATGGTACATGGCCTTGTGACACACATTTTTTTTTTTCTTTATTTTGTTGCAAGTCGTCAAATTAATGCTTCCATCATGGAGATTATCAATTTTAAATCATACAAATTGTTTGAATGTTTTTTTAAGGTTATTTCAGTTTCCTGCATATTCGATGCGAATTTTTAAAGTAGATACTTTTATTAAACCCGCCGAGGTGAAAAAAGCAAATTCTTTATTCTAGATTTGATATTGAAGTTTAGGTACTCTTCGAACAGTATTTTTCACTTACACTTAGAATCTGGTTGTTTGAAAGAAAAATTGTATTTTTCGCCAGAAATAAGGACTTAAACGACTGATGGTTTGGTTCAATAATAAATACAACCTCCACTGTGGCTTAGAATATGATTTTAGCACGAACAAATTCAAAATTTCTAATATTCATATTTTTTACTTTTTCAAAACTAGTACGAGTATAATTTATTCTTATTCTATAGTTGAAAATGAGTAGGTACTAGGTACCTATACTTAATTTTTTTCTTGAAATAGGTGAAGAGGAAGGAGATCTTTAGAAAATATAATTACTTCTTTAAATTAAGTTATTTTAATCGATAGTTTTTGAGATCCAAAGATCCTGTTTCTACTAAGTAAATAGTAGAACTTTCTTTTTCAAAATGTTGAGTTTGGAAATTAATTTCTCAAAAACTATCGACTAAAATAACTTTATTTAAAAAGAAAATCCACGAATGCGTTTCTGGGTTCAAGATATGCTATAGGATATGCATTTAGGTGTTACCCTTGTTTTTCAAAATTGTTTTTCCTACTTTAAGTTATTTTTTGTAGCAAATTGCCCCTCCAATCTTAGCGGGGTATATAGACCCCTCTTCCAGTATGGTTTTTGTTTTATTTTGGCCCGACCTACACACTCCAATGCTTTGATGCATTTATATCCACCATTCTTTATTTCCATTATACTATTTGATAATACTATTTGTTATATTTTTTTTAACACTAAATTTTGAAAAACTGTATTTTGGAAACCATTCAGTCTACAGAGATGGTTTTGGGCTCAAAAAGTAGGTTACTTTGAAATCGTAGGACAATGTTTTTATTTAGAATGACTTTTTTTGGACTAAAATCGCCAATAACTTAAAAAACCGCGAAAAAATCGCATTTTTTTTATTTTTGAATATGAAGCGGTCGCCGCTCGAGGTCGACAACTTAGTTTATTTACTAGGCCAATATCCTAAACAACTCAACAAAAAATCAGAAATACTTGATTTAACACATACGTGAATGTATATAGTTATTGTACCTACTATAAGGTATTTCCGAAGAGTTAAAAGTTTATCGGAATTCGGAAAAAATTATCTTAACTGTAGTTTGAAGAAAACTATAAGTTTTTTTAGTAACCGTTTAAAATTCAGAAAAATTATATTGCATATAAACTCAAATATTAAAAAATGTTCTCCATTTTCAAACTTGAATTTTTGAAAAGAAAAAAATACTCGAAGTAATGAAGCAATACTGAGGTCATCACATTTAAACTCAGGACACCAAAAACCTTTTTTTTTAATTAATTAATTTGCGCTAAATTCGCATTAGACCATAAAGTGCAATGCATGGATTAATATTCAAATTTGTACAGTATCTCGTGAAACACGTGAAAATCAGGCAAAGATTTTGTAGCTTCTAAGTTAAAAAAATGTCATACTTTTTAAAGCATAGACAGATTGTTTTCCTCATATTTATTTTAATTAAGATTCTGTTCAAAATATGTGTGGTATATCGTTCAGACTTGTTAAGCTCAGCGAAAATAAAGTAAATACAAGAACATATTTCTAACAAACCTCTGATGAAGCCGTAGAAATGTTGGGAAAAAAATGAGTTATGTGGTTTGTAATGCAATTAATTGCATTATTTTCTAAAGTTCATAAAAGCCCAACATTTATTTAAATTCTCATATATGATTATGATAAAATATACCATTATACACATTCTATAATATTTTGTATGATATACGGTTCAGTGCACCTACTCAGAATATTTTTTCTAGTTCATGGCCGAGTTCAACGTTCCTAAGCTATAAAATTAATTCGTGAATATCCCTATTATTCCATTAACAGTTAGACAAAACTCAAACAAAGTATCAACTAATTAAATAAGAAAAATAATTCAATATTGAGGGAAAATCAGTGTAAAAGACATTATTTTAGTGTCTGAAGTAATTTCGATTCAAACCAAGAAAATAAAAAAAGTCAATTTAATTACCTACACAACGATTCTCAATTATATTGTATAAACTGAAACCGCGCACTTTGTTGCAAATACAATTTATTCTTTGATGATAAAACCAGATCGATGCTCCTGCTGTGTGCAATGAGTAATGATGAGTCTTATTATTATCTACAAGATATTCTTCGTTCATATACAATATTCTAGTAGTAGGTATGCAAATTTAGCTTTGTTCACGTTTATTACGTTACA
This sequence comes from Melangyna quadrimaculata, assembly GCA_949320155.1. NCBI lineage: Eukaryota > Metazoa > Arthropoda > Insecta > Diptera > Syrphidae > Melangyna > Melangyna quadrimaculata. The sequence continues at coordinate 390,731,442 of OX439483.1, forward strand.
TTCACTTAATTTTTATCCCGCTAAACCCCCCATCCATTCATATACAATAATTCTGTCAGTAAGTTTTCAATTTCTTTATAGAAAAAAAAAATATATATATATATAAATAGTCATCGCGTTGAGAGGGTATGTTTTTCTTATTTTGTAGGTATAAGGAAAATTTCCAATTAGATGTTTGGACAGCGAGAGTAGGTACATATTCGTATACTCATTTAAGTTAAATACCTATGCATGGAAAATATATACCTACATTCACAAAAGTTTAACAAGAATGATTTTGGATGTTTTAGCAATATGGATTTAGATTTTCAGCTACCTACCTAGGTGAGTCTTTCCAACTCCCACAACCACCTCACCCCCAACAATTTCATCTGGATATCATTGTTTGAACATGTGTAAACTTTCTTCATCTTTCGTCTTCTCCTTAGATATGTACATATGTTTAATTTTGTAGAGAGAAGACAAAAGCTGTTAAAAGTTAAAAATTCTCGACGTGCGCTGAATAGAACAAATAATATAAGAGTGAAACTATGAAAAATCTATCTTGACTTGCCGTGGGCATAAAATTAAGACAAGGTATATATTTGTATTACAAATTCGTTATTTTTGTATTGCATATATTATTTCTCGTTCCTGAATGCACTGTCCAGTATCTGCATACTTCAGGCGCGAACGCAGGAAAAAATTTCGGGGTGGTTGAACAAATTTCGGGGAGGGTTTTAAACCAAAAACTCAAAATTAAGAGTGAAATTGTATGGCGAGGAAGTTAAATTCACACATTTCGGGAGGGGGGGGGGTTGTTTGCACCCCCAAAACCCCCCCTGCGTTCGCGCCTAGCATACTTAACTCTTCTAACTATATAGGTATTCTGTATTTTCGAAAAATGCAAGTGTTTATCGATCCTTTACTACAACATTTCATAGTAACAACATACAGGGAGCAGTACTGATAAAATGCAATGATAACAAAAATCTGACGGTTTTTTATTGTATTTCATAAATTTGATAGTAAAATTCAATTTTAAGGGATGATAAGCTCATCGAAAGTTCAAACTGATGTTAATGTTTCATACACAAAAGATTCATCACACTAAAATTTACAATTAAACAACATAATATTCTAAAAAACCATTATCTTCACTCTCCAAATTTTATTAAAACTTTTTTTTGTCTGTTTCTTTTTTATATTTTTTTTAATTGCCTCAATTATAGTGAAAAGTCATTGGCGCGTGAATTATAACGAGGGAGGAGGTATTTGAACTTCTGAAGCCTGCCGACCAACATAACTATGTATATTATTTATATTTTAACTACATACATAATATAATAACAACCGTATACAAAATGTTTTCCCTTGAATTGGCTTTCAACACATTATTATCTACATATAAGAGATTGTATTGTATGGCTTGTATTTGGGTGTTCTAGAGGTTATAGATAATAATTTGGACATAGCATACTCGTATAATAAAAAATTACTTTGAGTTATGATTGCATAATAAATAAAGCCTAATAATTGAGTGTCTGATTAGTGTTTTTGTGGTGGTCTAATAAAAAAACATGTTTACGCGCTTTTTTTCAAAATTATTTCATTTTATTCTAGAAACGAATTTCCAAAAGATTTAATTTAATTTGTGTTTCAAATAATATTATCTTACATATTATTTTAGTAGACTGATACTACTGAGTTCTGAGTTAGTAAGCAACCTATGGTACACGAAAAGAATTCTTAGATCAGATCAAGAAAAATAAGCTACAAATCACGAAAACTGAATCCAGTTTTGGACCTTGGATTGGAAATTACTAAATAAAGACTTTTTCAAACTCAAATTGTATGATTGAAATTAGTAAATGAGTTTACTCAGAGTACACAAACAAATCGGCTCGACTGCAGATGTTGTGCGTCAGCCACCATTTTGAAAAAAAGTTTTACCTATATAACTATATGTAGGCACATCTGCCCCTTATAAATTCCATTATCAAGAATTGACAGATATCAAAATGAGTTGAAACACACAAATATTTATTTGTGTATGCCATAAATGCTACGATTGTGACCTATTATGTGACTATGGATTCCATCTCAGCATAAATATCAAATTCAATCAAATTTTATCTGACGGTTAACAGAGTAAAATACTATTCTTCATTTCATTTATATTAATGGGTTCGGTAAAAATGATATTTTCGTAAAAATAAAATAAAACATATTTTTGTTACTTTTGTGACACTAACCAGCGTTCAATGAATTTTTCTGCACATAAACTCCAGTTGTGTATTCACTTCTGAATAATAAAATCAGCTGAGTCTACTAGTCAATGGAAAATTGGTAACAGTTTTCAAACTAGGGCGCACACAGGATTTTTTGGGGTTGCTGCAAAAACAAAATTAGTATAAAATTTTATAAAATCATGTTTGTTTTGTTGATGTTTAATTTTTGGGGATTATATTGTGTTGCATGAAGTTGGTTAATCCAAGATTTCCATTTTGCTATATTTACATAGGTAGGCATGCTTTGCGATGTGTCAACCCAATCAGTTAAAATTACATGAAATGGAACAGCCATTAACTACTGACAGTTAGATACTTTACCTTTTTATTTACAGTAAAATGTAGAAAATTGAATATTTTTGTTGAAAAACAAAATTATAAAAAAAAAACAAAATTATGAAACCATTTCTTTTTGTTACTGCATTTTTCGTGATCGTAATTTCTAAGGCGCCAGTTATAGCTTTTATTAAAAAACATCATGTAAAATTTTGTCTTTCAATTTTGAGGATCTTAAACACATAAATCAGATGTTCTTGCCTGTCAATTTTCATTCAATGGTCGACTCTAACCTCAAAGTTGGTTTTTGTATGGGGACTGGAATTTTCAATGAAAAAAAATTTTCATGATGGCTCTAACCGACTTGTCAAAAAATGTTCCACCGTTTCACTGATTTGTGTTTCAATAATGGATTTCAATAAAAGCTATAACTGACACCTAACATATGGAACAAAGTATTCTAATGATTTGAGTTTCAATTTCACCCATTCCATTGCGAGAATTGTCCTCATTTGGAAACTCAGTCAGGTTTTGACCAATTTAAGGAATATTTACGGTTTTAAACAGAAGCCTAAGCCCTTTTTTGGAAATGTAAATTGATTTGCTCAAAGCTTAAGAAAATATGTACATACATATATATGGCAGCGCTAATTTAAAATTTACAAATCTTAGTCACATTTTTTAATGTTAATAAATCTCGTATGGCAACAGGTTGCATTATCATTATTCATGTCGATTAAAGAATACGCAAAATTTTATTCCGGGGAAGTTGACGCGATCCGCAACAAATTTGGTGCGAATTTGAAATGTCAAAAGTTATATGGAATGTGGATGGGCTTTTTAAAACGTTACCGACATTATTGTCGGAATCGGAACCCATCCGCAGATCATTCCTTGGATTCTGTAATCGGGGTGATTATTGTTCATTTAATCTGTTTATTCGTACTGCTTGTTAATATTTTTCCATCTAAAATCGTTCAAAATTATACAAGTTCTGAGTATTTGTCATTTATTTTATACAATTTGAATTTGTAAACCGAACAAAATTATGAAAAATAGATAATACTTGAATATGCAGGTTCTTATTCGGCCTGGCCAAGAGCCAGGAGGAGGTAATGGTATATGGACTCCGACAGAAAAAGACGAGCAAATAGGCAGTCCTATTTTTTAATATTCTTTTCTACAGTAAAAATCCAAAATAGTGATAGAATCAGTATGGTGTTGTGTATACTTCCTTTGCCCCTCCTTGTACTCAAATAAAAAAAATAATATTAGGTTATAACCTACATAATTAAAAATAGGCTCAGGTTTTCCAACTTTTACTGACAAAAAATGTCACCTTAATTAAATACTAAAAAAAGTAAAGCTTCTGCATTTCAATTCATTTTCATTACCAATAAGGAGCTCCATTTAATTTTTTCTTGCAGTCGTTACCTTTGTTTTTATAGGTTAAGGTCAGTTTTATAATGAGCCGCCCATATCACTCCATAATAACAGCACTATAACAAACAAAATACAAAGTTATTATCAATTTGCGAATAGCAAAATGGCTATATCTAGATAGGTACATGTTATGTATTTACCTACGCAACTATAATTAAATATATGACACGCAACAAAATATAAACAGTAACACATTCATCTTCCTAATTAAACAAAATAATAACTCAATTAAAATAATATCTATACACAACACACATCAATTAAAAACTAAATAATGATTTAAAATTACAAATACAAAAAAGAATACCTACATATTACAAATTCTAATCAGTAAATCTTTCTTGTCTTTAAACAAAGTGTCACCGCTTAACCCGGTCTCCATGCAATAACTATATACAAAAAACAACAACCAACTAAATAAAAAAAAATTTAAAGTCCACACTGCAGTGATATTCAATTTACTATTTTCCAGAAGCACTTAACAAGGCAAAACGCCTGTTAATTATCACCTGAAAAGATTAATGCGCGCAACAAAAATGCAAAAATAAAAAAACACAAAATAAAAACAACAAATAACAAAAAGAAGAAAAAAGTGCCGCTTTACACACAGAAATAAACACCAGCAATTGCATTCTGAAAAACTTCACTCCCCACACCTCCTCAGGTATAGCTGGTATACCAACCTATGGAGAGGTACCTACTTGCATCAGTACAAGCACAATTCATACAACATTTTTTGTTAGTTAGCTTATGGCAAAAGTGAATTGAGAAATTGGAGATACGCGAGCGCGGATGGATGATGCACCGAATAAAAACAAAAAAAAAATGCAAAAAGCAAAAAGCAAAAAAAATAACATTAAGCATCACGCTAACTACAGAAAGTATAAGTATTTCGTATCTGTAGAGTAGAGATTTGCTACATATGAAGATGGATAGCTATATTTTTACCTCATCTTGCATCACCTTTTAATTAGATAAGTATGAGGTATAGGTACCTAACCTACTTGTGATGAATTTTACCCGGGCAAGAGAGAATTAGTTAGAAATTCAAACACCATCACCGAAACCGTGTAAGAAAAAAAAAAGTTTCTCAAAACCGAGAAGAGCGCGGCGAGAAAAAGGAACTCTAAATCCATTTACACCACACTCTATAAAGAAAAAGTAGCTAATTCTTCGATTCTAAATATTTTTCTTTTCGAACGTTTCAGAAAACAACACATTCAGCAATTAATCAATTTTAGTGCAGTATACAGAACCTCGCGACCGGAGCGATGCACAATGTTTTTTTGAAGTCCATTTAGCGACGGTAAAGTTGTTCTGCCATCACACAGAACACACTTTGTTCTACCCATTCAAGTTCCCGCCACAAACTTAACTAAAAGGATATGAAGGTACCTCTACAGCTATTATAATCCACCGCGTGTATGCAGCAAATTCTTCCACCTTTCCACCGCGTCATTGTGTTCCCCGCTAAAAATAAAAATTTTTCGTTTTCAATGGGAACAGTTGTTTTATAGGTACGCGAGTATGTTTTAAAAATAGAATTCGTATTTCATACAAAAACAAACCAAAAACGAACTTTAAAAAAAATAATAAAAAAAATAAAAAAATACATACAAATAACGGAGCTTATAGATCTTTAGCATGGTTATTTATGAGTTGTTGAGCTGAAGTTTGTGCACCACCGCATTCGTTCGTCGTCGCCTCACCGCCGCGCCGCGCCGGCCGCTGAGAGAAATATCCTGTGCAGAAAGCGTCTCTCTCATAAACAAGCGCGGTGATAAATAATATTCGCACATCGTATATAAATGCACCCCCCGCACATCATGATTGTACATATCTAGAAGGATAATAGGGGTTTTGGTTGGAGAGGTTTTCGTTGCGTCTTCTGAAATGACAGAATTGTTTCAAATTGTATACTTCTTCACCACAACAACAACAACAACAAAATATCTTTAAAACAAACCTATAATTTTGTTTTGATCCAAAAGAGCTAAGAGCCAGACTTATAAGCCATGAATGAATATTGATGCGAAAAATTGGAGGTCGAGATATCTTCCAGATACAAAAATTCAACTAGAAGATACATCTCCAGCTTATAAAATTGTAGGTAGAGTATATTCCATGTCCAAACCGAATGAGCGCGTGCGAAACCTGAAGCTAAACCTTGGTATAGAGCTCTAAACACAGACTGACTGTCCATCGAAATGCCAACAAAACTCACTTGAGGATGAGTAATGGAGGGAGATTAACAATCGTCGTGGCCATTCCCATCACTCCATATCCCTTGGCCACCATCATCATCACCACCACTACAACTATCTCTCTACTAATCCTCTCTACTCACACAACCACACTACATTGCCTTCATCATTATCACCTTTTTTCGCTAGTTTTTTTTTTTTTTTGTCTGTTTAAATTCATATTTCCGAAAAGGTTCCCATTTTGGATTTGGTGGATTGTATTCCTCTTGTGATGACCGTTGCGTTCGAAGTCATCGTCATCGTCGTCGTCTGTGTGCTGTCAGTCAATTTTGGTGTATTTTTGAGGTTGTTGTAACAGTCATAACACACCGGCTCTGATGACGTATCTACCGAACATTGATTCCCCTCTCATAATTTGTATAGTTATTCCTCCTTTACCGCATAGGTAACTACCTATACTCAATCCATCTTGTATGGAAGTGTGGATGAAAAGATGGACCATGAGAGACCATACACACACACAAAAAAAGAACACCAACAACAACAATAAAAAAAATATTAAAATTAATTATGTTTACACACGTTTTGACACAGATACTCTTTTTCTATGGCACACCATGCAAACACACACTCAGTCAGCCAAAAACCCAACATGGAAGTTCCAATCTGAATATTTATGAGAAATAAAAAGGGTGGAATTAAGGTGATAAAAAATCCATTTGCTTGCCAAAAAAAATTGATATATTCTATATTTTATGTGTATAAGTTATGAACATTAATCAGTTATTATTGTTTTTTTGTTATTTATTTTGTGTTTTTTTTTTGTTTGGTTGTGAACGAAAAAAAATATCAAAGATTCAAACCAAATAAAAAAATAAAAGGCGAATTCGTCTTTCTTACCTGATGAATAAGAGTGTTGCCAATTGTATTGGTTTTTCTTTTTCCAGGTGGATATAAAATAAATTAACGTAAAAGGTATAGGTAATTTATCTAATTAGAATGTTTCGTGATGGAAAGTCATTTTTTTTTGTCTTCTTCTTTGAATGTTCTTATATGTTGAAAGGTAAATTTTAGGGAAATCTTGTCATCATTTTCATTTTGCTTATCGGAACAGAGTGTGGATAGTAGAACTTTTTTTGTGTGGGATTGGCAAGTGGCATGTTTATTAGGTCCAATAAATAATAAGAATTTCCTTTATTTGTTAATTCTGATTTGAAAATGAATTTAGGTAAGTTTTGGTTATTGTTCAGGAGTTTGCTATAATTTAAGAAAATGTTGTTCATGGCAAAAGTAAAGTTTCGTCCTAGAAAAATATGGCATAGATCACTTATAGCTATCATGCGCAACGTGTAAATAAGCCATTTTAATCATTGGAAATACTATACCTACTAAATTTAGATTCGGAATTAAAGGGAGGGTGGTTTTACCTGCTATATATATATATACCTATGTATATGGTTACTATTTGGAATAACTTTTTTAAAAAGTATTATTTTCATGAAATTTAGGATTATTAGGTTCATTTAAAAGAAATAGAAAAAAATATCGATTTGCCCGCTGATTTGAAATGTTATTAAATTGCAATTCTGCTTGCAGTCATGCATGCATTTTTCCACACAATCAGTTTTATGCGGGGTATGAGGCCGAAATTAAACTTCCTATAGGTAATTATTTTTTTGGCAAATTCTTCTTTTTCTTTTTCTGCTCGAAAGGTCTAACATAATGATTTTTCAAAAATAATTACTATGAACAGTGAGTCAAATGTCAAACTGACTGATTTTTTTGATATCAGAAAAAGTAGCAACTTAAAAGTCATGGAAGAATTTCGTGTTAGGAATATGAAAAGTTACGGTTGACTGTATAAGTAAATTTAGTAGTTTGCATTCCTATCGACTGGAAATACATGAAAGTATATAAAAGCTGACTGCGAGCAACCTAACTCGATTGACAATTATTTAGTGCTGAAATGCTATGTTTTAAGTTACAATTAGTCGGTAGGATTGTAATTATGAAGGTTTTTCGACCATGCTTTGAGCCCAATAACTAAGGTAGGTCCAGAGAACTGAACGATCTGATCTCTCTAGGCGGGATAGTCTTGTATCTTGTAGTACGTATGTGATATTCCAGTGGTCATTTGTTTGCTCTGTGTGCATGAAGTAAGATTTCTAGTGGGGGAAACCACACATAACTATATAGGTATATTTTGAATACATTTCATGAGGTTATGATTGTGGTGAATGAACAATATTGGGGTTTAAGTACACTGCCTGGGTTCACTTTCCAGCCTCGTCCACCTAAAAAAAAAACTAAAAAGTTATTATTCAGGGCTACTGCTACTTGCGAGGTATTGAAAAATCCTCCAAGAGTATCACTTGTCATGAATAAGTGCTTCTTGTCTAACCGTTCGGATTCGGGATAAAATTGTAGGTCCCTTCCATTCTTGTCGACACTCGCACACAGGAATGGTTGCGAGTTGTTATTCACACTGTACAGTACACTGCGACCCTTAGGACTATTGTTCCCCGTATAGAGCTAGATGAGACCCCTTATTCTATATAGTTCTTCCTCCAAGTTTGTTTCTTTCAGAAACTTAAGTATTTAAAGTACTTTCAAAGATGATTGCTCGCTTTCTTCTTCTCCGTGCCCGAGTGAATCACATCTAGGTAGTACATGAACCTATATGTTTCCTCATGAGCATTCCAGAACCTACAGGGGGCACTGTTAACCAGGCCCAGAATACTGAGTTGTCTTCTCACCTTACAGTAACTGAAGTGAGAAAACCCTTTTTTATCTTGACATTGTGCCTGATAAAACCTATACCGGATGTAGAGCGTTCTTGGTTGTAGCTCCTAAGAAGGAGTATGGCTTTTCTCAGCTTTGGGTGTTCTGTCCCTAGTTTGGATCTTTTGGCCTCCTCTTCTGTTTTGATTTTATTTTTAATTACATTATTTCCTATATCACCTTTTAGGGTATCGTTACTCCTCTTCAGGGTTCTGCCTCTTCATGTATAACATTATTTTCTTCTCAAGTTCGTTTAGTCTGTCCACACACTTCCATACTAGTTTAGAACTAATGGCATGCGAATTAAATGCCTTCTGATTGCTGCTTGGCTGTCCGGTATGATGACAATATTTTGGTTGCGGTATAGTTTCTTTCGGCGCATTTTCCTATGGCATTCACCTTCGCCTGGAAAATGCTATCGAAAAAAAAAAGTTTGGTTCTTGGCCCAGAAATTCCTGCACGGGTCCTTTGAGACGTTAGGTTAGGTTAGGTTAGGAGGGGTGTACACAGCCTAAACTGTTGCGGAACACGGTTTTATCGATCCATTCAAAAACGTTAACATAATACTAACATTCCAAAAGCCTTATCCCACAAAAGCAAGTTCGAGCGACCTAGTAGATAACTAGCAAAAATAATTGTTGTTGACATATAGAATATGATGCAAGTGCAGCAACAACAACTACGAAGAGATTTTTGTTTGCCTATTCTGTTTGAAGAATATAAAGGAAGTTAACCTTTTTAGAATCGATGGCCACACTATTTGCCTTTAACAAAAATTACCATCAAAAAATTGCCAAAATTTTAGCCATCATTTATCCTGAATTATTATAACAATTTTTCAGAAGTGTTAAGAAAAAGTCAATTAAAAGATCAGATAATGTTCTTATACGTACAGATCCTTCGGGTTCTAAAATCGCAGTGATTATAACGATATATCTATCTAAATAGAAATCCTCTGCAACTAATATTGGTATGTATGTAGTTCCAGTTGCTTTAAATAATTGGTTGGAGTTATATAGGACGGTATTACTATTTTTAAATAAATCAAATCTTTTGTTCAAACATTTATAGTGAATTCAATTCTCTTAGTAATTTTCTATCTATACACTTTTGTATCGTGATTTATTTGAAAGTATTTAAATCTTTCACTATCTTTGATCAAAACCGCACTGTTTTTATTTGTTTCCTTTATTGGTAAACAACAAACCACCTTCGAAGTTTTATTACAAACAAAAATGGCTTGCAACCTGACTAACAAAACAACAAACGTTAATAGGTAGGTATACCTACCTAAACACAAAATCCTTCATAATCCATGGTGGGAAAAAAGGAAAAAAAAATTAATATCAATTGATACAAAGGCATTTTATACATACAATAAATCTTTACATCACAATAAAACACAAGTCACACAACTACAAACATAAATACATTTATATAGTCCAGCCATTAATATCACCTTCACGAACCATCATCACCACCACCTTGAAAAAAAAAAAAAAAAAAAAAATAAACATGGCCGAACTTACAAGCCATAATGTTTTTTTTTGTAAGTTTTATAAAAACGTATCTAACATATCACTACATAAATGTGCCGGATGATTAATCTCAAGATCTCTCGTAGAATATAAGTGCCTCTCTATCCAAATGAAATAAAAATTAAAAACGAGTACCTACCTACCTGTTTGGGTTTATTTTTTTCTTGAGAAATGAATCTCTTAATCAAAAGCAATAGATCATTGCATGTTAGGTTATAATATGCTGAAGCGGCATGTGCAGTGCATCCCGAGATGTCACAACAAATTTATAACAAACAGAATTAAAAAAAAAAAACATTTTTTTTTTATAAATTATACTTTGCATCTCTTTTTGACAGCTGTGGTTATATGTGAATTTGTGATGTGTCATGTTTGTTTTGGGGGAAAAAAAGTAACAATGATGGTCATGGTCAATGATGCATGTGTTGCTACACATTTTTCATCAGAATCTATTCACTACAACTTCTCACATAGTTTTTTTTTAAAGAAATTGATGAACACGTTTTTTTTTTGAGTTTGTAAGTAAGCTTACATCCGAATTTTCTTCTATCAACCTGTTTTGCCAGCGGGTTTCGCGCTGCCTAGAATTAAAATTGATTGTTTTGCGGAAATAAAAACCGTGTTTTTTATTTTATTAAAAGAAACAGCCCTAACCATCTTTGACAAGAAGTTTGAAGCTGTTATCTATAACCTACTAAATGTAAGTTCTTTCCAACGAGCTTAAAAAAATATTTGATCAGAAAAAATGTTGATTTAATTTTTTTTGTCAATCAAATCGACATTCATCTTAAAATATTGCGTTTTTTTTTCAAAAATGTCTTGTGTTTAGAACACAACATGAGTAAAATATAATAAATAAATAATATCTAAAAATAAATAACAATTAAGGCTAAGCGCGCACATGCAACTCTTACCGAAATGAAATAGTTTAATTACTTTGATTGAAGACCGCGCACATAAGCAATTTTTTAGAAACTTTTAAATTTTATAATGTCAAGAATCGAATTGAATTTTCACTCAACAACCTTTTTAGTATGATTTTCTGCATAATTTTGAAAATATTTGTACACACAAATAATTAAGCCTGGCATTTTAACTTTAATTGAGTACTTCGTTTTTAAATATCCGACAAATACCTATAGCTTAAGTTATAAGCCTTATAAAGTGGCCAAGTCGGCTTTTTTCAAGGTTTAATGCAAAAATGTAATGTAAAATCAAATTGATTAGGTCTTTTAACACCATTTTAGTATGAAAGTTTTTGTCCCTTCCCAAAAATGTGTATACAGAATGTAGCCTGACATTCCTGACAGTCGAAGTTATAATTTTCTAAATATTCATGTCGATTTTTTTATTCCCGGGAAGTTGACTCGATCCGCAATGACTTTGCTACGGATTTGAAATGTCCAAAGTTATATGGAATGCGGATGGACATAATCTTAAAATTTTCAAACTACATTACCGACATTCCTGGAATTTATTACAGTGGATTCTCTTGTGAAAAGTGAAACAAATTGTCGGAATCCATCCGCAGACCATTCATCGAATTCTTCAATCGGGGTGATTATCCTGATTTATTGCATAATTTTGTTCCTAATCGTCTGCTTTCTGTTTTCGACATTTTAACGGTTCTTAGATTTTTCCGATTTTTTAGTCAATTTTATAAAGTTTTTTTTTGTAAATAAAAAAAACTACAAACATAAACTACTTCACTTACTTTCACTCGTTGAGAAAATAGTGTAACTCGACTTCATTTTTTCTTACATTTTTATGTTGTGTCTTCGGAGTTTTAACAACATTTTTGTGTTAAAATTAAAGCTACGAAACTCTAAGTCAACAGGCTATGTGGTGAAATTTTAATGCACAAAAAGTTTAAATTTGCACCCAAACACACCGTCGCGATGTTACATGTCACTTTAACTATAGCCCAATATCAGATGTATGCTGTCAAGTACAGAGATTATTTTACTAACCGTACTACACGAATGTAGAATGCTTAACCTTACTATATTTTTCCTTTTCATTGTGATTTTCAGAAATTCAAAATCCATGTACATGGCTTATATCTTCATTAAAACCCTGGGCAATTTTCCTAACGCTAGAGCTGTACTTTGCACATAAATTGTAGTCACAACTCACAACCCCTTGATTGCGCGTTAATTATAAAATAAAAGCTCCTCGGTCATTCACCAATTTTGTTCATTTTGTCTTCACTATTGAATTGTTGTTGAAATAACATGACATCTTGGAAAAGTTGAACATGGTTAAGTTGCAATTGTTTACTTACAAACTAAACGGAATGAAATCAGGCAAACTTTCTTTTCAGCCAGTATTCCAAAGCTCTCGATTCAACCGTTTTAACTGAACGTTTATTTTTCCAAAAAAATATATGAAGTCCAATCCTGTTTATTTCCATAACAAAAATTCTGGAGGACGACAATTTATTTTTTTTTTCTTTTCATATAGAAATGATTCAATTTCCAACAAAAATAATATACATCTCTCTTTTGTGATTGTGTGACAACAACAAGTTAAGATCAATGGTCGTCGCATCGGTTAGACTCAATCTGGAGAAGCAACTTTATTTTCTGAGTCCGATTCAAAAAAAAAAAAAAAAAAAAAAAAAAAACACGGCTTAACAAAAAAAAAAAAATTACAAATAAAATCAGACAAGCGAAACAAAGAAACAACTGAATGTTTTCACTTTTATTCAAAATTTCTTCTTTTCGATTTTTATTTATATTTTTTTATTACATTTTTTCATTTTTAAATTTTTTTGTGTTAACTTGAATTTTTGGGCGTGATCGAAACAAACGAAAAGACGCATCGTAAATCTTGGTAACATGACACTTTTGGCGGATGGATAATATATGTTACCACCAACAGATCGAGCACGAAAAAAAAAAAATTGAAATTTAATTTTTTTTTTAATTTGAACTCAATACCAATTCGATATTAAAAGGAAATAAATCTTAATAAAAATTGGTACAAAAATGATTTCATTCGAGTTTTTAATAATTGTAAAAAAAAATAATATATCCTTAAATGGAACCTTATACCATGCACCACATGTTTGCAAACAAAAAAAAACTGTCAGAAGTTGTCACAGGCAAAAAAAAAAAAAAAATTAAAAAAAAAAAACAATCTAGAAGATATATCCGCTTATCTTCTATCTAAAGTGGAATGTGTGAGGAGCATTCGTGCGCGCGCACTATGGTCAGCATGATGGCACATGCGCATGACAGTTGTCAAGAGACAGCTCAGAGAGACAAAAAAAAAATTAAAAGAATATACAAAAGAATGCCCCCGAGGGACGAAGAAGCACACACAGATGGATTAAAGTGAAAAAAAAAAATAAAAATGAAAAAAAAATTTACATACGCGCATATAAAACTGTTAACTAACTCAATTTTGTATCTGTCAAAAAAGTTCTCGCATTTTCGAGATTATATTTAATTTTTTGTTGTTCGCCCTACACTCGGTCGGTCGGTCGGTCGGTTGCTGGTGGAGTAGCCTCTCACTTGGCCATATAGAAATGCCCGGATCAGTATGTCTATAGTGTCTTGGACACAGTTTGTCTGGCTTGGCTTGAATGTGACTACAGTTTTTTTTTTTGTATTTTCATCTCTGGCGCTGTCAAAAAGACGAGACTTTTCCTCGCCCCACGTGAACTGAACACACATACAACCGTTGAAACGTATAGTGCCTCTGAATGCAAAGGATATCAAGACTCAGTCTCGGACTTAAACCCTTTTTGCTTTTCTTATACGAGTATTCAGATTGAATGTATATACATATAAATGTGTATTAATACATGTGATGGTGATTCCTGTCTTTCTTTCATTTTGACTGAGGCTTTGGGTAAAGTAGATTGTGTTACAAGTGATTGCCACAACATATTTAATTTTTCTGACTTTTTCTTATGGATTTTAACTTCTTAGATGAGACTGTATAAGAGTTAGGATCAGTTTTTCTGGTGACGTGTTTAGGGTTAAGTTCGAGTTAAATCACAAAATTTGAAGTGTTATCTCGAGTTTAATACCGAAACAAGAATGAACTCGAACTAAAAAACTGGGCTAACGAAATAAGTCATCGCCTGCAGCTTTGAATAGCTCGTCAGCAAAGCCCTCCACTTCAGCAGCTATGTTGGACTTAATCTTAGATATTGCTATCTTCACTTCTTCGAGGTCGGTTAGACGGAATTGTTGACCTGCATTACCTAGGTTGAATGTTGCAATCTGTCTAGGTAGAACTTCCGAACCCCATTCCTGTTATGACAAAGATTGAGCTTCTCGATTGCACGCTTCTTATGCTCCTTCTTTTCCTTTCCGAGCGGCCGGTGTTTCTCTCGCCTCTGCTGCTCGTAGAGCTCGTGAGCAGCTCTGGTCCTACCGTGCAGTGATGCTTTGTATGCCTCCTGCTTCGCTGCATGTGCTTACTGGCCAAAGTCGTCAAACTATGGGTTTTATTGTGCCGGTCCAGCACGGTAGATGCAGCAACTCTGATGACTTCCTCTCAGTTTTGTCACCGGTTCGCAACACTTGATGCTGGTTGCATAGACTGGATCAGAGAAGTACCTAGCATTCTTTTGCGATTGTAGACGTCCGACGTCAAACTTCCTCACAACATTTCTTCGGTTTGGCTGTGCTCGAGATATGTATCTGCAGCCGTACCTTGGCTACGACAAGGTAATGGTCCGAGTCAACGTTGCCTCCCCAGAACCTTCGGACATCCCTGATACTGGAGGAGTGTCCTGCGTCGATCGCAATATGATCAATCTGGTTGACGATTGATTGATCAAAATATTTGCAGGTCCCTTGTGAATATGGAGGTAAAGGAACTGCTAGCTACCAAAATGTTTCGTCATGCAGAGAAGTCAATCAGCCTGATTCCCTTCTTCGAAGTGGTGTCTTGCAGGCTGTGCTATCCGACTATGTCAAAAAAACATCCTCTCTTCCCAGCTGACCGTTTAAATCGTCTAGGACAACTTTATTGTCATATAGCTAGGAAACTGCTCGTATACGTCTTCTGCAGGAGCTCGTAGAATTCGTCTTTGGTGTCTTCATCTTTTTTCTCATGTATGAACGCATATATACAAATATTATGGAAACATTTATATACACCGCTTTCTACAAGAGCGATCCATTCGTGCATTTTATTTCGATATCATTCGATTACCCTGAACTAATAATGAGTTAGATAATAAAACTGAACTTTCAAGTAACTATCCCCACAGCAGTCAACTATGTTGAACTTATACTAATTTGCAATTTACTTTATGAATGTGTATTGCATCTCGCCTAAGATGTGCGATAGCCATAACTACAACAATATTTTTTTACTCCTAGTGGGAATACGTCAAGTTTCAAAATGACGAAGAAGCTAAGAAAAACCACAAGTCCACAAGCTATATGCGGTAAAACGAGGACGGTGACGATGACGATGTCAGTGTATTCGGTCGTTATAATAGTCACTCTCACTCTGATGATGATGGTGTATTTGTTGTAGCTGGTTGAGACGCATAAGTATAATCACGCAACAAAATCTTCAGGAAATGGACACAATTAAAACAAAAACAACAAAAAACTCCAAGGCAATGGAAAATCTACAATACAGAATTTAATAAGAAAAAAAAAACTAAGAACTGAAATCCACATTAGTACCCCAAATTAAGGCCACCGTGCCATATGCATGCATATCACAATCACACATCGTTAAAGGAGTTAGAAGGAAGTAAATGTTATTGTGAAGTTCTCTTATAAGAGTAGAGACTTATATTTGCGTATAACAATCGCGCTCTCCTACAAGGTGACAAAAAAGAAAATAAAAAACAACAACAACAAAAAAGTATCAAGATACACAAGGCATCATAAATGTTAACCTGTATGTTGCGCACATTTATAAGAAATGCGGACTTCAAGGTGATTTATGTGATTCGCGATTTATTTATTACCATAAGTCCACCATATTATAACTGTGTGTGGTTGTTTGGCGTATAACTATTCCATACGACACCAACGACGACGACCGTTTCATATATACCTACATATCCATACATGACGTTTGCTATTCAGCGCTGTGAAGTCTAATTATGTAGATTTGTGTAGTAGAACAAAAAAAAAAAAAAAAAAAAAAAACCTTAAGGATAGGTGCTTAAAATTTCATTTGTTTAAGGATTCGTTAGGGTAACTCTTATTTGTCTGCTTATAACATGTGATGGTGCCAAGAAAAAGAAAAATAAAGAAATTGTTAGACGACCGACGACACAAGATTGATTGACAAATAAGATGTCATTATAGTATAAGGTCTTTTTATTCTGTATTATGTACAGCGCAGGGTAGCCAACAGCGGTAGAACTTCAAAAAGCTTCAAGGTGCAGAAAAGTTTTCCCTTAAATTCAAACACACAAACTATATTTATTCAATGACCAAGCAAGACGAGACGGCCCAGGGGAAGCTTGATTTGCAATTTTAATGCGGCGAGACCATACAAATAGAGGCGTTTAGAATGAACGTGATTTGCATGCAAAAATTATGATTCAGATGGAAAAACATACTTTTATATACATAAATATAGTATAACTAGTTATATTGTCGCCACCAAAACGGCTGGATCCGCATTCGAGTGCCTAGCTATTTTAACTATGTATACAGTGGCAAAGTAGTATTTTTCTCTTACAACTGTCATTGTTTTGTTCACTATCACCAGACGAAGCGCGCGTAAAAAATGTAATTGCATATACAAACATACATACATACCCAACAGTTTTGTGCATTAAATTTTTAAAAGTTGATTTTCTTTCTATTACTTAATTTTTTTTTGTATATTTTAAACATTTTGGTTTGTTATAGAGTTTTTGACCAAATTGTATATTCTTGGAGTAAACTGACAAATATTCACAATATACATAAGTTAGGTATTTTAGTCTATTGTCAAAAAAGTAAAACAATAAACCTAGGAATAATCAAACTACCAAATTATGTAACGAGCATGTCATTTCTTATTCTTTCTAAAATCGTATGTGGTACACCCGGGCGTATACGCACTTTTTGTATTCTAATGATTTTTTGATTGAAATTTAATAAATTTTTGTTTTTGCACACGTTGAGTCGTGTAGGTAAGCCAAACAGTTGACGGATAGGAGGCACTTTGAACAATTTATTAATATATAGGTTTTATATTTTTTAGTTGAGGTTAATGACTTTCGAACATTTTTTTAGAAAAGATATCGGTTTGATGGGAAATTTTATGTGCGAAACAAGTTCTTTAAGTTATGTGTGGCCGATTAGTCTGGAATTTGTGTGTTCAAACCTAATAAAAAAATATTTAACTAGCTGCCCGTACTCGCGTTGCTTCGTAAGTAGTTACAAATTATCATGTCGATAACAGGATCCGCAATATTTTATTCCCGAGGAACATGGAAGCATGTTTTCAGTTTTTTAAAGAAGAATAGAGAAAATTACAAAACTTACAAATAACATAGTAGCTACCCCTTGATTGCTCCTGAATATAGAACTCTAAAAATAACTTCAATCTTATATCATCAGCTTGTATGTATAGTTACGAAAAGATGTAAGGCTTAAAATTTTCGTAAGAATATTGTCTTTAACTAAAAATTCGAAGTGAATTTATTTTAGTCACAAACTCTCAGTATAAGTGAATATTTGAATCAACCTTAAAGAAAAAAGTTAATCAAAATTAATATTCTAAAAAATTAAACAAATCAAGAAATAAAAAGTAGCCTTAGCTACTTTTATGACCACAAAGAATAATATAATTTTTTTTGTCGAGTAAATCATTTTCAAATTGCCCTGGAAAATAAAAATTATTCTTTCGTTTTTATATGGGTGATTCTCCACTAAAAGCTCCTTTTCGTGGCCTGGCCAAAAGTGGTTCAACAAATTAAAAAAAACTTATTTATTTTTAAGTCAATAACAGCGCAAGCAACGTTTCTAACTGGTGCATTTCTAAATTTTAAATATTTCCATGTATTTAATAAAAAAATAATTGTTTTTATGGTCAAAATGTTATTTCCGTCGTATGTCTCCTCCTTGTTTCAGCGCAGAAAAATTGATTTTTTGTTTGTTTTTAAATACATAAATTATAATTTGACTGAGTTCCAGGATTAAGAATATGTAGTTAAATACAACTTCCCTAAAAATTAAATTTATTTATTTGAAAAAATTAACTTCGAAAATTTCAAACATGTGTCTCCATGTTTTTGCACCATTTCCGTAAAAAAATGTTAAATGCTTATAAATGCAAATTAACGGCCGTCATTTTATAGGATTTAGACTAAATAAAGAAACTCATTCATGCTTTCTTTGAAATATTTTCAATTAAATGGATGAGACATAAGTTTCGTGTGTAATTTTAAAGTAAGTGGTTTTATTCGTCACGTGTTTCATCATTTTCGTCATTTCCGAAGGTACATATAATTTTAGTAAGTGATAGTAAAAAAAATATTTTTTTTATTTTATTAATATTATATATTATTATAAAAAAAAATACCTTAAAATCATCACAAGTAAAACCGTTGAAAATGTTCATTAATTACAAATTTTGACATTTTTCTTTGCACAGCTGTGTATCTACATTAGATAGAAAAATATTGTGCCATTTATGTGGCCCTGACCATCTCTTACCTCTTAATCTTGAATAAAATCATTCTGTCAACTTAGATAGAGATATCTACCACAAAAGAGATTTCTATCTGGGACGGTAAGATGAATATCTTCTACCTATATGTATAAGTTTTTATACAAAAAGTGGTGCTCAACTTGCGCTTTCTATAATATTCCATCAACAACGCTATTAAATAGAGTTTGCGCGCCACTGCTTCTTTGAATCCTCCGGAGCATACTCAAATCCAAAATCGTGTTTCTTGGATTAGCCTTTATAGCGCATAAAACGACCCGACATGAGTAACGCCTACCCTTCATAACCTACCTTATTTTCATCATGATCTGTGAAAAATCATCATAAGAAAAGATTGAATGACGATTGCAGGCTAAACCACCGTGATGTTGTTGTTGTTTTTGATGTAATAAGTAAACTTAAAAGTTGACGACGTGCCGATGATGACGGCGATGAGGATGATGATGATGACGATATTTAGACAGGGATGTCTGCGTCGACGACGACGAAGACGACGCACGACGGCAGCAGTATATCATCAGTGATGACGATCCACCACGTACTTAGCCTCTGGTTATTGTCTATCCGTAAAACGTCATAGGTTTCGCCTATATAAGTATCTAGATAGTGTGCATTGCATATACATATATGTATATTTATGCAACATCATGCATATTATACTATGCAGTTTTGTTGCAATTGCGGCATTCATAATCTTTGGGCGCATGCGAGCGTGACGAGTAATGGTGATGACTGACTGCAGGCAGGCAAGCATGCTGCAATGCTGCTGGCTAAAGTTATAAGCAGCAAGCGCAAATAGTATAGACTCTTTGAGAAGAGAACACCAGTGGCAAAAGTATGATGAGCCGCATAGATTGGATACGATCGGGGGTATAAGATGGAGTTTATAGGTATGGTTAAACTATATACACACAGTGTAAATCTGGCCTGGCGTATGGTGGTTAAATCATGTGATTGCGGTTGGAACGTGTTGAGATTGTACGTCATTTTTGGTTATTTTATTTGTTTTATGCGTTTTTAATTTGAAATCGCTGCAAAAATGCAAATGTGGATGATGGGAGGCTTTCTGGCTTTTGATTCTGTTTTATGTACATAGTATAATGGCGTAAGTTGGGTAGGATTTTGTACATGAAATTATGACTTGAAAGGCTAAACATAGAGTGACTTGGAAATTAATGAGATGAAGAAAGATTCTTTGGTTTAGTATATAATTATATTTATATGAGAAGTTGGCTATTTATTTATATATTATTTTAAATCATATCTGAAAAATTTATGGAGTAAGAAAAAGGAGCTGGTGAACTGTGTGATATATTTATACATATAAGAGGTGTTTGATTTAATATAATACTCATCAGAATAATAAGTACCCTTCTTAATACACAGTTGATATGATTTGCTCGTAAGGGGAGGTGGTTAAGTACTCAGTCTTATAAATATTGTATCTTCAGTTTGGGATGAAATTTAAAATGTTGGTCTATCATTTAAGGTAAAGTAAAGACCGAGTCAACTTACTAAATTTGGTGAATTTACCCTGGTTTAGATCAACAGATCTTTTTGATATTTCTGAGTTTGTTAAGTCTCTTTCTGTATTCATCCTCCACTGAATATAACTATACTTCCTGATGGCCTAACTTAACTTACTCTGGCTTAACTCACCACTAAAAAATTGTTCAGAATTTAATATGTTCGA
Source organism: Melangyna quadrimaculata (assembly GCA_949320155.1). NCBI lineage: Eukaryota > Metazoa > Arthropoda > Insecta > Diptera > Syrphidae > Melangyna > Melangyna quadrimaculata. The sequence continues at coordinate 390,752,302 of OX439483.1, forward strand.
TTTTTAAATGAAACATTTTCAAACGGTTGGGGTTTTAGGGAATTAATGATTTTTTTAAGGGTTCCTATACACATTGCTACTTGCGGAAAAGTTACAAACCCTTCAGGACTAGTTATCTCTTCTTCCAGTTTGGTAGAAAATTGTAGGCCCCCAAAATACTTACAGAAATAATTCTAACATCAGCCTCTTATAGATATAGCACACTGAAATTGTTGTTTCATCCAACAAAAAAAAAAAAACACATAGACCTACTTTTGCCACAAAAATTGAAAGTGAGAAATAAATACCTATACTGAAGAAACCTGCTTGTAAAAAAAAAATTGAAAATGGTGTATGTTGGCATCTAAATCCTAACTTTTGTACTTTTTGGCAAAAGAAGGTCTATGTTAGTTAGTTAACAGGTTTGAATAAGATATTTTTTTTTTTTTAATTTGAAACTTATTTATGATCAGGAAATATGTTTCCTTTAAATGGAAGACTATTTCAAGTTTGAACAAATCGGGGAAACCAAAATGGGACTGCAGAAACAGGTCGGTTATTCCTTAAGACATTTACAGTACCGTCCTTGAAGAACTGCTTTTTATCATACAATGTTAAAACCTAAATATTGCCCTAGGTAAATCAAACCAATTTATTTGCGTGTTAATTTAAACATTTAAAACTCTTTAAGTTCTAAACTCTTAAATAACACTCTCTCATATACCTACCTATTGCTGATCACATGGTGATTAATTATACTGCATTATTTATAATTAGTTCATTGATTGCATAACCATCAATTGCTATTATTAAAGACCATCCATATACAAACATACATACATATACGCAACTGTATATTATAAACTTTCTGTTTGTTGCTTTCACGCCTTTTACTCATTCTCTTGTTTCCTGTTTAGCCTCCACATATAGTAGAATACTTTTGTTGTCGGCCAAAGTTCAATAACGTATATACAGTTTATACGAGCTTTGCTACAAAATCAAATTGCATTATATAACTGTAAAATATGTATTGGTATACCCAAACCATACTATATGTACACACACGCACGTGTGGGTGATATGATGATGGGCTCTATATAGGAATAATGTAATTAAATTTGGTATTAGCTAATGTTATACAGTTGCACATTGATCAATTAACAAGCAATATATTCATTTGTCAATGCATTATTTATAGTCCAGTATAGTTGATAACACAAATTACACACACACATACTTGTATAAATGTACATAAATATGTATAACAAGCAAATAAAATATATAGGTACACAGACACAAGACAAGGACGAGGCTAAACACCCGCTCAGCCCCATCAACAAACATGGGTCAAACTGCATCTCTCTATAGGTATATTTTAAAACAAGTGAGAAGGGAAAGAAGCTTTTGTGCCTACGAGTAAGTAAGTGGTTGGTTTTGTGATTGTGCGGATGTCCTAAGTTCTCGACACTCGACTCCAATTCCTCACTCTTTATATCTATTTGCTTTGCATTGCATTCACTTGGATCTTCAACTTCAAATTCAATAGTCCCCTCCCCCACCCCCTTTTATACCTTATACTCTCCTCTCATCCATCAGCTGTGTGTGCCTCACTATGGCGGTCTAACGTGGTAAATTTTGCGGGCGAAGAGCCAGAAGAAACCAAACACGACAGGTGTATTTATGTAACCTCACTTCTCAGCCACCCTTAAAACTCATGCCAATTCAACGTACCTTTAAGAAGAATGAGTGCAAGGGCTATGTTGTGTTCACTAAGATAGCGCTGATCTCAGGGAAGGAATTGCTAGGTGTAAAACCTAATTTCTTAACGAAAAAATAAAACAAAAAAAACTTCACAAATGCAGACAAATTGTAGCAAAGTAAAAAAAAAATATCAAAAAATTAACACTTTTTCGCAAAATTTAAAAATGCCTTATATACATTTTTTAATATTATATTACTTTACATTTCTTTTATAATTGGGCGAGTTCGTGATCGCAGAAAATATTTCTCAATGGTGTTCAAGCGTGAAGCGATACATTTTATTCCGCGGAGTTATAATACTGTCTTTCTGTAAAGATTTCGATTGGGAAACAGCTGTCAGTTTCAATTATTATATTTCAAAAAGAAACCACTAGATAACCCACCCTCTACTTACATGTTTTCCTGTTTTAATTTCAATTTTTGTTTCAGCAGAAATTACTATTTTTCAGCAGAATGTTTTTTTTTTTTTCTGCACAAACTGCCCGACACCGACTTGATTTCTGCTTACTTTTGATGTTTACGAACGCAATTTGTTTTGCAGACCTACTGAATTCAGATTTCAATTTTTGTTTACGAACACAAACTTTGCAGATCCAAGTTAGTCAGACGATTACGAATTCGCTCATTCTTAAATAGTTCATTGACATATTCTTATCTTTAAATACTTTCTAAAGTGGTATCATGCTACACCTATTTCCTTCATTAAATTCAGATGATATCACGTCCAAGAAAGTTACAACTTGAGAAAAAGTAAACAAACATACGACATTTTGACATTAATAAACGTCAAAGTGTGATACTAAAAAGATAAAACAACCATTTGGTGATTTTAACTTTAAAGTGAAATGTTTCTAAACTCGTTTAAAATTAACAAAATACAATTTTTGACCTAGTATCATTATTTACTATAATAATGATTTAACTATGACTAAAATTTTTCGCCTTTGCTTAACTAAACAAATATTTTTAAAATGGGCGTTCTAATTCTTTTCATCACAGTTTTAATATAGATGTCGAAATTGAGGAAATGGCTGGCAATATTTCGACTCAACAGTGCACTGATTTAGTTGAACCAATCCAATTTCAACTAGATGCCGTTACCACCTATAAATAGAAATACATGTTTGGAATCGTAGTTCACGCTCACTTCAATACTTAATGAAAACATAGTTTCTATCATTTGACTATGTGAAATAAAATCACAAAGAAGAAAAGTGATTGAAAAAAAGAACAATAATTAAAAAAAAAATGAATCAAAATATTAAATGAAAAAAAAAAAAAAAGGTTTCCAAAGGAAATACAATGAATGGCTGATGGCCCTAACTTGCTCTTGTATTTAAAAACTAAAATGTAGCAAAGACAATGACGGTGCTTAGTATTAGTTCCATAACATTTGTATATCTTTATAGAGAAAATAATAACAGTAACTTTAAATAGCAATTTTTAACTGTTTTAAATTTGGAAAAAAATAATAAAGATACAAAAAAAAATGGTTTTTCTTCGATTCTTTTTTTTTTTGTAAAATAACTAGATATTGATACAAATTTTAAACGCTTTATTTTTTGCAAAATTCTTACAAAATCAACCAAAATCAAACCAATGACGATATATATAATATAGATATCCCAAAAAATTAAACTTGCCCAAAAATCCCTAAAACTTTATTTTTGAGGGAAGCAGCAGCTCTTGATGTAGTTGCTCTTGATGATTGTTTAAAACTTTAAAAGATCATCACTGATGCATATGACTGCCTTTTCAAGATGTAGTTTGAGACTGTCTCGAAATCACGTAAAAATAGTTCACATCACATTTCAAACAAATTCGTCTGACTGTTAAGGTCTAACTCGGTGTTTATCAAGATGCACAGACACAACCAAACAGACCGACGAATGTGACGGACGTTTCGTCGAAAATCACTTTTTTGCACTACTTCATTATCATTAGTATTGAATAAAACATCGACATTTTTGTTTGCCACGAAACCAATAATCAAACCAATCATATGTAAAAATGGAACAACAAATATTTTATGTAAGAAGTGTAACAAAAAGGAAAAAAAAAATCAAAGTAACAAAATAATAAAATTTTATAAATTTGTAATACATAATTTAACATTTCTAACATTGTGGAAACGCAGATCATAATAAAATATATAAAACAAAAATGTATGGAGTTTTAAATCAGTTTTCTTTCTTTAGTTTACGGAATTAGTATGATAAAGTAGCATGAATAATAAAAACAAATAATTTGATTTTATTCTAAATTCAAGTTGTGATAAAATAATTACGTTCACATTATGCAACCTTAAAAGTAAATTATTATAAAAATCAATATACAATGTGAATGAACAATTAACTACTAATTTAAAATTAATTATAGATAAATAATGGTTAAGCAACAAAAATTTGTATAGTAATTACAATTATTTTCCTTTTAAGCTCAGTTTTTGCATTGAAAACAAATTATCTATCCCATTTCCCATATGCATACAGTGAAACCTCCCTTATAGGCATACAGCCACAACGTTGATAACACTTTCCGTTTAAGAGAGTGTTTTCCATTCAAGAGAAAAAATCTCATATGACTGTTCTATTTATCTCTTCCACTGCAGAAAAAGATCAAAAAGAGGATTAGACAAAACATTTAAAAGGTGTTTCAATTTTTAATATGAAGTGAGATAGATAGATTTTGTTTACATTTTCATTTGTCAACAAACGTAAACGGCTTTTAAATGGGTTCAATCGGTCATTCTCCGAAAAAAAAGTTTTTTTGATTTGACAAACTAATGTTTCCAAGAAGATTCGAATGAGTTTTATTTAGAATCTTCATTTGAGATGATTAAAATTTGTATGGTAGATCTTCGAGATTTCAAGGAGATTTGTTATAATCTTGCTAAATCTCGGCTTAGGGTCTGGTGGAAACGTAGTATAAGGCCCAGTTTTATAGAGTTGGGTTAAACCCGAGTTAGTTAACTCTGGAAATAGATATGTCTAAAGGTACGTCAGGGAAACTGTTTTTTGATTTATGATGATTGCAGAATGCCTTAAAAAATACGGAAGATAAAATATCATAAACATTTGTTGACTTAATCCAAAGTTTAGTCCCCAAATTTTGTAAGTATTGCAATAACCATACTGCAATAACTGGTGCCCTTAATGTGGATATAAACTAGGATTTTCTTTCAAAAATTAAATAAAAAAAAACACTCCGCTCCTGAATGGCAGTTGAATTTTAGTGTTTCAAAGTGAATTGCAACATACTGCGCTGCAAACAAAACAACCTTCAGATACAACAAGCTATAGTTAAAAAGGGGTAAAACGGAAGCCAGCATGATGGGCAATCCCTTGAACAAGGGTTGTGCACTTGTAACTCTGAACGAACAACAAAAACAACAACAAAAACGAAAGGCCGACACGAAACAAGTGGAAGGTATTGTGCAGCATAGAAGTGAATACTCTACGTTATGTGTATTATGGGTATACATATACCTTTATTGTGATGGGAACGATAGGTAGACCCGCACTGCACTTTTCACTTAATTCACTGAAATGGTTTATTATTTATTTTGTTACTAATTTTTGTTCGTTTTGTTATTTTTCTTCTACACTTGAGGTCTCCTCCCTAGAAAAATCATCCCAGTGTGATTATAGAATAAAAGGCAACAACTGTATACAATTGTTCTGCAAGTTTGGTCAATTAACTGGCATTAGACATGACGACCTTTGATATTCGGGTGTTCATAATCATTTGTCGTTCCCCAGCGAAACAGCGATAGAAGGACGATTAAACACACATGTATATACAGACGCTAGGTATACGCACACACCACGCGACATATGATTTGTCATTTAGTAATGTATATCTGCAGGGATTTCCACATAAAATATCTGTATAATCAATCAATGGCAATTTAATGAAAATCCCGTTGAGGCAATTTATGTCGTGTGGGGTTAATTTTCATCCCCCAAACTAAAATGGATATAATAGTCTTTGACACACATGTGTTACAGCCATGCATTGTGCATCCATATTGTATATGTATATACGTATAACATAGCACACAGGACTTGTGTCACTTGATTTGCGAATCATGCGACCTATGGCTACTGCTGGCTTCTATAAAATAGGTGGGTATGGTAAAGGTTTAATATTATATCGGGAATGAGGAGGACATACGGTGGGCTATGAAACCCATATAAACTATCCAACCGATAGAATATCAATCCTTGTCTTGCATTTCATGCATAGGTAGGGGATGGTACGCTATAGTTTATGTGTGTATGTATGTAGATGGGGAGTAATGTAACATGCACATAAAACGTTTTACAATGGCAGACGTATGGGAATTAGATCCGATATGGCAAGTAATATAAATTTAACTGTAGAATTAAACAATTTAAATTAAAGGTGATGCAGATGCATATAACAAAAGTAAGATTGGTAATGGTAAACAAATTACTTTTTTTTATCCTTTCAACACTTTGCAGCACAAGTTGAGCATAAAAGTTTTGTTTTAGTTTTAGAACTATTAAAAAATCTACAAATATTTACGACCAAACGCCAGCATTTTGATTGTTTTCGAAATCAGGAATTTGTTGTACTAACTTCATGTACATTATGGCATCATGTTAACCAATTGAAATGGATTTCCTTTTAGCTAGAAAACCATTATTACAGTGTTCATTTTAGATCTGCCACCTCCTGCCCTTTCTAAGCTATTTCCGGTGTCCCCCAAGGCAGCCACTTTGGCCCTCTTTTGTTCATTCTTTTAATCAACTATGTATTGAGATGAGATGGTCATCAAACATTCTTCCATTTTAATCTACGTCATCAATACAAAATTTTTAAAGACCATTTCTTCGGCCCGTCATGACTTTTCCCTTATTCAACTGGATCTTGACTACGCCTCTAAAGTTTGGTCCCCTTACCATCATATTCATATCTCTAGATTCAAGTGTTCAACGTTGTTTCGTTCGCTTTGCTCTTTGAAGTCTATCGTGGAACAATCCTTGAATCCCACCTCCCTAAATAATATCTGGACCCCCTGAAACTTATCAACCTGAACTGACTGAGAGAACAAACGGAAATATCAGACATTCTCTTCATTTATCGACTCCTTTCTGGTTCCATTGACTATGCATTTCGCTCTTCAATTCTATCTTTTTTTAACACTTACCCTCGTAAACCAACGAACCTTTTTCTTGTATGTTGCAAAATGTAAATTTGAAATGGGGCTCTGTTTTGACTTACTCTTTCCTTAAAACTCCGTCTTAGGCTCGGAGTTTCATTCGGTTCGATCTCTATTCGGTTTGTATTCGGCTGCGCCTGATATGTGTGAAACGATAAAACGGCAAAAATAAAAACCTAATGGAAACCGAAGAGCACTGTTTTATCGTTTCACACATACCAGGCACAGCCGAATACAAACCGAATAGAAACCGAACCGAATGAAACCGAATGTGTGTGAAACGAGCCTTAAGCGTCAACCTCCTCCACACCAATCTTAGGTTAAGTTGTCAGAATTTACGTAAGATTAAGAATTAGCTTGTACTAAGCCGAATAAATAGAGGGATTTTGTATTTCAAGTGGTGGTGTGACAAAAAATGAGTTTTAACCATGAAAATGAAATTATAAAGTGAAATTACTTTGTAGGTATATAAAACATAAAAATGGCACATTTACCTTTCCTCTTGTAGAATTAAGTTTTTCTCATTTAAAAGTTAAATAATTTCCTTTCAAATGAAAATGTGTTTATTTTGTTTCAATAGCAAAGATGCTCACTTAAGTAATGTAAAGAGATTTTCCTAGAATAATTGATAATTGTCCCTGCATTATAAATTCAACTACTTCTTCAGTCGCACTACACGAATGTGGAATGTTTTTCCCGGCACTATTTTCCCTTATATTCAAAGGTGCAAAACAAATCTGCATCGGTATCTCCTCAAATCGTTTCCCAATTTGCTAAAGCTCGTGCTGTATATTTTAGAAAATATTTTTTTATATTTTTGTTACTTATGTGACACTTGACACTCTATAAATTAATGTAAATAATTTTGCTTTCCCTATCGATAAGTCCATTTTTGGTGAACTTTAATCGTAATACATAAATGTATGTGTTGTACAGATTCTCAGTCAATTACACACTCAACTGATTTTAAGATTTATAGGTATTTCCAAAAAAAAAAAAAAAAAACACAACTCTAAGTGTCACATATGTCTTGCAGTTGTTAATGGCATCTGCAAATAAATTGTATATAACCAATCATAGAAAATCCTTTTCCTATACAATTGTACCATTATTTCTTCCCTTAACTTATAATGATTCATTTTCGCATCAGCATCCCCGTTCGTCACAAAACCTGCAAAAACCTAAACCCTAGGCAAAGGAGGTTTTTTGTATACAGAAATAGGTATAGAAAACGTTTTACTGCTTATAAAGCACCAACCATGCCTTAATATAAATTTACAAAACAATACATAAATATAACAACAACAAAAAAGGAAGAATAAACAAAAAAAAAAATTAAGGAAAAAACAAATTTATTTGTGTAAGTTTTTTTTTCCTTTTCTTTTAGTAGATTAAATCCCCGACAAGAGGGCGCTAGAGATCGACATCATGATGATGTAGAAAGGCAATTTATTGAAATTTCCAATCGATTGATTCGTATTTGTCAGCACATATAGTAAAATATGCAACATTCCATATTTTGTGTATTTTTATTTTATTTATTTTTGTTTTGCTTAGATGTACACAATGTTTGTGACTAATCAGCAATGTTCTAGATATTGCGCGGATGAATATTTTTTTTTGAACCTATATTTTTCACACTCGGTGATGTGCAACAATTTTTATCGTGCATTTTATAGATATTTATTTTGTTATATCGCATTATCATCAGAGAGTGCGAGGCGAGTTTTAGAGAGAGGTTGTAATTTTTAATTTATTATTTTAGATTTGTTGTGTTTGTGTATTTATGCGCAGGAAAAAGGATTGAAAATAACAACAAAAACAACAACAAAATCATACAAACATTTGAACAGAAAATATCCCTCTGAATGTATAAAAGCTATACCTATACCCGTACCTATACTAAAATGGTTGATGATACGGTTGAATGTGTATATATCCTTTTTAAATTGCGCCTACGCAACCATTATTTTAATTTATTTATTGGTCTTTCATTGGTGGATTTATGTGTTTCGAATGGTTGAAATAAATTCACACCGAAATTTATATAGCTTTATAGCAATTTATATATAAAACATACATACCTACTGAAACTGGTGTATAGCTCTTTCATACAAAAGGGATTACGAATTCGGTGGCAGTAAAAAGATTTATTCCCCAAACGAATGCAGATGATTTGATCTTAGTGCATGTGTTTGTATGATGTTCGTTTTTATATCAAGGGTGGTGTTGGATGGTAGGTATAATTGTGGGGTTGAAAATGCTGTTTCGTGTTTCATATACCTACCTACCATCATACACACACACCGGCTATTAACAATCATAAATCGATGGAATTAAAATCAAAATTTATTGATCAATTTGTTGATTAACTGGTTCAGATATTATTTGCACATTTTAAATATTTAATTCGGTTGAAAAGCTGCTGGAATAATTTGGTCATGGCACAGTGAGTTTTTATATATGAATGTGCATGTGCACACAACATAATAATAAACATGATTGCAGAATTAATAGGTTTTTAAATGGAATTTTTAAATTGTTTCATTTTAAATTTCAAGTTTTTTGTTTTGTAAAAAATATAAAAATATCAGAAAATTGTCTCTCTTAGATTTGATGAAAAGGCATTTATTAATTTGTTCTATAGGACAACCAGGAAGGTATTTGTTTTGTGTAAAAAAAAATCGATTTTTATATGGATATATAAAATTGTAATGATGGAGAATTTCGACATAACGTCCTCCAGCTTATGCGCTCATTAGCCTAAACGAGTCTAATTATATGGGGACGGATCCTTTTTTGAGAAAATTTCCATAGTTTCTTGATATTTGGCATACAAATATTTCTAAAGAGTAGATGTACAAGAAATATTGCATTCCAAAATTTTAAAAGAATACAATTTGTTATAAGCTAAAATATAAACAGAAAAAAAAATCATTTATACACTTTTTGTTGTATAAACAACTCAGTATAGCGATTTTGAAAGTAACTAAAAATTCGAGCCTTCTTCTCGATTCTTTATACGCATACCTATCTATATGTACTTACTTCTGTTTTTTCTTATCGATAATTTGTATGGTAAGTCGAATATAATGTCCGACAGCTTTTGCGACCACATTTGGTTGGTCCCTTGGAGGTCTTTATAATATTGGCGTCGACTGTATTATATATTTATGTAATGAGTACATTTTGTTAATGTATTGAGTATCTGTGCACATATTATTTATGTAATGAATACATATTATTTATGTAATGAATACATATTATTTATATAATGGGTACTTACATGCCTCTTAATTATGTAAGGAGTACATATTATTTATGTAATGATCACATGTTAAATATTTAAGTAATAAGTAGGTAGATACATATTATTTATGTAATCAGTAGGTATCTACATTTATTATATGATATGTGTAATGAGTACATAGAACACCACTATTACGTAATTATATGCTCTTTACAGAAAGTATACAAAGAAAAGCTGTAGTCACTTATTACCCGAACTTATTTATCTTATGAGATTATTGAACTTTTTTATTAGACCGAGACCTGACAGCCGTGAGAGGAAACCAAAAGATATTAGTGGTACATGTGGTCCTCTTGAAGGTGATAACGAATACGTTCGTCTTCCAGCACGTATTGGCCCCGTTACCAAGAAAAAGTGCATCAAAAGTACAACTTTTCTGAAAATCGGGTAGGAAACCCTTTCAAATATAATCCGTACAACTTGACGCCATCAACTTCCTGATTACAAATATGGTTTCGACAGACGTGTAGGTGGCGCCAAAACCGAGACAGATGTCCCCGAAAACGCGTTTTTTTTTTGCTTTTTTAGACTTTTGGGAAACCACCTGAAATTGGTCGCAACTGAAAGCCTGAGTAAGGATACGTGACAGACGTATAAGTGGCCCCGACAGACGCGATTAAAGTCGCGGATTTTGTATTGAAATTTAAAGATAATTGAATTGATCTGGGAATCAAAGTCATTTTAGTTAAGCTTAATATAATTTTGTTTTATCCTACACAGAAAAGAACAAGAAATATCAGAAAAGTGCAGGATTTAGTGTTTCATATAAGTTATAGCCTTTTGCGTATAACTGGTCTTCGATATATCACTTTGTGTTCCATAAAGTTGATCCTAACTATTTAGCACAATATTTTTTTGATGAAAATAAAGGAGTGACAAATTTCAAAGCTTCAGCTGGTTTGGTTTGTTTGGTTTAAATTGAACTCTCTTAAAAGGCTTTAATAGCCAATAGAAGTACCGACATGTCATTAACATCCTGGAAAAAAAATATGTTTTTCTGCCACTGTCTTTCTTTGACTTCGCAACATGAGGCTAAATGGTAGGTACGTATTTTTTTAATAATTTTTCTTTCGAATTTCACTTTGTGACCATGTTCAAACTACCTTGCTTTACAGATCCACTAGTCTTACGTGGACGTCGAAACAGTTCACTTTTCTCAGGTATCGCAGGTTAATCTATCGCAAAGCTTTTTTCTTAATTCTTCAAAGTAACTCGTAATTTTGTTCTCCAACTTTAAGTTTTCTTACTCAAACTGAATATGATATAGGCTTTCATCAAAAGCATCTTAAAACATGTCAAACCTTATGTTACATTACACAATTTGGTTAAAACAAATTTCTCAAAAAGGAAGCAAGGAAAAGACATTAACCTTCTCTCAAAGGAGACACCATAACTTCAAATTAATGAGCCCATTCCTCACACCCTATACCTACCTAAAAAAAATATAAATACATCAACATAATTCAAACAATAAATTTTACATTTTCCTTCCAAAATAAAAAAGAAAAAAAAACATGAGAGCTAGATTAGATGTTGTAGGTGTATTTGTATAGGTACCTGAACATCACATCTTTTGCACAAAACTTTGAAGCATTACTCCGAACATAAAAATGAAAAAAAAAAAAGAAAAAGGGAAAAATCCCAAAAAAACATTCGCGAACAACTCACAACCATCAACCTGCGTTAATATTTTATGCAAATTAGATACAAAACATCATTGTTATATTATACCCGCTATCTTTCTATACGGTCGCTTCTTGTTTAAGATATTTTGAGATTCAACCATAGTTGTTTTTGTTGTTGGGATGATGTTAGCAACTAATGTGCTTGGAAGGTTGTATACCTATCATACTTTTAGACATTATGGGTTGGTGTGCGTGAGTTAAAACTTGGCAGAAAAGATTAATATTTTGTTATAAATTAAAAAGTTATTAGATTATACTTTTGCTACACAGCATAAGCGCACCTGTGCCAAATGTTCTCTCATAAATTTAATAGGTCTTGTGTGTGCGTGATGTGATGTTATAGTCTTTTAAAGTTTAACATTGTTTCTGTATATACGCGTACCGAGTACCTATACATATTTATCTGTGAAAGGAAAACAAAACATAAAGAACATTTATTAGAATATTTAGAAGTTAAGTTATTAACATTAATTAATCATTAAACATCAATTTGACGAGACATTAAAGTGTCTCTATACCTATTCGTAGAATAAATTTCCACAAAATTATGCTTACGCCTTTTGCAAAAGTAAATTCGCCCTAAGAAACTACCCCCGCATGTATACAGAAAAATGAAACTTTTGCAATATAAATTTCGTTCTATTTTCGTAGGAACAAAGTTTTGTTGAGTTATATTTTATCACCGTGATTGCTTGTCGACTGTTTGCTCATAAAATATATCAAAACCATAGACATTTAGTATTGTTGTGGTAGTCATTTATGAACTAGAGATACCTTTTTCATTTAACTATAAAAATTAGTTTTTATTATCATGTTAAATGCGTGGTTAATTTTATTTATCTTTTCTTTTTTTACTTTCTTTCAGGTAAGAGATATTCTGAATCTCTTGCGGGCTCATTACTTCCAGATTGGCTAGGTAAGTACAAATTATACTTATTTTGTTTTTGTTTTATTATTTATTTAAATTTTTTTTGACAAAATTTGTTTTTAATTCTTTTTTTGCCAGTCATATTTATAATTGGAAAACACAAATTAATTATAATTATGTTTTTGTTTGCATTTTTGATTTTTGATTTTAAAAAAAATTGTTGTTTGGAATAAAACAAAAACAAACAAAAAACACAAACAATATAATTGGCTTTATGTTATTTTATTTTTTTTTTCTCGAAATTTTGTATTCATTGTATATTCTTACACAAAATTTCTTATAAAGCTTCTTTTTTGACATAATTTTTTGGAAGGGATATTCTTTGACGATTTGATAATAATACAGAGCTGTTAGAAAAAATTATTTTAGATTGGCAAAAAATCAAGAAATATTTTTTTTTTTTTTAATTTTTAGTAACTAAAATTAAGACAGTCTGGGTTGAAAAATTAGGTTACATCAATATAGAAAAAATCATACCTACCTATGTCAAGTTAAAAATATTATATTAATGTTTGGTAAAATATATGAAAAAAAAATTGTAAACATTAAGGTACCTATAACCTATGGGCTATTAAAGAATATTATTTTCTGAAAGCACTTAAGAGGTTAAATACCGAAGCACATTAGGCTCAGAAGTTACATAGATATCTGAAATGGGAAAATTGGCAAGTATAGTATTTCACATACGTGAAAACAAATAATTCCATTCTTAACATCTCACTTAGTATGGGAATATTTTTGATAGAAAATTAAATATACATTCATTTTGTGATTTAAACTTTTTCGCTTATACCTAAGCTTACTTTTTAAAATATTAAAAAAATATTAAAAAAAAAACACCAACAAGTTGAAGTTCTGACCCCCTTTTTAAAAGACTGCGATTAGGATTACTTTTAAAAAAAGTGAAAATTCACATATTTTAATATATGCTTCGAAGTAGTTTATACCAATAAATAAATAAAGATACCTACTCACCGGAAATAAAAAGAAAACAAGACTCTCACTGTCAACTGAAGAGTCCAAGTGAGAACGCCGGGACGAAATGCCAATTTGTATGGACTAAATGCCGTTAAAAGTTAGATTGAATCAATAATTCAACAAGTCCAATTAAATAATGCTAACTCTTCTACTTGGCTGATGTATTTCAGTAGTATATAGAATTTGTATTATAAAAAACCACTCATATGGAAATAAATATATTATTCTTTTAATTCAGACATATTTTTCAGTACCCATTTGACAATATTTGGTTATGGATGTTCATACAAATATCAATTAATTTCTGGCTTTTAGATATTTTATAATACGTCATAATTGACTTATTTATACCAATCAGTGGACATAAATAATCAAAAGTAAATAATAATACATTCAATTGTTAAGGAACTTTTTCTTACAAAGTTGAAATGCTAAACCGGCTATTATCGGTAGGTAGTCCATATTTCGTTTATCCAACAGAAATCGGGTGGCACAACGGCTCATGAAGAACCAGGGCCTAGTGACTAACAACTGGCAACCATTCCTGTGTGCGCCTTTCGACAGGAATGGAAGGGACCTACAATTTTATGCCGAATCCGAACGGCTAGCTGTGCTTACACTGTTTCAGATTTTATCTCAATGTATTTTTAAATTTCGGTACACGAATTTGATTTCGGTATATTTGTGTGTACCGCGTCTTTTCTTTGGTACACGGTACACTGCGCTAATTTTCGGTACTGTACCGGTCATTTCGGTACAGGTGGTCACCTTAGGTATACCTAATGTAAAATAAAAACTGATTATCTCAGACAAAATTTTCTTTAGTAAATTTTCTTGCAATGACTGTTCAGTTTAGCCCAAAAGGTATTAGCATTATACTTATAGCTTTTATGGAGATATAACTGACTTAAGTGCACTGGTATAAACTGATATATTTCTGTAATTCTTATAGAGGTATATCAGGTAAGAGTTACATTTTCCAAACAATTTTTTTTTGTTTTTAGGGTTCCGGGGTCTGAGTAACTCATTTGTTGTATTTAAAAAAAATTATACCATCTAGAAGTCTTAATTGCACAGGTATAAATCTAATTCAAATAGTGGTATAGCAGCAAAAGTCTTATAGAGTCATATTTTCCACACCCAAATGGTGATTTTCAGGGCTCTGTAATCTAAGTTACTGATTTGTGGGATTTAAAAATAGGATTTAATCATTGGGTCTTAAGTTCACTATTATAAACCGATATATTCATTTAATTCGAACAGAGATATAGGACAGTCTTTTTAAGTCATTCTTTTCACACCAAATGTTGATTTAAGGTCTAAGTACCTTATTTGTGGGAGATAAGAAAGTATTATTATACCATCTATAGGTATAAAGTATATGAACTGGTATAAATGTAATTCGAAGAAATACATACCAGCAAAGGCTGACTAAGTGTACCTGCAGAGTGGAGCTGAGAGTGAGCAAAAGCAAAGCGGAGAAATCAAACACGTGTTGTGAAAGGAAAGCACACAGAGCAAAGCGTCGTTCGAGGATGGAGCTTTCCCTTCACAACACGTGTTTGATTTCTCTGCTTTGCAATTTACCTTTGCTCACTCTTAGCTCCACTCTGTAGGTACACTAAGTCGTATTTGTGCACACTAAATGATGATTTTTAAAGCTCAGAGGTCTAACTACCTATCTAATTTGTGGAATTAAATAAAAATTATACCATCTAAAAGGCCATTCAATTTCTATGAAGGTTCAGTTTCTTTCAGTAATCGATCCATAATTATTTTTTTTTAACAAAATATTAAAGTTTTTTCGAGGTCTCTATAAAAATACCATTATTTAGGTGCTAAGACCTTAGAAGCCATTTAAATCCTTACAAAAAAAGTTCTTAGACCAAAATCAATCGTCTCAGGATAACCCTTTATATTCAATTCAATTTTTTTTTTCATTTCTTCCACACATTTACACACACATTTTTGTTACCTATTTTTTTATTTTTTTTGTATCATACAAAAAAAAGTCCATAATCTTAGTCGATCTTTTGCACACAACTTTAAAAGAGAGAAGGAGAGAAAATGAAATTTAAAAATAAAAAAACAAGGGTAAATTGTTAAAATATGATAAAAATATAAAAAAAAAATTAACAAAAATTTAGAAAAAAAAATCATTTCTCTCTAAAATAAGGTAACTATTCTATCAATTTAAATAAAATATATTTAAATGTTATAAATGTGCAATTAATTTGTATGTTTATGTTTGCTTTTGTAATGCAATTAAAATAAAAAAAAATCGTCTGCTTTTTATAATAATATTTTTTTTTTTTTTTTGTTTTTCTTTAATTCACTTCAAATTTGATTTTGAAATTTTATATAAGAGCCACTTTTAATTTTGTATAATTATGCATTTTGAATAAAATCCTTGCACAACTTTTTAAATACCCATAATATCCTTGAATATAAACAATTTCTTGAAGTTTAATCAAAAATGTCAAAGCTATATGAAAACTAAAAATTTCTGTGGGCTTACAATCTTGTAGCGTGAGATTAAGTGGTGGTATTACACTCCGAGAACCAAAACATAATTAATTAGCAAACCACTACCTTCTTAATCTCACGCTGCAATCTTTCTTTATTATAAATAAAAATAATTATTTAAATTGTTTCCCCTTTGTAAAATAATTATTACTTTGTAAAATTTTAAATAACTGTAACTCGTTAAAAATATATTTAAATGCTGTTTGCTAAATTTATTTTGATATTATATGTAATAGGCTATTAAATATACCCGAATATGAGAGGAAGAAAGGAACAATTATTGTGTTCATGGATTTTTATAATTGAATTTGTTTGTTTTAAGCTTAAGCTTAAGCTTAAGCTTAAAACACAAAATTCGCCCAAATTTATCCATGTAATTCTAAGAGAATAGTCATAGTGGTAATTTTTCCATATTTTTGCTATAACTCGAAAACTAGACTGAATTTGAGAATTTAACTTTAATAACTTTTTGTTGGAAATTAGATTTTTTATTAAAATCGAAAGCTTAAAAAAATTATAATAATATTTAAGTAGGAAAACATACTAAAATAAAAAGCCTTAAAAAAAGTTGAGAAATCATTTATTTTAAATTTTTTCACTAAACTAAACTGCTCATAACATTTGTTTGCAAATATATGATATAACTTATATCCAAATAAAAAAAGAAGGTGCGCAAGCCTTAAATCTGATAGATTGAAGAATAAAAATTGTCCTTCATTTTAAATGTTCAGTTATTTAACATTATTTGTATTCAAAATCATGTGATAGATTATATCAAACATCATTTGAATAGAAAAAAACACATAATTTGAGACGAAATAAATATCTATAGCAAAATCAAATTAGTTGAAGGACTCTCAGTCACGATGACACCCTCTCATCGTAAACATAAACACTCAACACCACCTCTAAGTAGGTATAGTTGAGCCAGAAATTATACAAAAACTTCAACAAGAAGAGTACCTACGTATATCCTTTTGACACTGATGGTTGCTCTCTTGTTATTATTATCTGCATGCGAATCCTTGCAATTAGCATAATTCAGACATTTGACACTTCTATAGTAGTTACCATCAGTTGGTAATCATTGCTACTTCAATAACAACCCTTTTTCTGATGTCACTTGGAGGTTTTTCAGCTTAAACTGATTTTGTGTTGTTTGAAATTTTGTTATAGCGTTTGGTTATACATACTTTAATTGCAGTTAAGTTTAACATTGAAGTAGAATGTGGATGGGGCTTACGGTGAACTCTGAGTTAGTTAATTGCGATTTTATACCACGAAATTTTGCTAATTTCTGTACTAACTTGTTGTCTATAAGGCAAGTTATGATTTTCTTTAGTCAAAAATTGTCGAGATTTTAATAAGACTGCATTCCATCGGTTCTAATAAAATATACTCTTATAGGTAAGGGTAAATAAGTCTAACCAGAGAGAATGGTCTAGCATCTAATTTTCTTATAAGAAAGTGATGTCGTAGATTTTTCCCGGGGTCTATACCATTTCCACTTCTGTACAAAATTATATCAGAAACCCCTGTAGACTTGAAACATTTATTTTTTTTTTTTTTTAAGAAAGCAGATTCACGTCCCTTAAATTTATTTAATTTATAAAGATCTCACCCCAAAAAACGCATAACCTTGCTCCCCCTTTAACAAAAAAAAGTATAAACCAACAAAAAAATAAAATGATATCATTCTGCAAAGTCGCAAACTAAAACTTTACTCATAACCTAAATTGGAGTACAAGCGTTTTTGGTCTAATAATTTAATTCCATATATGTATGTTTAAATCTAATAAATAGATAGATACCCACCATAAACTTTTGCACAACCATATAAATTATTATATTTATGTATTGTACACAAATCCAGATATATATACACAAAATGTTTACATTGACATTTTATTAAACCACATCACCAAAATTGTAACAAAACGAAACCAAATACAATACTAAAAGGAATAACAAAAACTACAACAAAAAACAGCTAGAAGCGAAAAACCTTTCCATAAATAGTAATTTTGAAATAGGTTGTTTTTACTGATTCAACAGAAATGCTAAAATTTTCATCGAAATAATATATTAATATGGCTGTTTTGGGGTAAAGAAGTATTATAGTATGTAATAGTGCTACTTCTTTGTATATTAGTATTTGTGTGTGTTGATTATTATAACACACATTGCCATCGGTGCTGCTCATTTATGTCAATATATGAATTTATTATGTTTTTGTCATTTTATGGGAGCATTATTTGAAAAGTTTAATTTTCTAATGGAATTATGTTGAGAGAAGAGTTTTTTTTTTTTGAATCACGATGACGAGGTGCGGGTTTGTGATACGCATTAAATATATCCTAAAAACTTTATTTCACCTTGGGTTTTTGAAAATGGGGTGGAATATAAGCGTTAAGGAAGAAATTATTTAAGGGATTGTATTGAGATTAGAATGGATGGATACATTATCATCATGTTAGGTAGGTAATATAAATAAATCAGTATTTTTTTGAATTTTGGTTGAGGTAATTTAGATTTTATAACATAAGGGATGACATCATATGCCTTAAATGTAAAACTGGGTTAATATTTTTAATGAAAAAGGTCTTTGAAGGGGGTACATTTTTGATGCTCCTATTCCTACCATTTTAACAAAGAATTTCAAGGCAAGTTTTTTTTAAACTCCTGTTATTAAATTATGAACCCGAATGATTTTTGCCTCCAAGCCGAAGTTAATTGTTGATCTAACTTTAAATAAACCTTTATTCTCCGCAGAAGTTATCATAAGAAATCTGAAATTTTATAATCATAAGATGATTAGTGACACTAAAATGAGTCTGTTTAAATAAATTAATAGTTCTTTTTATCGGTTGAAGCAACCTTCTTAGTTTGCATTTTCCCAGGGGGTTGCCAATGCAAGTTTCATGACCTCTAAACTATAGTCAAAAACTCCAATTTCATAGCTTTGTTTCGTGGCACAACTGTTGAAAGCTTCACATTGTTCTGACAACTATTGAGTCAGATACAATTTCTTCAAAACTATTGTTCTTGGAACTTCATCAGATGATTCGTCAAAAGTGTTTTTGCAGGTAAATCTTCATTATAATGTTGTTGAGATCTATTTCACACCTACTGCATCAGCTACATCATATGTGTACATGCATATGTCTATTTCCCACAAAACGACACTTCTAGATTGTATTTGTTGAACATAGACATTTTGACTGTTATATAACTGATGTCATTGTAGGCCGTTGTTGTTAAAGTTTATATATAGCTGTGAATTAGGCACCTGTGAGCTATTATGATAAGGAATTTGTATTCCTTCCTTTTAAAGTTGAAACTGATGGGAGATTGATCGGTTTGGTGAAATCAACGATACTTGGGGTTTTGAAATAATTTTATCATATCCAAATTAACGAACCCTACAAGTGGAACCTTAGGATAAGCAGTTGAGTGGGAGAGTTGTGGTCCCCCTCGAGATCATGACAATCGCCGCCGTCGCGCCGGCCGGTTAAATGAAGAAGAAAAAGATCAAAATTGGGTATGTAACTTTAACGTTCTTTTTATCTGTTATTCAAAAATTAAAGATGGAGTACCACAAGGCTCTCTATTTTGTCTAAGAATGTTTCTAATTTTTTTATTGACGATCTTTAGCCTTTAATTCTGTATTAAAGCCCTGCTTTTCGAATGTTGAACTATACGCAGCTACCCCTCACATGAAGTTAGGGGCATGCCTTGCTTAAGCTTTTCAAATAAAATGTTGAATTAGTTAAGCTGATTACCAGAAATAAACAAGAAAGATACTTTTACTCAAAGAAGCAAAAATGCCCACAATTTTTTTAATTTGAATACGTTTCTTTATTTATTTTAGAATATATGAAACTTTAGTTTTCAGTTCAACTTACAAGTTGGTACATTCAAGGCTCACAAACTGTTCCTCTGTCATAGGTAGGCTAGGTGCATATAAGACTCACATATAGAAATACCTTCCTTTATTTATTTTCTTGCAACACATAGGTATAGGCTATAAGTAAAACTTAATGAGTGTTTAATTACTTCCTAAACGTTTTGCGTGAGTCTATATACATACAACCTAGGGATGAGTACAGAAATGTGTAGCTTTGTCATAGCATGCATTTTCTTTCTTTTCTAGCAAAATGAATTGTAAGTAGTATACCAACCTATACGCCAACAATCCTCTTTTCTCTCTACATGAGTACCTTAGCTATACCTATATTAAAAACCCCACCTCTACCACCTACTCCTACAGGTACTACCAATAAACAACATCCTCCAGGTATAAAAGTCTAAGAGCATAAGAATAGAGAAAAGACCACCTCTTGTGATTATAAGTATGTACAAACGGTTTCAACATTACCTACGTACAAAATGTTATCAGTTCTCAAACAGGAAGCAAATATAGGTATAATGTGAAGAGTCCTTTTCACACGCATACACAAACACATAGATGCAGACACTCACGAACTTCTCGTTTTACACCTGTTTTATCGTTTTATTTTTGGATTTTATAATTTCTCTGTAGGTACATACTGAAGAAGATTTTACCTACTTTGATTATAGAGCTGGTGAAAATTAGTTAATTGGACTAAATGGATGGATTGTTGATGTACAAGGACCTGCAAGTGTTTTCTATTGATGTAGGCCGAAGTTTAGATTTCTTTACAATATTTGTTTTTAATAAGCTCACCCGGTGATCTTCGTGTGGGTTAATGTCGTTCTATAAATGGAAATTTAGCTTGTTAGTTTATCCATTCATCAAAAAATGCTCCTCGTCGCTGAAGATGATTTTTCGGCAAAAATTTGGATTCTCTTCCAAACTCGTTTCGACAGTGAAGTTGTATCATTTGGACGTGCTGTTCAATTGTGTATTTTGCCATAGTTATTTGGCACCGGTAACGAAATAATAAACAAAATAGATTTGACAGATAGCAGCAAAACAAGATGGCTGCCAAAATCTACCCGCGCCAATTGAAAAAAAAAACATTTATTTATGAAAAAATACATAAATAAAATAAATTGGGTGGCGCAACGTCTCGTGAAGAACCAGTGACTAGTGACTAACATCTCGCAACCATTCCTGTGTGCGCCTGTTGACAAAAATGAAATTGACCTACTATTTTATGCCGAATCCAAACCAGCTGGACGAGAAGCACTTATTCATGACAAGTGATACTCTTGGAGGATTTGTCAATTCCTCGCAAGAGGCAGTAGCCCTGAAAAAAAAAACTTTTTAGTGTTTATTAGTTATATTTATGAAGAACGTCTCCCAAAAATAGATATTTTAAAAATAAAATATAAATTATGAGTATATTTGTTTTATATTTAGAAAGTTTTTCAGTGCGGGATTAAATTTAATCCTGAGCTAACTTACTGAACTTTATCTTCCAAGTTTTTCTTAAGTCCTTCAGCATATTCATACTTTACTGACAAATTGCTTCATGAATTATTTGCGTAGTCACTGCAATTTCCACAGTGAGCTTACTCTGGTTTAAATCACCAATGAAAAAGTGGGCCTTAGGGCCAGTTTTTCAGTGCGGGGTTAAAGTGAAACCGGATTGAACTCACCGAATTTGGTGAGTTAACTTTGAATTAACTCAAAAAATGTTTATGGTATTTTATCTTCCGTGTTTTTGAGGCATTCTGCATTAATTAGCAGTTACGAAACAGCTTCGTGACGGAACTGTAGACAGATCTATTTCCAGAGTTAACTAATTCGGGCCCAACACTGAAAAACTGGTCCCTAGAGTTCCCAAAGTAGGTATAGATTGGATCTTGAACCAAATTCCTTTGTTTGAACTTGAATTTTTCGCAAAGCAAAATTTGTTTTGCACTCAGCCATCATTTAATTTTGACGCCATTTGTAAACTTTTAAAGGATACCTTTTATTAGAAAGATACACGCCATTTTTGTCGTTAAATAAAAAACACTTTAAGGAAGGGCCAGTTAAAGGGCGCGTGCGCATTTCCCATTTTTTTTTAATTTTTTCGAAGTGAGAATCATCCAATATGGCGAAATTTACAAAAACAGAGGTAAAATTAAATCCATTTAAATTTTAAAAGGAGTAATACTAACAACTAGTAGCCCGTAGCGTAATGGTTAGTGCGTTCGACTGTGACGCTAATCGCTTCCCAGCCTCGTCCACCTAAAAACTAAAAAGTTTTTTTTCAGGGCTACTGCCTCTTGCGAGGAATTGACAAATCCTCCAAGAGTATCACTTGTCACGAATAAGTGCTTCTCGTCTAGCCGCTCGGATTCGGCATAAAATTGTAAGTCCCTTCCATTCATGTCTAAAGGCGCACACAGGAATGGTTGCAAGTTGTTAGTCACTAGGCCCTGGTTCTTCATGAGCCGTTGTGCCACCCGATTTATTTATTTTATAATACTAACAGCTTGGTAGATATAAAAACAAATTAAAGCAGGCAGACCATAAAATGAACACTTGTGTTTAAAGTTTTAAACTCAAAAATGGCTGTTCTAATGTGTAATAACTTACTGCATCTGCATTTTTTATTCCTTAACGAATATTTTTATCATCGCTTTTCACTATATTAAATATTGTACACCTAACCATGTCTATTCCAAGAATATCCACCCGCAATTTTTTAAGAACTTCATTGTGCTTGTGTTTAGGGGAGACATCAGGGACTCCGAATTTCTGTTCGGACTAAAAGAAACTATAAAACCTATTTTTTTAAGAAAAGAAGAACTTTCGCCTCAAGAAACACCTTATCTCCTTAAGAACCTAAAAGTTCTTAAATTTGAAATAAATTATGAAATCATCTCCAACACTATAGGTATATGATTATTTGCTGTAAATGGGAATTTAATTTCTTTTTTAATTAAATTAATTGTTTCTACAGAAAAACAAAGATAAGTAGGTATTGGTTTACCCTCCTTTTTTTCAAAACCGTAAAGCTTCTTAAACTTCAAAAGATGCCGAAAATCGATATATCTTTCAGCAGCAGTTTTGAAGTCTTGCTACTCGTATCACCGGCGGCGGGTAAAATTTTGAACAACACATAAACACAAAAAAATGTCTTAAATAACTTATTTTTAGCACACCCGGCACTGTGATGATACAAAAGTAAAAAAAAATAATATAAAAAGCATTTGTTTGATTCTATTTTCATTTCCCAAAGTAGGTAGTAGGTAGCCTTAATAAAGAGGAAAAATGAAAATGTTAAAAAAACACGCATCACACCAAAATAAAAAACAAAAAAACTGTAGTATTACGCATTAAAATCACATTAAACAAAGATTGCACCTAATCAAAATAAATATTTAGATGATGGGGCGCCTGCCGCCGGTGCTGGCTGCTGCTGGCCATGCCACTTACAATTAAATTACATCATTTGCTCCCTTTTTTGAGTTGTTGTTTTTTTTGTTGGTGTGTTCATTGTGCTTTATATCGAAAATTATGTTTAATGATTTTATTATTGGAATTTAGTTTGATTAATTTACTGCCATATTCTTCCGCATTATTATGCCATTGCCATCAGCAGCTAATACCAACAAACTCAGTATAGGCGCATAATAAATACTCCGACGAACGTCGGCGGTTATCGTCTTCATTGTAGATTGTACATAGTAGACGCGCCCAAAAATAAACATTGGAAATGTTGTTCTTTTTTTCGTGCCGAAATTAAAATAAACATGAATTGCCTTTTTTGTGTTTTTTTGGAATTATTTATTTGGGAATGCTTAAATATGGTTTGTTGTTGTATGGTATTTTTTTTTTTTTATTAGATAGTATGAGGGTTACCAGAGAGAAAAAAGGAATTTCGCGTGTGTATGTCACCTCATTACTATAGGTTTTGAATATCGAAATTAAAAAGTGGTTTTCGCAGCTGAAATGTCTCAGCCAATAATGGTCAACATAATTCTTAGCGATATTTAGGAAATCATTCGTGATGAGCACTTCCAGCTTTTCCCATTTTGCCCGTTTTACTTTTTAGAGGAATTTATTTAAATTCCTATCGGTAAGAGTGAATATTTTTGAAAAAAAACTGTCATTTTGAACTTTTGATCATTTCATATCACAGGTCCGATTCTCTCTAGTAAATGTCCAAACATAAGAAAGGCTGGGGAGAATTACTAACATTCTTACCAGCTTCAAAATAATGTATTCACAAATTGATGGACGATAGCATTTTCAATGAATTCAAGACTATATTGGTAAACCTACCTAATTGTGCAGAAAAGACTTTATTTACCCAAAAACATTTTACTATTGCCTTACCTACTTTCAACTTTCAGCAGTGCGTTAGATTCAATTAAATCGAAATCACCACAAAATCATATTATTTTATTTTTGTGTCCTGATTATATGGCCCATCCTATATAAATCGACCCTTTTATTGATTTTCACAGAACATAAAATGTTTGTATCTACGTCTTTTTGCTCTGTGATGCTGGTGCTATATGCTGTGTGGCCCACTGATCCAGACTAGATTTTTTTTCATCCCTCTATAAAATTCTCTTATAGCATTTTGTGACGTGTGCTTATACGAGGAAAACCCCCACAAAAATCAAGTGCTTCCTGCCTTTTTGCTAATCTATATAAATATAAGCGATTTTCTTCTTCTTCTTCTCTTCCATCTCCCAAATATACCACACAAAATAAAAGGGGTAGAATGTGAAAATTTCGATTCGTCGACATAAATCTCAATGCGGTGTGACACACTTTTATAAACGCATATAAACCTAAATAAAGGATATCCTCCTCTGAAAGCTAAAAAAAAGAAGCATTTTGATACCTACTGAGAAAGTTACCTGGAGCGTAGAGTAATTTATTTTTTGGTTTCTTCTCGAAATAACAGGTATAATTTATTGACACACATATACAAACATAAACACACACATTCATTTTTCTTACAAAAGAAATAAACCATCCGTTATAGCCAACGGCCCGGCATCGGCATACAAGAGCAAGCGGCGTTATACATTATATGCGTTGAAAACAAATCCAAAAAAGGATAACCCAATAATTCACCTTATCCTTCTGTTTTTTTTTTATATTTTCTTTTATTTTTCGCACATAATATCCTAGAAATGCTTTTTGAGTATCCATATACCTAAACCTATACCTACCTATATCTTTGCCTATCTATATGTATATGTATAATTTTCTTTGTATAACGAATATCCTTGCTGCTTAAGTATTTGTATATGAAAGGACATTTATCACTTGCGCGGGTGGATGTT
Source organism: Melangyna quadrimaculata (assembly GCA_949320155.1). Lineage (NCBI taxonomy): Eukaryota > Metazoa > Arthropoda > Insecta > Diptera > Syrphidae > Melangyna > Melangyna quadrimaculata. Next base: position 390,777,882 of record OX439483.1, read on the forward strand.
TTATGTTTTTTTTTTTTTTGTATGTATTTGGTAGAGTGCCTACACAAAATACTCACTTAAATGGATAAAATGGATAAAATAAAATACCAAAACGAAGAAAAAGAAAGTCAAGAAATAACAAAAAAAAAGATTAGAAAACACAGGACAACAAAACCAAAATAAATAAAATAAAAAGAGGAAAGGAAAGGCAACAAAGAAAGTGGTATAACATTTTTTTTTTTGAAGATTTGCTTCCTTTTTTACATATCACCATATTTATTTTGACACTTAACAATCGCACCGTGCGATTCAAATGAATGGCCTACATTTTGAATAGCGATGTGTTTATACTTGAGCCTTGTTTCCTTTACACTCTCTAATTCTTAGCATTCCACTACCAAAAAAAACACTTACAGTACAATTTTAGCCTACTTTCCAGCCTATGTAGAGTTGGAGGTGCGAAAATAAAACTATACCTGCTGAACGGTATTATTGAGATGGTTTAGTGCTTTGGCGGCATACCTGAACGCGTGTCGATCATAAATCACCGTATATAACTATCTACGACAGGAAAAATTTTAAAAGGCAGACCGTTATTCTTCTGGGAATGCGGAGGATGCGGAAATCAACAAACGCACAAATTAAAATGAAAAATAGTAGAGACAAGGGGGACTACTGAAATAAGAAAAGGATCAAACAAAAACCTTTTTATTTTCTTTCTTGTTTTGTTAGGTATGTGGGTATTTTAAATTTACAGAATAACTTTTAACACACACAAACACACATATATACCTAGTTATGAAAGTTGTTAGCATTTTCCATCCATATTTTTAAAGGCATTATAACACACACGCACATTATTATTTTATCATTTTATAACATGCACTCACTGTTATACTACCTAGCTAAATATGGTTGCGGTGTGTGCCTTTTTCCCTTTTAATCTAATTTGTGCCAATAAAATCTCATAAAATCGGGTGTGGTTATATGATGACTATGGTTTTTACCTCTATTGAATTAAAGGAGAAACATATTAAGTGTATGGTGTTTGAATCTTTTGAAAATGGATACTACACCTTACCTGACTAACTCTTACTATACCTTTATTGTGTGTATATGGGGAGGAAGAGGAAGTTTGGTGTTGATTGGGGGCCATTTACTTTAACTTGTTATGAAAACGACTGCGAGATCTTATTTGATTACCTTCTATGGAAGAAGAATGTTTGTATGTGTTTAGGATGATGCCATCTAACGAGGAATAGAGGAAGCTTGTATTTAAGTCAGGGTCAGAACAGTGGAGATTAAAATTTTGTCATTGCTTTTATTACTTTTTCTATTTTTTTTTTTGTTCTACTATTTTATAAAGACGAAACAATTATTTTGTATATCCGCGCATAACTCATAAAGTATTTAACTGATTTACGTGAAACAAATTTTATAATGTGTTTTAGGCTATTTTTTTTTCTTAATTTGTTTAATTTCTCAGAATATTATTGTTTTTTAATTGTTTGTCACCTTTTTTAGATTTTGACCAAAATATTCACTTGTTCTCTCAAACGGGTTTGATATTTAAGAAAAATAAGAATTTTTGAATAAATTCAACACACTTACAATATTTTAAGCCTTATCACAAGTCCATCTCGTCCCGCACTATGCCTTTTCCATCTCTGTCCTAAAATATTCAGAATTTAAATATTCAGAACTTCTAAACAGATGTGCATCGGTATCTCCTTTCAAATTCTTCCATATTTTCCTAAAACTCGCAATAAATTGAATCATTGTAAGGGTAGTCAAACACCCTATAGTGCGCACATAATATAAAAAAGGCATCGTAGCTACGTTTTTAAGTTGATGTTTCTAAATAATAATCAGTTCTTAAAATCTTCTTCATAAATCGACATCTCAGCGAAAAATGTTCGCACATAGACTTGAAATAATATCTACAAATTAAAGTCTTAGGAGAATAATTTAATTAAAAAGTACCTGCAATGACATAAACTCCAGAATTCAATGTTTTTCGCCCATAGGTAGGTATATATGATAGTTATGTGCTCTTCAGTTAGTCTATCATATCCTTCTATAAGGCACAAATTTTGGTAGATTTTTACCGACTTTTATAAGCAAAAAGATAATATTATTATTCAAGACGAATTTGTTTAAATTCCTGTACCTAGAAATTAATTATCCATATGGTTCGAAACACATTCATTTCTGGAGTTGAGGTCACTAGGACTTGACAATTGAATTAACGTTCATTCAATTCCGATTAAGGAGAATCTTTAAACTCAAACTTCGAATTCTGTCAGTGAGTTCTAACAATTAGCAGATTTGGGAAACCTATTAGCTTGCCCATGCCCAGTCAGGAATACAGGAATACCAATCTTAATTTTTATAAAAGTAATATCCAAAATATTGCACACTCCTTAAGGTTCCTCTACCCACTTTCCCCAAATTATGACTTGAAATTTTGTTAAGATTCAAATTTGTCCGCTTGCTAAATTGTAGGTAATCGAAAAACAAGTAGCCATACCCATACCTACAACTTCAATGTTTGCTAAAATTAAATCTCAAAGCTCCACGGCAAGTCTTTTAAAATGTGTGTATGACAATGACAATTTTTGCCCATCATCAAAACTGTCCAAAAATAATAAAGACGTCATCGTGAATTCATCATGTTTGGAATATAAAATAGTTTTTGCACACTTGTAGATGTTTTTTGTTCCTTTCTGCCAAGATGACGTGACGACGCGTTTGCATTGTGTAAACATCCATAATAAAAAGCCCAAAAAGGGATAATTTTCTGTTTTAGTTTCTTTTTATTTGCAATGAAAATAATATCTACAACGTGACACATGCTCACTTTTGTTTACAAACAATATCTTTAATATGATGTGTGAATTGACATCATCATCATTTTCAACATAAAATTTATAGGTACTAACTTATATGTATGTAATACATATGTGGGTTGATGACAAACAGGCAGACAAACTAAAAAATAATAATAAAACACATCACTGAATAAAAGTGGTAAAGAATTAAAAGGGATTCGGTTGACATTTGATTGTTTGTTTGTTTTTTTTTTTTTTTTTTAAGTTGAGACTTTGTCTCAAAAAGATAAAAAAGAAAACAATAATAACAACAACAAAAAATAAAAGAAATGCAAATTAAAAATTCATGTCATGTTGGAGGTGGCTGGCTGATAAAGTGTATTGGAGAATAAAGTTTTCTTATAGGTATTTTGTTGTTTCATTTCTTGTTTTTGTTAAAGGATAAAAAACCGTCATTTTAGTTACATTAACATTTTTATAATGTGACAGTTATATAATATATAAGATAATATATAAGATATGTACAAAGTCAGTGTGTAACCTCTATAACAAGTTTAGCTTTCGGACTTTTTAAACGTAATTTTTGTATACAAATGGATTCGAATTCAGTAAATATGTTGGTTTGTTATAGATTAAGAGTTAAGTCCAATAACAATGATTTCGAAAAAAAGAGGTCTTAAATTATTAAAATAGAATGCTAGACCATTAGGTATATTGTAGCTGGATAGTGACGCTGATGTATGTTAGTGGTCCATAATATATAAAGATATCGTTAGAGATAAGGTAATAAACAATTTAAAAAAAATTTCATATTGGTACCTATAACATTTTTTTTTAAATCCTTACCTATTTAAACTAAATTTGCATAAAGCTTGAGCGCAAAATAAAGCATATTAAAGTTTTCACGCTTAAACTTTTTTTTATCTACTCAACAATTTTTCGACCGATTCAATAAAAAAAATACACAATATTTTGTTAAAACTGCAAAATATTATATTTTTAAAAAGTTTAGATATTGTTTTTTTCAAAACTATAAACAAAATTCAAAGTTTAGGCGAGAAATTACTAAGTTAAAAATTGTTGAATTATTAAATTTTCAAAAAAAAAAAACAAAAAAAAAATACTTTTTGACGATAAATTTAGATTTTGAGGGTCTATGAAAGTTTTCAAGTAGGTATACCTATACCATAGTATGATGTATAGGTACTCAGTCATACCCACAACCTCCAATAAGTCCAAAAGTAGTTTTACTGTAGAACTGTTACGTTTGTATTTGCAAAATTCTTAAAATTTTATAAAAAAATTGGTATTACGAAAATAACCTTAACATAAAGTTTCAACAAAAAAAAAAAAAAAAATCATCCAACCGTTTTCAAGATATCAAATTTAAAAAAAAAAAAGATTATTGTTAGTGACTCTTGTACAGCGAGTACCTACGCTGAGGGAAAAAATGTGATCTAAAATTAAATACGACCGTATTTGATCTAAAGTATTTTAAATGAAGTGGAACATTTTTATTTTAACGTTGAAACAATTTTAATTTTAATATGCGACGTAATCTTAAGAGATTCAACCTAGTTTCAAAGTAAAACGTGTTTATTTATTCATTGAAATCAACTTTTGTACATTAATATTCCGTTAAACGTTGTTTTAAGGTGAAACATTATCATTTTTACCTTGCGATCCACATTTAAAGTGAAACGTATTAATTTTTACATTGAAGTCCACATTTTACATTGCGATCTACTTTTATGGCATTTAAAGTGCCTTCAACGTAGTTTCAAATTGTTGCATACCTCAATTTTTTTTGAATTTGTAAACTTAACATAAAGAATTTCGAGAGCGCTTTGTTGTTTTTCGAAGTAGCTCCCTTACATTTGTGAACCAATTAAAAGCGAAAATTCACTTTCATATAATCGAAAAACAATATTTAATTACTTTTTCTATATTTATTACTATGAAATACTCATAAGTCGTCGCAAATAATTAATTCCCCACAAAAATGAAATGCGCTGAGCAATACATTTGTCTTTGTCTTACATAAATACAAATAAGCGTGGCGTGGGTAGCCATTTTGAATCGATACCTAACAAAGCGCGTGGATTCGAAGAAGATAAATGTTGTTTTAAAAGATGGATGAGTTTGATTTACCTATGATTCCACTTTAAATCAATGATATAAATGTATTAAAATCTATTTCGTTTTTAAGTATGGAAATATTTTGAAATAAAGTGGCTCCACTTTGATTTAAGAATCTTCGGCGTTGGCACCAAATCGTTCCGAAAAATATTAGAATCAAAGTTTCTTTTGCTTTGATTTTACGTTGTTTTTTCTCTGTGTACATCTACATCTCTTTTAGTTCTATTATTAATTATTGGCCTTCAAATATCGAATTCAAAAGATTACTTTATTTATTTTTATAACTTGTTGACAAAACAAAACTTAATCAAAAACTAATTACTTGATAATTAAGAGGGTGGCCTATTCTCTTCAAAGCTTATGGCTCCTTTCATACAATATTCTTCACCCAATTATCCAAAAAATATTCTTCTGAAAAAAACTTAAGGACTTCTTGTGTGAACATTTCATTTCCGCTTCCATCACTTAAAAATTATTTTCAAGTAATAAAATACAACACAAATTACAGAATTTTAACAGTTTTGTTTCATGTAGGTATTTTCGGTAGATATGTGAAAATATTTTGGGGCAACAAGGTATAAAAGCACAAAAACACGAATATTAAATTGTTATGTGTGTTGTGCAGTTTGCACTTCGGTACCATCTTGCTTTCTGACTTCTGACCCCATAAAGGTATTAAGAATGGTTTAAGCCTATTCTTGCTTAAAAAACTAACAACAAAGAACGCGTAGTTAGTAGAAAAGTAGTTAGAAATGCCAATAGAAAAAAGGCAAACTGAAGAAAATTTAAATTTTTGCTTAAAAAAAGAAAACAAAAAATGTCTTCTTATTATAAACGCACTACTTATATTTTCCGTTCACTTTGGTTGTCAAAAATCTCAATAAATATTATTTATAAATAACAACATAATAAATCTTTCCTATCTTCTAGACATTAAATATTTTAAGTCAACATAAAAACGCTTTATGTTCTACTTTTTCGACAGCATAAACTGTCACAGAAATTTCATATGTTGAACTTTAATATTTAAGCAAATCGGGCGTTGAAAAGTATTAAGTTATCCCCGATGTAACTCACTTCACCCCATCAACCAAATGTACCTTTTATGATTACAAAATCGAGATCATTAGATAAATAAGGTAAATACATAAATCGAATCTATTGAAAACTTAACACCTACCTACCACTAACTCTCATTCTTTGAACATTTCCATAGATAATTAAGGCAATAAAACTTGGCTAATCAATTGCAAAGTAAAAAGAACTTTTTTCTGTGTATTGCCTTGAAAAACGACAAAATAAATATCTTCCTCAAAAAAAAAAGCAGATAAAACTGTTTTATCGCACATCAATATAGGTATAAACGCCGGTATAGGTAGGTAGATATAAACATATATAACGAATAAAGAGCTATATGGGGCACAAGCAGAAGCAGTTACGCAATAATATCTTTCATGTCCCCTTCTCCCCCACCCCTTTTCGTCCTTTCAAACAAAGCAGCAAAAAAAACCTTACAACAAAAGAACCACCAAAAAATGGTATAGAACAAGCTTAAAGGAATGAATGAATGAACCAAACACACCAAACAACAACAAAATCAACAACAAAAAGCGAACAAAATTCCCAATGGAATGACCCATATATTTTCCCGTTATATACATTATCTCTCTCCTAAATCTTTCTTTATAACATCTCCAAAACCTACCCTGAAGCCTCCACACCCAAGCCCCCTTCCCCCGTCCCCTGCCCCGCCTATCCTCTACCATTCCTCATGCCTTTGGCACCCAAGAGAAGAGAAATGTAGGTATAAGTATTCCTTTGCTTGAGACGAATCCCTTTTCGTCGTTATAACGAACTGTTTTTTCGGGGGATTTATTGATTTCGCCACAAAACCATTCTAAGGCTCGATTTCAGTGCCATAAATAAGAGCGAGAGGTACATAACTATATCTCTACACAACATAATCTAGGTATATAAATGTTGTATAGTTCAAAGGCAAAAAACAAAACGAAAAATAAATGGAACTTTCGAGGATATCCCTTGAAAAAAAATAAATAAAACGACACTGAGCGCTGATCGCCGATTGTAGATACAGTTAAGAATTAAAGTTCAAGATTCTCAAATTCACCTCGTAATTCAAATTCACATATTCCTAACGCACACATTTAATCGGGAATTCTATAATGTTCTTATGTAGGTATCTGAGGTTAATTTGTTTTATTTTTTATATTCACTTAATTCTCAGAGAGCAAAAAGCCACCCAAAAATACGATTACCCAACAAAATGGGGCATTGCAACCCCCTTTTTTAGGAAAAGCTATAAATCCACTACCCCTGGCAATAAAGCATTCTCAAATCGCACAACGACTACCTAATAACGTCTAGGTATACGACCATACAAAACACAAACGAAACATGCGCGAATTTTATTGAGCACACATTGTTGTATTCAAGGTAGAACATTAATTTAGTGCTTTTTTGTGTTAAAAACGGCAATAACTCCATCTGTCGACTAATCCGCAAACCATAAACACAAAAAACCCATACCACATTGTCGTGTGGCCGGGCCGGCCGTGGCGTCGTCGTTGTTGTTGATGGTCATTTTGCCCAGAAGCCGTGTCATTAATTTTTTTTTTTTATAGTAAACAAACATTCGAAGCAAAATTCACAAATCAAACACTTGTTTCGATAAGTTCGATAGACTTTAAAGGTATTTTTTCGAAAAATATAACTTCCAACAGTTTATTCATTATTTTTTAAGTTATTTTCCGGAATGACTTTGACTTGATGTTATAAACACGCGTCTCGCATCAAATCGTTAAGTTAACTCGCTAGCCGACCATTCATCTCAAATCTAGACTCACTCAGTCACTCAATATTCGCATGACGATGATGATGATGACAACAAATATGGCGTCGTATATTTTCCCAACTAAATTTAGAAGTAAAGTTTATAGCAACAACAACACGTTTATGATACCATCAATCTCGCTCTCTTCCCCATTCAGAGTCTACTCATCATCTATCTTTCTCTGACTAATGGAGTAGTACTAAGAGTTTGTTTTTTTTTTTGTATCTATTTGATTCCACTCAACTTTTCACTCTTGTTGATAATAAAAAATGTTTATAGACCTAGCAACATTATTGAGTTTAGCAACATTGTATAGGACACTTCTAAGAGACTCAACAGTCAACACTCAATGTTGACCAAGCTAATTTGAGTGTTTATTTTTGTTGATGATAAATTCGCCGTAGTTGGTCGCAAATCACTCTTGATGGCGAGTTGCGCACATGTTTTGTTCTACACACACACAGAGTGAGTTATAGAGATTCATTGCAACAAAAGAGGGGCAGGTCAATTGAGCAAGAACTATGCCGTGCACCCAAACAAAAATAAAAGCCATCATAGCTTTTAACTCACTGATTGATGGCGGGGATTTTTACTGTTTTTTATTAGATCGTAGGTGCTTGCCTTTAATTGTGTGCGATAGTTTTGCAACAAACTGCCAGCTAAACTTTATTTTGTTTTTTTTTTGTGTCTGTGAGTTTGTTGGAGGGGAGTTGAGTTGTTTTCTTGGTTTGTTAAGGTTTTTAACAGAATAATGTTGGAAGGGTTGAGTGGGGTTTTGCTTTTCTATTCAACACCACCCAAGAAAATATAGAAGGAGAAATTAAATGAAATTATTGTTGTTTTTGCTCCAATGTACTGAAACAGTCCAAATACAAAGCCAAGTGGTGGAATTTTTGAATAAAATAATATAATATTTGATTTGGTTTGCATGCGTGTGCGTGTATGAGCGATTGTTGCGAACTATACCTACCTACCTATAGCAAGCAATATGGCGGGAAAAGAGAGATAGATAGTTTATAAGTAGAAGAGAAACACAGAGGCTGGGTTATTTGCCTTGTGACCGCCATCATTCATTTTTCCCTTTTGGATTTGTGTGCGGTGTTCGTTTTGTTATTTCCCCTACACACGATGTTGATGGTGTGTTTGTCGTTGGATGGTGTTGTTGTTGCTTTTTTTTTGCTCGAAATGGTATGCGATGGTGGTAAGTTTTAATGGCTGCTCTGAAGTGTTTATGGATGGTCACTGATTTGATGGCACGGAAGATTTTTTTCTCTATTTATTTCCAACTGGAAAAATTTTAGCGTTGTGCAAAATGGATAGAAAAGTGGCTTCGATTTGATTGTTTTATTGTTTTTATAGGTATCTATGTTGATTTGAATGTAATTGAGTGCGAGATTTAATATGAAATGATTTTTAAAGGAGAGAAATGGGTATAGCCAGGTATTTTTACTGCTGTTAAAGCATTAGTTAATTTTTTGAGAAAATTAAATCAATAATGTACCTAGGTAGGTATAACCTTATTATAACTAATAAATCGATATCAACAAGCAGGGCCTGTTTTAACACAATTTTAGAACTGCAGACAATTTTTGAATGACTATTTTTTATAGGTATTTTTTTGTACAGGCAAGGAAGGTAATTCAACTGTGCAAACGAAATGTTTGACCATTTAAAATAGCGCTGAAAATTTAACGGTACCTAACATAGGAATGGAGTTGTTAGTATTTTTCTATGATGCAGTTTAATCTTGATAAAATGTATAAACATAGAAACTAGGTATCTAAATCAACTCTTTGTCTGGTTAAAAGTTTAAATAAACTGATGGGCATTCTAACATGAATTTAAGCAACTTAACGATTCTTTCTGAACAAATTTGATTTAAATTACAGTTCTTATTCTGTGCTATTCTTATTTCTATTTCACCTGGGTCTAAAAAAATTTTAACATTATCATTTTAGTTTCTGTCAATATGTGAGGTGTTCAATGCGTTAAAGTGTTAAGTGTTGCGCATTCCATTTGTTTTTGGAACATGTCATTATTTGAAAAAAAAAAAAAAACTGAAAAATGTAGATTTAGGTATCTAGGTAGGTATGATTAAAGATTATAATTTTAAAAACTTAACTTAGAAATTAACAACTTGATGAGATCCCTAACAGGTAAATCATCAAGTAACTACTTAGGTTCCTATAGGTACCACAAAACTAATTTTTACGGCGGCGGCGGCGTGTAAGAACATTATTGATAGGTACAAAAATTCTTTCCTCTCATTTTTTTCTAACTAGCGCCGCCTTGCATTGTATAACTTCTCAGTCAAAAATGGAACCGTTAAAGTCATGCATAGTTACGGTTCTATGAGAAAAGACATTGATAAATCTGACCATCTTAAAGGTCAAGGCATTATATCCATATATTCAGCTGCGCAAAACCGTTAGGCTAAAAGATTTCAAAAATAAAAAAATGTACCGACATTCATAAGCTTAAATCGGTCTTCATACTTTCGCATATTTGTTAAATAAATGGTGAAATTCGCCATAGTTTGCTCTTTTTCGACGTTAAATTGATGACCCAAGTCTTTTTTAAACGTAGGTACATATATACATAGATACAGTCGACTTCGCTTAACTGGAACACCACAATTGCAGAACATTTGTTTCAGTTAGGCGGAGTTTTCAGTTAACCGAACTTCGGATAACTGAAACTTGTTTCAAATAAGCGGAGTTTTGACAAAACAAATTAAATTTCATTTAGCCCGAAAATCAAAAAGAAAAAATGTAGGTATGATTTGTTGTATTGTGTCAAAATAGTTATGGTTACATATGAAACAGCTCAAAAAACAAAGGTATTTACATTATTTTCAATCACAATGGCGTCAGCCAAGCCATACGTTTTCTGTCTAAAATGTTTGAGGATAAGCCAAAAAAAATACCAGGTTGTGATTTCAGATTTGAAATTCCAAATTCAATGGGAGTGTTCGATTTAAAATTTGATGGCAACGTTTAACTGTCGTTTCACTTATGCGCAGTTGAATAAGTGAAAAATGTTCATTTGAGGCACACAATTTAGTTTCAATTATCCGCAGTTTGCAATTAAGAGGAGTTCAGTTATGCAAAGCATTTTGTGTGAAAAAATCTCAATAAGGCTCCGGAATAAGTTTCTTGTTTCAGATAACCGATGTTTTCAGTTAGGCGGAGTGCAGTTAAGCAGAGTTGACTATACATAAATAATTTACCAAATTTTAAGACGACTTTCACGTAGAACTACAAAGAGCACTTTACTTAGGAATTTTAAATGGCCATCTGCCGCTTAAACTTGTCGCTTTGCTGCTCTATTGTTAAGCCGCTTACCGCTCATAGTGTGGTCAAGGTTTAAGTTCTTGCCAGAATGGGGTTCAATATGTGATGAAAATGATTTTCATAGTTAATTTTGCGCGCCGCCAGAGTCTAGTTGACGTTGTGTATTAATTTATCGGGGCCTTTAAAATTATATGTACCTAACAAGATGCTCAAATATTTATGTTGTAAACTTAACCCGTTTGCTGATAACTTACTTAGTGACGCTAGATTCCGGTGGTGTGGACCAGGGCCTCAAGTAATAAGCCTTCTCCAGCCTAACTATATGTCCCTAGCTAGCTGTCTACCAGTTTCATACACCAAGTTAGTTGAAGTCCTCCTCCACTATCCTACGCCACCGGTTTCGCGGTCTTCGTCTACTGCGCCGTCCCTTGAAGATAGATCCAAAGACTTTTCAGGCCGAAGCATTGATGTCCACCCGCTCTCCATGACCCAGTCACCTCAGTCATTTCCTGACTTAATTTAAATTAATAAACTCCAAGTTTATATACTAACCAAAAGTCAATGGAACATGGCAGAATGTTGAAAGTTAAAAAATAGCACCAAGTGACACACCTGCTGTTGCATGGTTTGCTTCATAATTTCTTGAGATCTTTAATCGCGATCCGTTTTTCATATTAAATTGTACATGTTTATTAGATACTGATTCGCCCTAATGTTGGATTACGTGCCTTAGGTCGAATGCAAAATGCTGCAAAAAATTTTATAAACCGGAATCTTATAAGTTAGTAATAATTATTTAGATCAACAATTATACCTTAACTTTTAGCACACAAAACAGCCTAACCGAATTTTTTTAATTCAATCTGACGTAGGTACTATTTACAAAACTTATAATAATAAAATATAGATCTATCTACCTAGTTTATAAAAAAAATACCACTCCACTATGACATATACTGAAAGGTGTTTAAAAACACATCGATAACCATAACCTAATCAATTTACCGTAAGATATAACGACTTTCAATTTAGAATATACCTTAATTGCTTTAGATATTAAAACAAAAAATTGCTTTGAGGTGTAGACCCATTAGACTAGTGTTGGTCATATTATGATTATATCTTTTTGTATCCACACTACCAATATGTAAGATGAGACTCACCATGATATTTTAAATTTGCATGGCAATTATAATTTATTACTACTTTAATATTCCAGTTAGTTAGGCTAAATATAAATATGTACCTTCCTATATAAGTATTTTTTTAATAGTTTTTAGTTGTGCAAACAGCTAATTATGTCCCAAGGCCATACAAATTTCATATTTCCACTAATTTCACACCTAAAGACAACCAAACACATGTGGTAAACAGGAGTTCTTTTTTTTATAAATTCTGGTTTAAATATTGAATCTTTGTAAAAAGAAATACATCTTTTGTTATAAAAGACTACAAACTACAGATAATATATTAAAATGTCCTTGAATGACACATAATTGCGTAATATTATCCCATAGAAAAATGCATATGTTTTTTGCAGGATCATAACAAAACTGTAATTAAAACCAGAGGAAGGTTTTATTATCCTTCCTACCTCTCTTGAACTTCCTTTTGAAGCGCGTAAAAAATTGAAGGTTATATTGAGTTATAAGTATACAAATTTTCCTCGGTTACATTTTTGCAAATTTTTTTAACAGTATAGGCACCTTTCATGACTTTTTATTGCTAACAATATTTTTGCAACATTTTCCTTTAACTTTCTCTCTCTTTATGTGATCGATTTATCTCAGAAGTTTTCAAGTCAGAGAAAAAAAAACAACTGATCGTCCTTCAAGGCATATTTTATAATTTGTTTATACCTGTGACCTGACTTGTTTTTGTATTCATTCTTTTTTCATTTATTTATTTTTTTTTTGAAACCAAAATCAACATGTAAGTAGGTAGAGCTATCTCAATCAGTATGCACACTAAATAAAAACTCGTATTTTTTCTCAACAAAATCAGGAAAAAAAAAAAAGAAGAACAAACAAAAATCGAAACAACATTTCATCTTAATCACGTTTGGGGTCCCCATCTTATAATACAACTTAATAATAATAACCAAACACTCCCCAAATAAAAAAATAAACATATTCGGGCCATTTTACGGTGCGCCATCCGTGTTGTGTCGCCGTTGCCGCCGCTATACCGTTTACCTAGATGAAGATATTAATTTTTTGTTTTCGTTCTTCGGGCGGGCGAGAGCTTATATTTGGTTATTAAAACTGAATTTTTTTTCTTTTATTTTTTTGATCTTATACAGAATACGAGAAACATGAAAGGATCAACAAAAAAAAAAAAAAACAGGATCAGATTTTTCGGAATTAAAATGAGACGTGAACCGTTTTTTATTTTTTTCCTGGAGAAAATGATTTTTGTCAGACTTTGAGGTTTTATTTTTATCATATTGTTCAATCTAAGCTTACGACTAAACAAACAGAATGCCGCGATGATGCTAACCGGCCACTCACTCACAGTTGGTCATTGATATTTTATATGTTTGCTTTAATTTTGATTGGAACTGATTTGTGTCTGCTCGTCACGTTCGTGTCGATTTTACTTTTAAGCACGATGATGAAAAAATTTATTTTTACTGATCGGAGATTTTTGAGAAATACTCGTGTACCTACAACTCTTAGGTATGTTGCATATTGAGTTAAATTCATTAACTTAAAACTCAGAACTTTGACAATTACCTATATTGTTTACATTTTTAAGTCGAGTGATTGAAATAAGGTAATGACTTTTTTTTTAATTTGTTCGCCTTAATTCCAAGGAAATATTAATTTGTGTGCTATCTATAATTAATATTAAATATTGGTTACGTATTTGGGCGTTATAGACGAAATAGGTTTTGTAGGGATTCAAAAAATATCAATTTGAAGGAAACGGTTAAATCTAAGGTCGATTACTATATTTGTGGAGGAACGGCAATAACATAATAATAATTATTATAACACCGCTGTAGTTGTAATACCTCATGAACGAAAATAGTCAAGGAAACACAAATAACGCGTTTAAACAGTAGTTTCGTCCTTGATGTAATTAAAACTAGTTCTACATTAAACCTTCGTGATCTACATAACTTGTTGTCTCTTTATTAACTGCAAATGAAAAGAAAATGTCTACAGCGAGTTAGTTTTTGTTTAAGATGTATTTCAATCAATCGACTTGAGAGTAAATTTTAGATATTCCAAGGTCTATTTTCTATACCTTACATAAGAAAGAAGGACATCAGTTACGACTCTCCGGTTTTCGAGGTATTTCATCAACAAATTTTGTCCTGGAATATAGATGAGGTATTGGTATTAGATTTCAGCCGTAGCCTTATAAATATTTAAATGGTCTTTCTGTTTTTTATCAGATTAGATTAGATATTATATTTCAGCAAAAAAGGTCCATCTTGCTTAGTAAGGACATACGAGGTACCTATTGTTTAAATGATCGGCTTACGAGGTATTTTCCCTGTTCCAAATTATTCTGTTATCAAGAGCTTATGAGATATTAATGTGAGAGATATTTCAGAAAAAAAGTCTATCTAGCTTAGTTATGGTTTAAACGGTATCCATCTGTTCACGAGGTACTTTTTAGGTTCTGAGTTTTTCTATTTGGCATACCTTATTACATTGGCTAGAACATCAATAAGGCCTGGGACTTACGAGAAATTTGTAAAGGAGACATTTTAGAAAAAACGGCTTAGTTAAGTTCTTCGAGGTATTGGAATTTTTGTGCCTTCAAAGTATTTTCTGGGTTCCGAGTTATTCTGTTGGCATACCTAATTAAACTTATAAACGGAACATCAGGGCCTGAAACTCACGAGACATTTATGTGGAAGATATTTCAACAAAAAATATTCAACTTGCTTAGTTAGGGCATACGAGTTACTGTTATTTATCTGTTTACTATAGGTATTTTCGAGGTATTCTGTTGGCATACGTAATTGCATTGACAAGAAGAACATCAACCGTTGGGGCTTACGAGACATCTATGTGGGAGATATTTCAGCAAAAAAAAGTTAATTTTGCTTAGTTAGGGCGCATGAGGTATTTGTAAATTACCTACTTATGGGGCTTACCAGATATTAGTGTGGGAGATAATTCAGCAAAGAAGGGTTTATCCTGCCTAGTTAAGGCTTACGAGTTATTGTTATTTATCTGATTACGAGGTATTTTCAGGGTTCCGAGTTATTCTGTTAGCATACCAAATTCCATTGGCAATTAGATCATTAATTCAATTCAATTCAATATTTTCAATTCAAACGCTAAACTAATACCTACCTACCTTAAAAAAAAAACTCGAACACACAAAACAAACTTCAGTACCTAATTTTAACCATCGAAAACCAAAACCCACAAACACCTCATAATCCCACGCAAAAACTTTCCAACCGCACAATGTGCAAACAGAATAATATCTTCAGCCCATCGAGATTCGAGAGTAGTCATCCCTCTATTGCAAAACCTAGACAAATAAAGTACTTTCTTTCTGTCCTGGTGAGACATGATTATGCATGCCTAATCAAGCTAATTAAAATTCAAACCAATAAGCTTTCTGGGGGTTTAAATAAGAGATATACCTACATTGTAAATACGAATTTAGTAGCAGTGAAACTTTCTCCAACTATATCAAACTTATTCTGATATATTTTCCTTTCTTCTTATGAATGAGAAAGACTTACGGCACGGCAGGTTGATATTATATTTTAGTTTAAAAAAAAAAAAGATGAAAATCAAGATCACATCCTTGTGTTTTGTTTATTTTGGCAAAGTGAATTGTGACGAAGAAGTAAAGCAAAATGTTATAAAACATACAAATAAACACATCCTTCGAGTTATAACACGAACGAAAAAGGATAATAATTCATATTAGAAGGAGATTTGTTTTAGCCACCCCTTCCGTACCCACCTATATTATTCTTCTGTAGCATCACGCAATTTATCCTTTCAAAACTATATGCAGATACATTCATTGTTAGGATTTATTTTTTCCTCCCAACTCTTCCGTATTTAAGTGGAAACTATGAATATAGTAGATACAAAAACAAAAGTAAAAATATTACGAGTGTGTGCTGATAATAATAAAAAAAAAAATAAAAAAACATAAAAGAAGAAGAATGAGGATGAATGAACATACAAAAAAAAAACTCAAATCCAACTCGAATCTGCACTCGAAAAGTGTATGAGAATGTGAAAGCTTAGCTTTTGTGTGATAAAATGAAAATTGCACATCGTGTGCCATAAATAAGGATTCTCGTAAGAATAATTTATAAAAAAAAAGTTTTATTCGTTGTCTAGGCGAGAGAAAGTTTAACTATATATTTCTCTCTCTCTTTTTCTCTGATGGTTTTAACTCTAGGATCTGTTGCTATATTGCTATCACCTACTTTTCTCATTCCAAATGCTCGAAGGATACATCTTAGGTTTTCTCATGTGCAATGCATACCTATATAATTCTATTCTGTATCCTTATGGAAATACATCTACAATAGTTGAACTTTACAATCATCATGATCATCATCAGCAGCATCATCATCCATAAGAATTTAACATTCTACATCAGGAAGAATAGAACTACGACGACGAGGACGAGTGCTGTGCATGCCACAGTTGAATATGAAGAAGTGGTGGTGGTGGTAGAGTCACAAAGGGGGCGGGCGGCGAGGTTGTGGGAAAAGGATTCAAAAACTAGAAACAGCAGCAGCACACGCAGACAAATTATGCTGAATAAATAAAACACTCGAGAATTGGATGAAGTGTTGTATGAGAAGAAAATCTATGTCGTTGTTTTTTTGTTGTTGTTTTTGTTGCCTGAAAATTCGTTCTCTCTGTGTATATGGAAGGAAGTTTGGAGGAAGCGCTGTGTACCACAGGATAACACGAGCAACTTAAGCATTTTCTTCCTTTCTTATTTTTATTTTGAGTTAAATATGTTTATTTATACCTAACACACACACACACACATACATGTATACCTACATGGAGAGATGTATAAAAAACAAGCTTTTGGTTTAATTATAAAAGATACAGCGATATACAACCCATTGGTAGAGTAGGTACTATATAGAACAAAAGGAAAATACGTGATGGTAAATTGTGAAATTTGCTGAATTCTAAAATTTGTAGCTATATGGTGCGACTGTTTATTTTGTGGAGCATGTTTTGCATTTAATGTTTTCTTGTTGTTGTTGTTGTTTTTTTTTTTTGTTTTGGTTGAAGATGAAGAAGAAGTAGGTATAATTAAATCCTTCACCGCACATTTTGAAATATAATCCTTTAAAAAATGTTTGTTTTCTGAAATATATCTATACTAAAACAAGCAAATAAAAAATAAAAGAGTTAGAATAGGTAGGTATATCTATCCTTGGGGAATATTTATTTGGTGTAATTTGGAAGCTCTAAGGATATTAAAATAAAAAAAAAAAAAATAAGCAATAAGCAATAAACAATGAACATATATTTTTAATTACAAAAAATATGCTGGTGTTTTGTGATTTGTGTTTGTGGCAGAAGGCAGTTCATCTCCCTTAACAAACAGGATAAAGAGTTTTCATGTAGGTACAAGAAATCTTGATATAAAATGCAAAGATCGAATAAGACTGATTTCATAAATTTTTACTGCATTTATTATAACTGGTAGGTTTTTAATGTTATGATGACATACAAGGTTATGTATATTAGGTTTGCATAGAGCGATAGAGCCATGTTTTCCAGTGTGGGATTACAGTTAAACCTAAGTTAATAAAATTTGGGGATTAATTTTTAACTCAACAGATATGCTTTGTTATTTTATTTGCCGAGTTTTTTAAGTCATCCTGGTGCATTTAATTTGATGCACTGAAATTGCTTCTTAACTTAACTGGTTTAACTACTAAAAATCTAGGCCTAAGAAAACATTATTTGAAGGTGAAAATTGTATGGAGATGTTAAATTGGGCTTTTGAGATATTTAAAAAAAAACTAAGGTAGCGGTACACTTGCTTTATTCTGATGAAAAAGGAAACTGCAATTGGGCAGTTCTTAGAAGTTACGTAAATAAGATTTAATTTTTGAGTTCAGGACTGTTCATTTCAAACTGATCGCATTTTCCAATTTTTTTCAAGATTTATTTTTAAAATCCATTCATTTCATACAATACATTTTATCTTAAAATATTATTCCACACAAAAAAAAAATACCAGCAATTATAGTAAGGAAATCTTTTTTTTAATGTAAATTTGGAACTGCAGAAAATTGTTAAATGTATATTTGTATTTTTTTATACCTACATAATTCAAACATGAAAACAAAATGATCGTTGATTAAAAATATAGTTTAATATGTTTATCAGACCTTATACCAACTAATGAATTATCCATCAGAACGAAAATTTTCCGATTTAATAGGTCTATTGTTTCTATCATTGACTGTTTGGAAGATTACCTCGTGATGCCAAAGTCCTCCTATATTTGTGAAATTTCATTTCGAAATTTCATTAATAAAGACTTCATTGTGGAACATTCTATAGAACTGAATACCAGCTAGACTTATTTTCGGTCTCTTTATGATGAAATATTGTTAAAGACATTAAGATATCTTTTCTCTGTTTTAATACTCAAAGAATACCATGAAGCAGTTTTCGGTAAATTCTTAGCAGAAAAAACTGGTTGACAATCAGCTGAATGCCGAGTAGTGACTTATATTCGCACCTAAATCGTTAATACTTCTTCATACATTTGAAGCTGTTTGGCTGGTTTTCAAACGCAATGTATGTAGTTTAATGAAAACCCATTTTATGGAGTCATTTAACAACGCAGAGCTCACTGAAATAAATATAAAGAAGGGTTTTGAACAATTACCTGTTGGTCTTTTTTCAATGTTGCAGTTTATCATAATAAAAAAATATCAACAAGCAAACAATATTAACAATTTAATTATTTGCCTGGTTAGAAGCGACCATTACATGAATTTAAGGCAGTGTTAGCGATAATTTCTGAACGAATTTAGTTGGAAATATATTTCTTATTGTGTGCTCGTCATATTTATTTTGCTTCTGGATCCAAAATAATTCAGTTAAATGTCATTTTTCAGCAACAGAAAACTAAATATTAACAATACCAGATTTTAATTTGAGAACTGTAGGAAATATTTAAACTTTTGCGATATATTTGTACAATTCGTTTAATCCTCGGAACTTTCTGTTCCATTTTTACTTGTGATATATGTAGTATAGGGCAAGTTTAGGATTCGTGCAAAAAAAATTCGAGATAATAATTTTCCCTAACATTACGATGATAGACAACGCGAAAAAAGTGGGTCTCGCAATTCTGTCTGTCTGTCCGTCTGTCTGTAGATTAGATTTAGATTAGATTGGTTTTTATTATTTACCATTGATTAATTACATAGTTTACAAAAAAAAAAAAAACAAAAAAGCATGGCATTTTTGCCTACTGCCTAGTTGACAAAACATAAAAATTAATACATTAAAGTGAAATTAAATTTTTCTTCAAAGCTATCAATAATTACTACTGTTTATATTTGTTTTAAAAAATTATAAGAAACAAAAATACATTCTTTTAAAAAGTTTCATTTTTAATATGGCTTCTATAGAAAAGAGCCAGCCTACAGAATTTGAATAATATTTTAATTTCCATATTGTTAAGCATCAGTATAACTTGGCCTTGCGTCAAAATGTCGCATCCAAAAACATCCCTTCTTATTTCTTTTAGAATCGGACATCTTCCCATAAAGTGGAGAATATCTTCCCTTTCTCCTATAGTTGCATAGGTATAAAGTTCAGCGGCATAATTTCTTCCCGCAGTACTGATATCATCCTTAAAGTATTTCCTCTCTTCCAAGTTATGATTTAACTGACTGTATAGTTGCCTGTATATAGATCCTGTTGCATCATTTTAAGTATTTCTCTCGCTGCTTTAAGTCTACTTCAGAAATGAGGTGGTAGAGCGAAGTTTCTAATTCAGTTAAGTTCAAGTTTAAATTAATCCCAAAATCTGTGATCCAGCCAATCAGCACACCAGCTTGATTTAGTTCTTATGACTTAAAGAGCTACTAAAAATGATTTATTGACCAATTTGGAATTAATAATTGTGATTGGAAGTGATTAAAAATAATCTTTCCGTCGGCTTTTTTTGGTCACTGTAGTTTTTGCAATGAAACAATTAAGTTACATTAGTTTTCCCGACGTTTCGGCAGGGGTTACTGCCTTCTTCAAGGGAACTTTATTTGGACAACAAGAAAAAATATATTGTTTACATTATAATAACAATAATTGAAACAATACAAAATACACTCACTTTAATAAAACTGTGTTTAAATTTAAACTGACATTTAAAATTATTGTATCTAATAATTGTAATATTATTTACAAAAGTAAAGAAATAAACACTTCAAACGAAGTTTAGTCTATGGAATTTAAACAAGGAGTAAAGAGACTGAAAGAATACTGTGTTATGATGAGACAAGAGAACAATAGATGGCAGAGATCATTTTTAGTATAGTCATCGGACGGCTAGCCGAGCAGAATCAACAATCCATCAAAATGAAGAACTACTACCAACACATTAAATACAAATATGGTTTACAAGTGTGTGACAATTTAAAACAATACAGCAATTCACAAAAAACTTTAGCTTTACAAAAACAGAACTTAAAATTCCTACTAATATGCCGACAAACCGGACTTATTCCTAACCATTTAAAAAAGTCCACAAATAGCACAAAACAACTCCTTTCTAATAAAGAATCGATAAATGTTTATGAAAAAATCGAACTTAAATTCCATCAAAAAGTTCTCAACGTAGAAATAACAGAGATGCACCATAAGGTCAAGCGCACTAACAATTTAATTCGCCTTCACGACCAACATATCAAAGAGAACTTATCCCAAAACGAATACAAACAATTCACAACAAAACAAAAACAGATGTTTAAAGACACATATAATAAAAAACAACAATCGAACGCACATAAAATTGACAGCCTAAAATCATCGCTTTGGAAGGAATTCAATATAGAAATGCATGAAAAATGGTTTGAAAATCGCACTGACATTGAATTCCCTTTAGAGGTCAAATGGCTTTTATCGTTGGGCAAGAAATTTGCACTCCCAGTGGATAAACATAGCTTTCCTCTTTTTCAATTGATAGCTGATGGAGAAGAAATAATTCGAAGTGTGCAAGACGAAAGAGAGCAAGAGCTTATGAGGGCACAATATAGCAACATGCTGCACTCGTTTCAACGCCACCAACAAAATGATCGATTTGCCAAATATTTGCTTAATGTAAATAAGCAAACAATCCATTTTCTTAGGCAGCACAAAAACATTGTTATTGTACCAGCTGACAAAGGTAACGTCACCGTGGCGATGGAGCGTGTGGAGTATGACGATAAGATGATTGAATTGTTGTCAGATCGCAACACTTACAGACGGGTAAGGAATAACCCAACAACAACTTTACAAACTCGCAACAACGATCTAGTCAAATGGCTAAACAACAACAATTGCATTGATGATAGGGAAAAGGCGAAGATGACAACGTATACATCGCAGCTTCCATCCATATACGGACTGCCAAAAATTCATAAAGCAAACATGCCCCTGCGTCCCATTACGTCATCAATGAAACTACCATGTTATGAGCTTTCGAGGTTTATTGGCAGAATTTTACAGTGCGCGACGGCAAAATCAAGCTACTCGGTTATAAATTCATTTGAATTTGTTGAGAAGAGTAAAAAAATAAAATTAAAAGACAATGATGTTTTAGTTTCGTATGATGCAGTGTCACTTTTTACAAACATTCCCATACAACTAGCCATCACCATTATAAAAAAGAAATGGGAAATAATTAGTGAAAACACTAGAATTAATCTGAACAAATTTCTTGAAATCCTTGATTTCTGCCTCAAGGAAAATAACTATCTACAATTTAAAGATGACATTTTCAAACAAATTTTTGGCATGCCTATGGGCAACCCTTTGTCACCCACGATTGCAGATTTAGTACTTGATCACGTACTAGATGAATGTTTTAGTGGAATGGAAGAAAGGCCTACTTTTGTTGCTAAGTATGTAGATGACATTTTTGCCGTGATGGACAAACGCAACATTGAAAAAGTGCAGCTGATCCTTAACGGATTCCACCCGAAAATCCAGTTCACTGTGGAAATGGAACATAACAGGTCAATAGCATTTTTGGACGTAAAAATCCATCGTGAAAACAAACGTCTATTGTTTGACTGGTACCAAAAACATACTGCATCGGGAAGATTAGTCAACTTTCGGTCTAACCAAGCGAGGCACATAGTTATGAACACTGCATCCAATCTCGTCAGTAAAGTTTTCGCACTCAGCGACGAACAATTTCACTCTGCCAATGAGAAAAAAATCAAAAAAATCCTGAGTGACAATGGTTTTCCAAATTCTATAATTCGTGGTCTACTTCAGAAACACAATTGCAAAATTCCAAGCGAAGACACTAAAGACCCGAATAATGGTTACTACAAAAGTATGGTTTACATCCCAAGACTGACTGAGAATTTTAAAGAAGTGATAAACCAAAAACTAACAGATGTTCGCCTGGCCTTCAAATCAAATAAAACTCTGAGTCACCTTTTCACTAAACTTAAAACGAAAGCGGATAAGGATAAAGTTACTGATGTCATTTACAAAATAAATTGTAATGGTAAACCTAAAGAACCATGCAGCCAGTGTTACATCGGAACTACAAAACAATTTCTTAAACAGCGAATTTCTAATCATAAATCGGATATCAAATCAAACAATCCTGGAAAGACAGCCCTGGCGAGCCACAGTATCGAAAACGGCCACTCTCCAGATTTTGAAGGTGTCAAAGTCCTACAGACAGAGAAACATGTTTCGAAACGATACACCCTAGAAACATTACACATCATCAACAACAACAACAACATGAACAGAAAACAAGACACCCAAAACATCTCTGCCATCTATTGTTCTCTTGTCTCATCATAACACAGTATTCTTTCAGTCTCTTTACTCCTTGTTTAAATTCCATAGACTAAACTTCGTTTGAAGTGTTTATTTCTTTACTTTTGTAAATAATATTACAATTATTAGATACAATAATTTTAAATGTCAGTTTAAATTTAAACACAGTTTTATTAAAGTGAGTGTATTTTGTATTGTTTCAATTATTGTTATTATAATGTAAACAATATATTTTTTCTTGTTGTCCAAATAAAGTTCCCCTGAAGAAGGCAGCAACCCCTGCCGAAACGTCGGGAAAACTAATGTAACTTAATTGTTTCATTGCAAAAACTACAGTGACCAAAAAAAGCCGACGGAAAGATTATTTTTAATCACTTCCAATCACAATTATTAAAGAGCTACTATCTTTGGTAGTCGGTTATCATCCATTTTTAAAACTTTCATTATGTAATCCACTTGCATCTGTCTGTATGTACCTCGACCTGCAGCCTGAACGGCTGATGCGATTTTCTTTAAGCTTTGGACTTAATGTTCTTATGGGATTCCCCAGGGGGGAAATTGAATTTTTTTTTTAGCTCAAAAAACAACGGTACCTGCCGTACAACCAATAAACTAAAATTGATTTATTTCAAAAACGGCTCTAACAATTTTCAAAAAAAAAAAATAACGACCTACTATAATTACGACAATTAATATTTTGGTCGAAAAAAAAATGGATAACGGTTTTTAACGGTACCTGTCATAGAACCGATTTTTTTGTTTTCAAATTACTCGTTAACGGCTACACCGATTTGAACCAAATTTTTCGTGTAAGAGATCCTTTACAATTTTAACAATCTTGCATATAAAATTTTTGAAAAAAATAATTTTTTGGATTTTTAAAAAAATATTGATTTTTTTTTTGAATTTTTAATATCTTGTAAATCCATCGATGATTTTTTTTTTCAAATTTTGTGAAAAATTGTATTTTATTAAATACTAAAAGTTGGCATACCAAATTTTTTTTTTTTAATTTTCAAGAATTTTTATATACTATAAAAAATTATTTAAAAAAAACCGCTCTAACGATTTTTGAAATTTTTTTTTTTCATACATTCATATTTATATACTTTTTTTTGAGCTCTATCCGTTTTAGCTATTAAAAAAAATTATATTAATTTATAGTAATAATTTATATTTTAAATTGTTTTTAAAACTTTTTTTAATGATATCATAATGTTATAGAACCACTATACATGCACATTGTCAATTATAAGCTACATTCAAGTTATTAGCTACGAGAGCAAGTTTGTGCGATCCAGTCGTGCCCATTTTTTTTTTGTTTTCAAAATTGTCATATTTTCACTTTTGAGATAAAAAATTATTTGATTTCTCAGTTTAATCCAGGAGATTTGGAAGTTGATTATTTTGTTTTGTGAAATAAAATAGGTCAATAGACTGTAAACTTTTGAGATACTTTGAAACTTTAAAACATTGTGCCTGAAATGACAACTGCCTTCAACTTCTTATTACTACGCCACTGATTTAGAGTGGTTGTTGGCTAAAAGTTTGAGCCAATTCAACTCTGATATCCTGAAAAGACAAAATAGGGTATCATGCTTACATTTCTTCATAACTTAATACACTTTAGTTTACTTTCGATATGGGTCTTTCAGCCCAGGATGGACTATGGCCTTAACCAACAAGTCCTTATCAGCCAGATCTGTCCCTGGCTAGCCGCTTTCTTTTGCCCACACCAAGTTGGTTGGGTTGTTCTCCACTTATGGGTTCTTCCTCAGCTGCGTATACCATCTGGCTTGGATTCGAAGACTCTTCGGGAGGGTTCATAAAAGCTGCATTTTCAGCTTTCAACCAGGGCGACCGAGGTCGATATAGCCCGTAAAGCTCATCATTCAATCTTCTCCTCCACACTCCGTCGCTACACTTTGGACTAAAAATCATACGAAGAATTTTCCTTTCAAAACACCCTAGCAGACTTTCATCTGGTTTTAGTAACGTCCATGATTCTGCCCCATATAGAGCAGGAGCAGGATTTTTAAGGTCTTGTACAAAGTCTCCTTGGTTTTCTGAGATAGGGCCTTACTACTTAAATAACTTTCTTAGACAAAAGAAACAGCAGTTATGGCAAGAGTTTGATCTCTGCCCAAGTCGACGATGTTGATTCTCCTTTCTTGATGGCAGCATAAAGATACTCCGTCTCGTCCTCATTAACCATCAATCCTATTTTAGCCGCCTCCTATTCAATACTCGCAAATGCGCCTGTCACAGCTCGCTTCGTTCTGTCGACAATTATGTTATCTGCATAAACAATTATATTTAGTTGAACGGAATTTCAATAAATTGTACCGCTGTGTTGGCTTGTGCGTTTGTAACAATTGATTCAAGAACGATATTAAATATGTTGCATGATAACGCATCGCACTGTCTTACAACGTTTCCCAACATGAAAGGACTCAGTGGTGGTTCTTTACGATTTTGATGCAACAGCAAGATTTCTCCATCGTCATCCTGCTCAATCGGACTGGTATTATATATAATTTGTCCTTATTTACGCTATCATACGCGACTATAAAATGGATAAAGAGGTGGTGTGAATCTATCTGAAATTCCTTTTTTTTTCTAAAAAAAATCCACATGGGGGCCAATGAAATCGCTGATAAAAAGTATTAAGCGGTCACAGATTTTCTTCAATATGAACAACAACAAACACGTTCGCAAAATCGTCGTTTAATGTTAAACCGCACTCGACGGAACACTGTACTGCAGCAGAACTACACTTTATCCGAATTTTTACCAAATTGTATGAAGTGCGATAGAGCTAGTTCCGCTGCAGTTAAGTACATTCTGACCTTTAATATAGTTGAGAGTATATTTAGTTAAATCCTTCAAATAGAATTGACACCCAAAGTCGCATTTCTTTTTCTATACCTTTTAAACTTCTGCCAGTTTATTACTCATTCAAACTTAGTGTCAATACACTAAGATATTCTTCGAAACATTCCACAACTTTCAACTCAGTGTATAGAGAGATATGAAATCAAATCATCAAAATGACTCAGCTCCTCCAGCATCGCAGCAATTTATAAGATATATGATAATATCCAATTAGACAGCCTACTTCCTGGTTGAAATTGCATTAATTATTCAACACCTTCGCTTCTATATCAACTAGAAAAAATCAAAACAACAACAACAACCAAATCCAAATCCTTTTGCTTACTGTTGATGCCAATTAATAGCACATATAGAAGACTCAGTACAGAAATGGTATTATTTCGTATATAGCTATTTTAGCTCTGAGATCCAAACAAACTTTTTTCAAAGAAAATCTATATAGTAGGTAGGTATAGGCGAAGAAGACAAACAAAAAACAAACAAAAACATGTCTGCTTTGTTCATATCAAGATGACTCCTTCCTCCTTTCATGGCATGATGATGATGGTGATGGGGCTCTCTGGCAATTCCAAATGCAATGCACTCTCGCACTGCACTGCACAGGCACACTGCACATTTTGATGATTTTGTTTGAATCTGAAGTCCTGGAAGTCGATGACGACGACGAAGAACGACGACGAACGATAAAGTGGACACAAAACATATAGCAAAACGGCAAACAGCGTTTTGTGACACTGTACATCAAATTGATTTCATCTATGAGAAGTTTTCAATGTGTTTGGCCTTTTTACTGTTTTTTTTTGTATGTGCATTGTGCACTCTATCGACCTGTCGCCTGTCGTCGTTTTTGTTCCTTTATATATTTCTGTATATCTAGATAGGTACATCTGGTGAAGTTCCTTATGCAAAAGAGCACAAGAGGAAAGCACCAAAATGTATGGAATTGTATACGCTTTTCCATGATATTATATAGATAGGTATTGTTGTTGTTGCAAGTTGCTGGGATTTGAACGTTATGCAATTTTCGAAGGCATTTTCTTTTATGCTATAGGTCGCGTTGTAGAGAACAAAACAACGTCCGTGATTCGGTGACTGCATGAATAGTTAACCGACTTTGCGACAACCACGACAACTACCTTTTACTATACATACATATAAGCACCTCTACAATGTTTCTATGTATCTTTACAAAAAAAAAACGGCTCGCGCGATGAGAATGGTAAACGATGACGACGACCACCAACCAAAAAATTTATAAGAAGTCTTTTTTTTTGTATTTTTCGGTAGGTAACCGTTTTCGTGACAACTTTTATAACAAACAGGAACAAAAATAATCTGAAGAAAAACAAAACAAATGTCTCCATGAGGACAACAAAAAAAAACTCAACAAAAAATGCATTGTTTCAATGGAAAAGAGCAAAGATTCAAAAGTATTTATCTATCTTTAGGTAGGTCTAGGTATACAGTAGGATTTAGTCAGTACTCGTATATTGGTTTCTATCGATTTAGAAAGCTAACTACTGTCTATATATCGTCGAATGTACGAGGTTTTCCCTGAGTTCATCTACTTAGTCCCTATTTTTGTTGGTTGAAGCGGTTGTGGCCTCTCACAAACTAGCTATAGTGACATTATAAATGCATGATCTGTAAACTCATTTTTTTGTCTGTTTGTATAACTTAAAGATTTGCCTTATGTTTACCTATGCTAAAGTTAGTTTCTATACACCGACACGACAGTTATAGTTGAACATTTTGTCAATATATAGAGTCAATATATAGAGACTATTCCTGATGATGATGATGCCAGCATGCCTTATTGTTTGGTCTGAAATGTGGTACATATAGATTTCATACACTGTAAGTATAAGTTTGTATACTTGTTGTTGTATATTTCCACTTCTTTTTTGGCTGGGTGATGTTGTTCATTGGGTGAAGATCGAATCATGACATCTTTTTCGTGCGCTCTCCCAAATGAGATATGGACAATATTACACGATATTTTCTTAGTCTTCCTTATATCTACGAAAAAGTCCACAACAACGTTTCGACAAAACCCAAAAGAAACAAAATATAAGAAAGTATCTACGGGATACTTTTTTTATCATTTTTTTTTTGTGTCCATGGGTTGTGTTTCAAAGGGAAAAACATTAACCATCTGATGAAAATGCTGCTGGTAGTCATCATCATCATCGTCATCATCCACATCAGCTTGGCTAAATCTGTGTGCAAACAGTTTTTGCAATTGAAATTCAAAGGGATATCTTTTGGCATACCTACTTCTTCCTACTTATAGCCTTTAAACGAATACCCCTTTAACGTACCTATATATTCTTTATGTATTGAGTAAGAAGTGAATTATTTTGCACATAATTTTAAATGTTTATCATTTTCATGGATCATTTGTAAAGTTTTGTGTTGAAAGTTCGTTTAATATATATTTTATTTTTTTTTTTAAATCATTTCATTTTTATTTATTTTAGTTACCAATTACTATACCTTCTGATGGTTCAAGATACGACTGACTGTTTATAATTAAAGCAGGAAGTATCTTTTTGCAAAGTTTTTCTTGGAAAATGAAGTTATAAATTAAATTTAAAAGATCGAAGATAGCATTTCTTGAACCTAGAAATTGCTTCAAGCTTTACTCCAATACCTTCTATTAGATTTCGTGCTGACACAGTTCTCGTAAATTTTATACAGAATTGCTTAATTTGCTCCATTTTCATTGTATAGGCATGGAAAAAACTGCATTTTGCATGGAATTTGTATCGCTGACAAATTTGGCTGCTTGGTATCTCTTTTCAACGGGTATAAAGACTAAGGCCCTGTCTTTCAGCTCGAAAGTATTCTAGTTTCGAAGTTAAACTCAAGTTTTTCTTCTTCCTTAACCGAAGATTGGTATGATCTGTATACTGCAACCACAACTTTCCCACCTCTATGCTTCACCTTAAGGTTCGCCAAGGTGACCCCAGAAGTCGTCGATGTGACCGAACCAATGTATAGTCAATGTGTTTTGACTTTCTGATGGACTACACCCATATATTTGTACAATTCAAAGAGTTCGCGGTTTTGCCATACGGTAAGTCGTTCGACCGTCTAGTGAGCACTAGGTTGCTTTTTGGATCCTTAGCCTTGGAAACCAAGTGCTATACTTATCACCGGATTACAAGCGGATGCAAAGTCTATTAGTCGGAAGCCGTTATCTGTTGTCTTCCTTATTGATGTTCCTGATCACAACTTTGATGTCGTACTCCGTCCATCAGGAGGTCATAAAATTCCTCCTTGATATTCCTCCATAATATTGCTGCCGTTTCGTGGAGGCTATTCTTACCGATTAATCCGCCGAAGATGCCTTTCTTTTCGACTTTAGCATTGAAGTCCCCGAGCACAACTTTGACGTCGTACTCTGGACAGACTCCGTATAGACTCCGCTAGGAGGTCATAAAATTGCTCCTTGATAGGGTATACGCAAGGTTGATCGGTAGGGGCGTGTGCACATAGTAGGCTTATAAGTCATGAAAAACAGCTTTGATGAGGATTGTTGCGAAGTCATCAATCATCGGCTTAAAGTCATTTAGTTTGCTTCTAAGCCGCTTTTCCACAACAAATCCGATTTGTTACATGAGCAAATTCTTATCGCAGCTGTAACAGATGTCCCAATGTTTTCCTTCATCATCCATTGTATCTCTTGGATTGGCGGTAATATCTGTAACTCTGGGGGCCTGGGTTCAATTCTCAGCCTCGTCCAACTAAAACATTTTTTTTTCAGGGCTACTGGCTCTTGCGAGGAATTAACCAATCCTCCAAAAGTATCACTTGGATTAGTGCTTCTCGTCTAGCCATTCGGATTCGGTATAAATTTGTAGGTCCCCTCCATTCCTGTCAATACGAGTGCACAGGAGTGGTTGCGATTTGTAAGTCATAAGGCCCTGATTCTTCACGAGCTGTCTCGCCACCAATTTTATTTATTTGTTAGCAGGTCAGATAGTCCGATACCATTAACCCACTATGCGGGGATATGAGAGCTGCCGTTGGCCCATTTAGGTTTGCTTGGCTGGTACTAGAAATATATTTACTGACCTCAACTCCTAGTATATGTCAGTTTTTTCAGTCAGTCTTTTAGACTATTGACGTCACTGGCCCATGATTCCCTCTATTGAATTCATCCGCCGTACGCCAGTTTTCTGATGTGCTCGTCCATGAGCTCAGCCGACTCAATCAGCCAGTCATTTCTGACAGACCATTATAGTCTTGCTCTATATTATTGTCTCTTGTTCAAAACTCGCACTTATAAATTAAGCAACGCAAATCCTGGTGGACGTAACCAGTGCCCGATGGTTATTATCTACCACTTGGAGGTAAAATAAGCATGTTGACGCCAATCAGTGCTTTCCTGAATCTTAAAGGACCCAACCATCATAGTGTTGGTACATCACCGTTGTATGCTATTGCGGTTTGAACTGTGTTTTAAGGCACCAATTTAAGTCTCGGCAGTATACCAGCCAAATTGATCATGTTGTATTTTATCCAATATTGTATTTGGTGTTATTAATATGAAGGCTGTCTCAGATTTTCTTGCTTCTTATCAATCACACTTTGTCATTCCTGCTGTCATTTCAGCTGGCGTCAATTTACTCTCATACTTCCTGTACATTGTCCAACAACTGCCTTGTAGAGCCTTCCTTTCAGCTTAAGGGGCATTTCGTCGATCGTAGAAGACGGCAGAGCTTTCCCGCCAATTCATCCACCAAATCTCAAATTTGGCCTAATTTCGCTTTGAAAATGGAAATAAGGCCAAATTGACATTATTTCTATTTCCAAAACGAAATAAGGCCAAATTTCATTTAGAAATAAGAACAAATTTGTTTTTACGAAAACATTTAGTAATAACAGAAGCTTTGAAAGCAGACCAACTGACAACATAGGCGCCTGCCAGGCGACTGAGCATACCCTAAGCAGAGTGATGGAGTCGCGTAAGCGGGACAGAGGACCCAAAAATGGAGTTTAAATCGTTGAATCCGTGAAGCGGGCCACCCTAAGTACTGTTTAGTTCAAAAACTTTAAAGCATAGGCGCCTGCCAGTTGGGGGATTAGTTCCCCCCAAAAAAAAGGAATCAAACCCCATCTGGCAGGCACCTATGTTATCGGTCAGTCTGCCTAAAAAGTTTTTGTACTTAATAGTACTTTGAGTGACCCGCTTCGCGGGATCAAGGATTTTAACTGCCTTTTCGGGTCCTCTGTCCCGCTCACGCGACTCCGTCGCTCCGCTTAGGGTATGCTCAGTCGTCTCGCAGGGGCCTATGTTGTCAGTCGATCTGTAATCAAAGTTGTTTGTACTAAACAGTACTTTGGGTGACCCGCTTCGCGGGTTCAAGGATCTTAACTCCCTTTTCGGGTCCTCTGTCCCACTCACGCGACTCCGTCACTCCGCTTAGGGTTTGCTCAGTCGCCTAGCAGGCGCCTATGTTGTCAGTTGGTCTTCTTTCAAAGCTTCTGTTATCACTGAATATTTTCGTAAAAGCACCTGCGGGTCTAAGTTCTTTTTTGTGGTGGAATTAACACACGCGGGTTCTTTTTTGGGATATAACAACCGCGGGGGCTAGTTCCGTATGGGCGTTTATGCACTGCAACTAATGAAAACAACAGAACGGCGATTTGTTTTTGAAGTTTTCTGACAAAAATCATGAAAACGAAATAAAGCCAAATTGGCCTTATTTCGTTTTCTAAAGCAAAATAAAGCCAAAACTAAAATTTGGCGTTATTTCCATTTTAAAAGCGAAATAAGGCCAAATTTTAGATTTTTGGCTTTATTTCGTTGGGCCTTATTTCAAGTCACCGAATTTTCCTTATGGAAACCTCCTCTCTGCTTGTGTCTTCTAAATTTCTTATTCAGGTGAATTTAGTAAACCAAGCCTATTTTTCTATTATGGCCGCCTTTAAGTGTAGGTTTACACTGAACCAAAAAATTCATTCCCACAAGAATTAAACTGCTAGCCACAAGAGAAAAAAGGCCCCAAGCGTTTTACATATTTCCAGCTATCGGTTTAAGGTTTCACTATTAGAGAAAAGTTCCTGCTTATAAAAAGTTAATCTACGAACAGCAAAAAGAAAAGTTCTCGAGACAAACAATATATTTATTATCTACAAAAAAACAAATTATTAACCACAAGCGAATAGTGTTTTTCACAAATAACAATCTTTTTCTTTAACTTGTAATTTATTATTTTTTTATTTTTTTTAATTTTGTTATTTTTGTCCACCTCATGGGTTTTGCAGCCGCTTCTATTTATTCTGAAATGTATACAATTGTATTTATTTGAAAAAAAACTTATATTTCACTTACTTGATTTTTCTGGTATTTGAACCTGGCACCTCCGGGCAGCAATGCAACATGCTACCACCAGGCCATCGCACGATATGTATGAACAATGTCGAAACTTAATCACTTTGAAAGTGATACTGTACATTTCAGACTGGGTCATATACAAGTCTGTTTGACCCCACATCGAATATCGTTTGTAACAAACAGTTTACGAATTTACAAGGCTAATTAATTTTTGGTAACTCGTAAACAAAACTTTTTCGTTTTGTTGAACACAGTAAAACGTTTGTGACAAACAATTTTCGAATTACCAACTAAAAGCTACTAACGTTTTTGTTTATAACTTTTGCAATTCATAAACAAAACTTTTACTCTGTTGACTAGAGTGAAACTCTATGCATACAAACAATTTGTTCACGAAACATGTTTTAAGTTATTCGTCATAAATTAATATTAGAAGTCAAGTATTTCTATTAGAAGTAAACAGTATGAAAAACATAACTCTTGTGACAAGGATATTTTTCGGAGAGTGTATAGTTAACAAATAATACAAATTATAGTTAGCAGCTAGTTTCATAAATGTAAATTAAAAATAGGAAACAAAGTTGATTAATATACCTACCTATTGTTTAGTTGAATTTTATTTCAAAAAAATTTTTTTTAATAAAGATTTTTATCAAAACATGCTAATTATGAGCTAAATTGTTATTAGCCTACATTCAAACTTCCTTTTTATAGGTACAGGTATATATTATAAATTATACCATATTAAACCTATATTTCAATCACGGAACTGAACAGAACAAAAATACACAAACAAAAGCTCTTAATTAACAACAAGAGTGTTTGTTGTTCTTTGTTAATTGTTAGATTAAATTATGTCGATTAGATTGTCCCGGATATGACGGAATACAAGCACAAGCACCCTACATTTATAACCTATGTATATTTTTATTTTCTTCATCATCAACATTCAGCAAGTTATTCAAAATGACCTTTTACATGCCCACGACTATGTGAACAAAAAAAAACTAAAACTAAAAATATATTAAGAAATGAAAATGCGCGCACGGTTCAGGTTCAAGTAGCTCATTCATTTTCTCAAAAAAAAAAAAAAGAAATTAGTGGTTTCATTTTATTTATGTATTTATATATATTATTCAGTGTTAATTTTAAAAAGTCACATAAATTAAAGAATACACCAACCAACCAGACCCAAACGTCAACCGTAAATTTTTTTGTTTCAAAAATGAATTCATTTCAAATGCATACAAAAGGTAGAACATGCATAACATATAAAAAGCTCAAATCGATAAGAAAATGGAAATGGCTGTTGATGGAGAAAGAAAGTTCCGGTATATTTGGATTTTCTTGTATAATGTTAATTTTCTTTTTGAGAAAGAGGTTTTGTTGATGCATCATTAAAATGTTGTGAAACACAGAAGAGAAGTCTGTGTCTGCTATGATAATTAAGAATAGCATCCGAAAGAGTGATTTATAAAGTTAACGTATTTATTTATTAGTTTTTTTTCTCATTATTGATTTGATCTGAGTTTTAAAGATAGACTTTATCAACGTGTGACGAATTCTGGCTTTAAGCTTTGTGTTCAAAATTAAAAAAAAGTTATTCAAAAATACTCCTCAATTTTTTTTTTTAATTTGCCACATAATTTAAAGTAGGCAGGTAGGTACCTACTTATTTTCTAAGATATTTGATTTTATCCTTAAAATTCATGAAACTCAAGATGGTGGCCATACCTTTGTAAAACGATTGAATAGAATGAACCAATATATATATAGGGCCTTACCAATAATCAAATTTAGAGATCACTTAAATATTTAAGTGGACTCTAAATAATGAACCATCAATTTAATAGTCAGCTTAACGCTAAACGTCACTTTAAATTTTAGAGAAAAGAAACGCATGTTTAAACTCGTGATTAAGTGTAAACGCCCGTTTGTGCTGTCATTCTCACAAGCAAAGGAGAAAAACAATAATTACCCTAATGCTCTATGTTTGTCGCTTACAATTGAATTAAATTGCTTGTTCCTGAATTTTATTGAATAAGGTTGTTTATTTTTAAATTTCAATTTGAGAGTGAATGGCGGAAAACTAAGGGTATGGTGAAGTGGAAAAAAAGGACTCATCTCAATTACCTTTATGAATATCTCAGAATTAGATGGAACAAGAAAAGCAGCCCTCAAAAAAAATTCTCAGAACTGGATGAAGTCTTGTCTTTTCAACTAAGGAACATACCCAGTACCCATCCATTATTCAGGATGATTGAGATTTCATGGAGGCATCATACACCTTAACTGTGACTACGTCTTTTTGTCTAAGGGGCCAGTTATAACTATTATTGAAACCCATCATTGAAAATATTAATTGTCAATTTTGAGAGATTTGGAAGACAAAATAAATGATTAATTTGATGCCAAAGTAAAGCTAATTCGGCACAACTTTTGTCATAAAATGACTTTTATTTTTTCAATGATGAACTACCTTACCAATGATCATTGACAAAATTAAATGTTACGTTATGGGGACGATATGAGTCAAAATGAATTTTTTTTGGAGAAGAAATAATTTTGAAGTTGTAAGCTATATTTCTGCATTAAAATATTCAATGATTAAACTTTCTTAAGGTCTCAAAATCAACAACTAACTTTTTCAATGATGGTTTTCAATGATAGCTATAACTGGCCCCTAACCTCTAACCCCTCCTTTTACGTATTACCTTATAAAGGTTATAATGTCACTGGAGGAATACGGAATAACTAAGTTCTAGAATTGGTAAGACTTAGAATTTTGATAAAAGTTCGAAATATTTTCTTTTCACAATTTATTGGACATCAGTGCCTTCGATTCCAAGGATTTTAACTCCATTTTGTTGGATCCTCTGTCTAGCCAACACAACTTTGGTAATCCGCTTAGGGAAGTTTTAGTCACCAGGCAGGCATAATCAACGTGAGGAATTTTTCGACAATAGTTGCAAGGTACAACTTGTACCTTGGATGGTCTGCTTTCCAAATAATGCATAGGAATAAAAGTCTGGAAAAACATTTCGGACTTTTAGAAATATTACTTACAAATTCTATGTTTCATACCGGTCAATTCTTAGAATCTTCAACTTCGAAGTTTTTTCAAAACAAAATATTTCGGACTTTTAGAAATATTACTGACAAATTCTATGTTTCATACCGGTCAATTCATAGAATCTACAACTTCGAAGTTTTACCGTGACATTTTATACTCAAAGTTTCTAAAATATTTTCGCTTGCTTTTTGATGCAGTTATTCATATATTTCAATTAAAAAGCTCAAGTGACCTCAACTCCAAGTTGCGTTTCGCCTAGGTTTGACAGTATTCTCATCAGTTACAAATGTTTAACTTAAAAACATAATAATGCGCTCCCTTTCTTTGTCGAAAGCCCTAAAGAGATAAATTTAAGAACAAACTATTGAAAAGTGTTAATTTCTGCTGCTATCACCTATCACCTACAAGCATGCATACGACTTGGCCTAGCCCCTAGCTTTAGTGGACTGTGAATTTTGTATTTATCTTTGAGAACATTACTTTTTGTTAATACCAAAGTGTTCATAAATGATCAATATAGATATTTACTATGCCCAGGTTCACCGCATTAATTTATCTATAAATAGCTGTAAAATATTAAATAACTGTGCTCGTAACATAAACATTTTTTATTATAACCACAAATCATAACAATTTATTTTGGACATTGTCAGACAGCTTTGAACAATTATTGCCAATCAACAATTAAGAATTCAAAAACAAAAAAAAAAAATATTGACACCCTATCTAACGAACAAAAAAATCCTCCCACACCAATTAAAAAATCATTTCACGTATCTTGCTTATTTCAAACGCAATGCAGTCAATCTTCCAGATGAAAAAAATAAAAACATAAAATTTAAAAATCATTATTCAAACAACGTATTTCTTATTGTGAAGTGTAAAACAACGAAATTTCGTTGACTATTTCACACACTAGCCATGCCATGCTCTTGTGCAGAGCAAGGCCTTCATTTAACGCCCAATATGTGTACTTTATACCTATATAGAATGTAAAGAATTGTCTCCGCCACATTGCCGACGCCCGCCAGTCGGTAGTTGGTTTCGCCTCCCCCAAAAATAGTATCCTATCTACCTCCCTACATGAATGAAAACCATGTGAAACATCGGAAAACCATCTTTTCTCTATATAGATGCAAAAATACATGTACGGAACGTATAAAGGAGTATATTATAGGGCTGGGAATTGTCACCTCTTTTTCCCGGCGGAAAGGCAATTGCAAAGTCCAAAAATTGCCTTCGACCTCTAGAATGATAAATCATTACTTAATAACTGGGTGCGACAACGATGGCAAATATGTGTATTCCCCAAACGAAATTTTTGGAGATGCGGAAAAGCATGGCATATCTTCATATGTATATAGGTATAGAGGGAGTAAGCATAATCGACCCTGAATTGTGCCAAAGGGGATATTTTGTGTGAGAGAAGGGATATGGCTAAGAATAAAAGGACTACAACGGCAGTATAGTGTAGTTGGATATGTTCTTATGCCGATATGATGGTGGGAGTTCTATACTAGTACCAAACGATGATGATGACAATGAACTAGTGTGACCAGATTAGTTTATTAATTCTGGGAAATCAAAATTGAGGCCGTTATAACTTTTCGCCATATTCCTAAAGATATCGGACATCGGAGTTTTTCCAATTTTTCAGTGCGAAATCATTAGAGTTAAGCGAGTCAACCCTTAAAGAGCCGATTTTTCAATCGTCAGTTAAACTATCCGAGGAATAAATACCATAGCAACAAGACAAAATGTATGTTTTATTTGAAGAATAAATACTATCTGGGGGTTAGCTGACTATTGAAAAATTGAATTTGGTAAGTTTACTAGAGTTTAACTTTAATCTCGTCACTGAAAAACCGGGCCTTAGTTCCCAGGACAAAGTTTATGAATTGGTTTTCACCGCAAAATTGATTTAAGTTGGACTGAACTTAAACAAAATGTATATTTTGACAAGGTCCTCACTAGTCAACTGATGAGCCGAACCGAGATCTCCCGAACGAAAAGCCAATTTGTATGGACTAAGGGCCGATAAAAGCTCTTTTTTGGCAAAAATAGAAATTTTCTTCTTAATATATTAATATATATAGGTAGATAACCTTTCTCTAAAAAATATTTTATTTGAAATCTATATTAATAAATTAATGAATCACAAATACATTAAGGGTGGTAATTATCGAGCACTTATAAAGTAAGAAAGCTTATTAAGAGCTATAAAGCCAATATTTATGAACAATATGATTATAAAGGACTTGGAAAAAAATTACTTCTCTGTGTTTTAAGTGAATTATAACAATTATTGTATTACAAAGACATTAAGGGCAGTAATTTCGACCGCATATGTAAGGTTCTACGGTTTATAAACATATTCAAAAATCTATTTAGTAAATATTTATGAACAATATGATTATGAAGAAATTTGGAAAACAAAAATTACTTTTCTGTCTTGAATGAATGATTAATAATTGAATTCAAAATATATTAAGGGCAGTAGTAATCGAGTGCTTTTAAGTTTAAAAAGCTAATAAAGATTTTTACAAAGTTCGAAAATTCCATATCTATGAACAATTTGAAGATAAAGAGAATTGGAAGGTAAAATTACTTCCGTGTTTTAAGTGAATTCTTATAATATTTTTTTACGGATGTATTAAGGGCAGTAATTAACGAGCATTAATAAAATTATAAATATTATTATAAAATTATTCACAAATCTATAAGATCAATGAAGTATTCTTGCACGTAAAATTACTTCAATTAAAAGTAGTACTTACCTTAACACCAGCAATGCGTTTTGCGCAGATATGACAGCGATGTGCTATTCAGTTAGATTATGTAATACTATAAAACTGAAGTTTTTTTTAATTTCAACATTTCTTCATCTTCGTTATTGTAAAATTGTTCTTGTTTTAAATGGAGTGGTATAAATCAATTTAAGTATCACGTGACCCCTATTTCCTGCCCAAATTCCCCTAAAATTATAAAACTCAAGGTAAGGTTTGCTAATACCCCAAGCCACGTTGTGTGCTTGCCTATACAAAATAGTGCCCGGTTATGACACCATTTACGGAGAACTCAAGGCAAACATTGACCCAAATTGGCTTCTTAGAAGAGAATACGACATCATCTATCTGATGAGCCTACTGTCGTGCTCTGCCAAGCGAAATGCATTTTAGTGGTTTTGTGTCTATTGAAATTCTAAGTGAATAATTATTTTATGAGCGCTCAAAAGACTAAGAAGTGGTCAGGACAACTTAAAAGTTATTATTATTGCGTTCTGAACCAGAAAAATTGAGCTTATACATGAAAAATGAGTAATGAGTCTCATTAACTCAGGAGCCAATTTTTTCTTTCATTTTTCTTACAAAACTTGGTGCACCGTTTTCGAAAATTCTAATTATGGTCACACTATAACGACGTAAGAGTACCTATATACTGTCTAACAGCAAGTTCAGATTTATCCTGGCATTACAAAATAGCCCCTGGGTATTTCGAGCCATATAGGAACACAACATGTAAGGTTCATTATTACACAATCAAAAAATTATGAAATAGAAAACGGGTTACCCTTTCTCTCTCTCTCTCTCTCTCACCCATTTTCTTTATCTGATGCTAAACGTTTTCCAGCGGCAACAGGCTATTTGAATGAATTTTAAGTCTCTATATTCTCCCTCGAATCACAGAATTCAAACCTAAATTACATGAATATATTTTTTTCTACGTTAGCTTTTACAACATGCGAGAAAAGGAGCGAATCCTTTTGTACTAATAAAACCAGAGCGACAGACCTTCCCTTATAGTAAGTTTTTAAACATCCCCGCGTGTGGTGGCTTCAATATGATGATGCTTCCTTGTAAATTTTAACTTTGCAAAAAGCCAAAGCGCCATATAAACTGGCATATGCAAATATTTAAAAAACCAACAAATATACGTACATATTTATATATGCAACAAGGACAAATAACAAACACTATACAACGAACTCTTTATGATTGCCCAAATGATGATGGTAAAAGGGGAGTATAAGAGCGGGAGAGTGAGAGAGAGTAGATATAGGTTGGTATAGAAGGACATCATGGCTGAGGCAGGCATAAAAGGGTAGCAAAAGGCGGTAATCGATGTGTGAAATAAACAAAAGCGGACATAATTATCGAGTTATCGCGCGCCTGACCATATTTATGATCCTTTTGGCATTATTTCTGTATCATCTGTAGAGCTTCCACATGGTATAAATTTCCCCGAGACCAACCGAATCCAGGCTGTGTGATGGTAGGTAGGATATATGTTGTGTGCCCATGGTGCCGATAGGATATAGTCGAATATTTTGCATCATGGGGTTTTTTGGGCTTTTGATGGTTTGGGTCAAGATATAGAGGAGGACGAGTAGTATAGGAACATCAGGATTGGAGATATTGGATAAAGGATAAGCAATATAAGGCTTCACAGTAGAAAAAAAAAACAAACACAAAACAAAGGACACCACCAATATAAAACACAAGGCAATGACGATGATGGTATAGGAAAAAGCCAGAGTGCACCATCATCGACAGCCGGACGATGACTCGGTAGCAAAAAACAACAACAACAATATAAAAATCTGGTGCCACAAATATTCCAACAAGCGCAGGAGATAGATACATTTTGTTTGGATGGTGCTTTTTTTTAACTTTTGAAATCAAAATAAAAGATATTCATACAGAGATATATCGTTTTTGTTTTTGTTTCTTGTTTTTTTTTTTTAAATTGAACTTAAAAAAGGTTGCAAATAAAATATATACGCCACCGAGCTGCGCATCTCTATTATAAAGATATAAAAAAATCACGCGTGAAATATGAGATACCACTGCAGTATGGATATGGGGAGGACAATTTTTAACCTTCTGGTAAGTATTGGTCCTTGGGTAGGTATAATGTGAAATTTTCCTTTTTGTTTGTTTCATATTTTATGACATTCAATACACCATGCAATCTGCTATTGTGTACCTACATACATTCGTACATATCTTTTAGACTACATAGCTCATGTCATAACTAAATACAATCAGCATCGTTTGATTGAATTCAAGTAAGGATATTGTTTTCACACACCTTTATTTTCTGTCAATTTTGATAACACAAATTTCGACGAAAAGTGTCCTACAAAAAAGGAAAAAGATTTTTTACTTAAGTGACCACAACGTCCCTGTTGCTAATATGAAACGAAATGTTCCTGTAGTCTCCAATAAGACAATAAAGAAACAAAACTACTGGCCATTTTCACCATAATAATAATGAAAAACAAATGACAAAAATTAGAAGACATGTTGTATAGTAAAATAAACAACAAAAACAAAAACACGAGCAGACTCAAAATTCATTTTTCGGACACAATAATGGTCTCTGGTGACCAAGTAGGTATACATTAATAAAAGTGGAGATTTCCCCGAATAATCTGATATAATTGTCAATTTTGCTGATGGAAAAAGTACTGTGGAACAAAAAGCAGAGAAAATAAGTGTTTCGTTTATGTATTTAATTGTTCTATTTTCTTATTGAATTTTAAGCAAGATTGAATTTTAAGCAAGATAAACAAAGACCATGCAGCGAAGCTACTCTCACAATACTCATATTATCGCAGTTGTGGGGACTCACAATACTCATATTGTCGCAGTTGTGGGGATCAGCAATAAAAGGAAGCAGTAATTCATTTCCTTTGCGCGTGCCCTGCTCTGACCAAAGCTAGAACACACTCGATCGGAACGCTATTTTCACGACATTGACGAACTTTCAGAAATGTAAAGCAAAGACTTAATCTCTTTTCTCAACACGACGAACTGGCTCTAAGACGAACTTCAGCTATTCTTCTGCACCACACTTTGCGTTGGATCTATTATTGCAAGCTAGCAGATTGGAGTGTTGGCAGGAGTTAATGGTGCACAGTAGGCCGATGATCCTTCGATTAGATCAGTGACTGTTTCAGTGCCAGTCAAAAAGCTACCAATATAGTTGGACAAATGTAGATGGTACCGATGCGGGTGCTGGTCTGGTTTAATGAGTGATCCGCTTACACAAATATTAAAATCTATTTAAAACGATTCTAAATTCAAACAAAACTGGACGGTATCCTAAAGTATGCCCGCATCACGTTCTAACGAGCCATGTTATCAAATCGGAGGAATTCAACTCTAATTCGACTACGGGCTGGGCTGTCATTGGCCGCTAATTCTACCTATTTACCAGTTAGGTACCGTTTTTCCGGAAAACCGACATTTTTGACATTC
The DNA here is from genome assembly GCA_949320155.1 of Melangyna quadrimaculata. Taxonomy (NCBI): domain Eukaryota; kingdom Metazoa; phylum Arthropoda; class Insecta; order Diptera; family Syrphidae; genus Melangyna; species Melangyna quadrimaculata. The sequence goes on from OX439483.1 coordinate 390,819,551, forward strand.
GTTGTTTTTGTTGAAATTATGATACATTTTAAATGATAGTTCATATACGAGAAAATGTTTTAACCATTTTTCTTCCGAATCAAATGATCTACACAAATTACAGAATGACTTTTCGATTTACCGTTCAAGAGCAATTTGTAAGAAACCTATATGTTTTCGATATTTTTATACCTCGAATATCAAAGTCCCCATCAAAACCCAAGTCAAGTCAAGTCAAAATAGACTTAGATTTTGATGGGGACTTTGGCCTTATTATAAGAATATAGGACTTTATTCCAATTTCTAGAAGTACTTTTTTGAATTTGTGCCAAGTACCAGAAGACTGGACAAAAGCTTGTAGCTGTGCATTAGTTTTGCTCCCGCTAAGAAGAGCGATACAGTCTTAATTCCATATAAATAAAATAATATACAAATATTATTTTGCCAAAATCAGGTTAGTCTACTTCAATTTCTGTATGCAATTAGATCAAGTAGTAAAGGCTCAACAACTGTTCGGGTTTCGACCATTTTTTTGTACTGTCACAATTTTCCGATAAAGAAGGTTTAGAAAAGAAGATATATATAAAATTAACAACAATCACTTCATTCAGAGTGTTAATTCACAGAGATTGGAGGGGAGGGGGGCGCAAGGATAAACAATATAGTCAATATAGTAACTATTTTTCATATGCTACCATATAGCTGAAAATTCGATTTTTTGAGCTTTAGCATCATATCAAAAGGAATGCAGCAATATAGGGTCTATTTTTGCCAATCTATATAGGTAAAACCTTATTCGTTGTTCCATCATAAACTGTGAAAAATGCATTTCAATTGAAGTGTCCCTATGGGAGATCAGAGTGTGTGTGCCTGTGCATCTGGCAGGCAGGAGTGCAGGCAAATAGATTCCTCGTTCATGGAACCCCAAATGACAATCTCAATCGAATAAGCGACGGCTACGGTATACCAGCACCATCCACAGACGAAAAATTACATTTTGATTAACGATTTTTGCTTCTCATTCTCATCCATATCACACAAATTAAATTTTCATGACTCTTATAATTCTGCGTGCGCGTTTTTTTACATTTATTTTTTTTGTTTTGTTTTACAATTTTTATCTCTGCATTTGAATTGACATTTATTTGTTTTTAATCGACAACATCCAACAGCATGACAAGTAACATAACATTTTATAGAGATACAAGAATACACAATGCATATATTATAAAACATTCATTTAATTCCATTAAAATGTAATTTTAACAATGAAATAAAAAAAAAATCCCAACATAATGATTCAAGCTTTACATTCTCTCTCTGTGTATACGAGTATCTTATTATCTCAGTTTATATTTTTTGTGTATCTTTGACTACAAATCATGTATCTCAAAGTGTTATAAATGTATTATTGTGGCAATTTATTCATTTTCTTTGAATTAAGTATATGAAAGATACAAAGTAATCAACAGCATAAAAGCCGCGTCTTACTATACGCTCTAGCTCAATTTTATTGCAGAGGTATGTTGTAGGAAAAAAAAAAAGAAAAAAAAAAACATCTAGGAATATAACGATTTTAATTCCACTTTTATAAAATGTCACTGCGTTACTTCAAGGCATAGAAACTACCTACAAAAAAAAAAAAAAAACAACAACATCAGGAATACCTCAAGACATATACACTTTATAAACAAATATATCTGACTCTTATGGCGATTGGATAAAATGAGACTTCATTCCGAGGTAATAAATCTTTCGTTTGTTTGTCGTCGTTGTTGGATTCGAGCTTCTATGAAGAAAAATTCCCAATCATTTATGGATAAGAGAGGAAAAAATAAAATAAAATTGTATAAACCTTCACCAGAGCATACACCATCATCACATCAAGGCTAGCTATATAAAAATGCACAGTAATTTCAAATGCGGCGGGAAAGACCGATATGGTTAAAAGCTGAAAACCGCTTTTAGTAGCAAAGTAATTTTCTTCTTTTCTGGTGCTGGCTTTATATTATGGCTCGAAGTTAGCCGATGTATTTTGTGTTATGCTTAAAGGTTGAAACAGAAGGCAAACAAACTAACAAAAAAAAATAAATTAAATTCCAGTTGACATTTTCAAGTGATTGTCACAGCGGTCTCCGTTTTTAGTAGCACAACACAGCCATTTTGAGTTTTTGTTTGCCATTTTCCTATATGGCAATTAAGTAGCGAGAAAACAGGTTGCAAACTTCAATGATGAATTTTGCAAACGAAAAACTTCGACAGCTTTTAAGATATATGTGTGGATTTTTTGTTTGTTGTTGTTGGAATTCTATATGCTACTAGATTTGCTGATTTATAAATGGCGAAGACAGAAAATGTCATATAAAATAAGTATAAACGCATTTAGTACGTGATCCATAAGTGATTACGTTTTATACGACATCACGCAGTATCTATACTCTATCTATGTTTGCAGCAGCAGCAAAAAGAGTCATGTGTCAGCCATCAGCTAGCCCAGTATTTTGTATATTATAGTTGCGGTTTTACTGTGACTATGCGATGCCTTTTTGCTTTTAAATGAATAGTTTTGTAGTGTAGCTACCTATTAAATAAGTCTTCAGCAACGACTTGACGGCGGCGGCGGGGTATATTATGTATCTATATATAATTACCTCACCAATCGATTGTAAATTTATGCGAATCTTTAATTGAAAATCCGTTGACGATTGGTTTTAATTAATGTTGAAACTAATGGGTTGCTTGTACGGTAATTAAATTGATTTGTTTGAGTTTAATTTGTTCATGTTTTAGCTTTGCAACTCTATCTGTTTTGTTGTTATTTTTTTTTAAATGTGAAATTTATATAGAAATATTCTAGTTTAACTTTAAATTCTGGGATTAAAATTAATTTTAATTAGGAGAAACTAATTGATTTAGTGAATTTTGTTATATTCAGTAGCTGGATATATATGTACATTATTTAAGTATTTTTTATTTAGATTAATGTGACAGCCTGTTTTATAATCTGACCATTAGTGTTAATGGATATTTTTTTTTTTTTTTGTTTGAACTGATTGAAACATCCGCGCGCACTAGAAATGTCAGGTTAATTAAGTTTTAAAAATCATAGTTTATACATAAATAAAATAGATAATTTATTTTAATTATAATCAATAGTTTTTATGGAGAAAGTTTCTATTGGTATAGGTATATAGCGAAGGAGTGGGCAAATTATTTTCTGTGCCATGATGATTTGGCTTACACCAAACCTTCGCCATACAAATGTTTAAGACAGAAGCTTGAGATTTGATTTGTATGGAGTTTATGAACTGTGGAATAGGACAGCCATTAATCTATGAAAATTAAGCTTGCAGTTTTCAGAATGTAGTCCGCAGGGTGCAAGTAGGCATGTTGGAAGACCGAAAACAACATGGGGGTCAACTGTATTGGTAGAAGCTAGGTCTCAGTACGTTCAAAGGGGCTCATTTATAATGTATTTGAAGAGAAATACGCAGCCTTGGTTAAGCTAATTTATTTCATGGGCTTAACTAGATTGCAGGCTAAAGGAGAATGAGCATTTTGGTCTACCTATTGCCCACGGATGACATATACATCATTGGAAAGCTTAGCCCTAGTACATCATTTTTGTGTACGGACACAAAGCTGTGAACCATGGGGCTTAGGCAGTAAATGGCAACAAAAATTGCAACTAGACGTAAAATTAATTGCAATAGTGTTCCATTCACTGAGGGAAAAAATGCGATCTAAAATTAAATACGATCGTATTTGATCTAAAGTTTTTTAAATGAAGTGGCGCATTTTTATTTTTACGTTGAAACAATGTTAATTTGAAAATGCGACGTAATTTTTACAGATTCAACCTAGTTTCAAAGTAAAACGTGTTTATTTATACATTGAAATCAACTTTTGTTCATTTACATTCCGTTCAACGTTGTTTTAAAGTAAAACTTTATCATTTTTACATTGAGATCCACATTTAATGTGCGCTCAACCTTGTTTCAAAGTGAAACGTATTCATTTTACATTTAAATCCACATTTTACATTGCGATCCACTTTTGTGGCATTTAAAGTGTCATCAACGTAGTTTCAAAGTGTTGCATAGTTAAGTAAACCTCAATTTGTTTGTATTTCTTACCTTAATATAAAGAATTTCGAGAGCGCGTTGTTGTTTTTCGAGGTAGCTGCCTTACATTTATGAACAAATTAAACGCGCACTTAAAATTAACTTACATATAATCGAAAAACAATATTTAATTACTTTTCCTATATTTATTACTATGAAATACTCATAGCATTAAACGATTCACTTTAAGGCGTCACAAATTAATGATTCACCACAAAAATGAAATGCATCGAGCATGAATTTGTCTAACAGAAATTTAAACAAAGAAGCGTGGCGTGGGTAGCCATTTTGAATCAATACCTAACCAAGCGAAGTTCAATCTACGTTGATTCGAAGTAGATAAATGTTATTTTAAAAGATGGATAAATTTGATTTAACTATGATTCCACTTTAAATCAACATATAAACGTAGTAAAATCTAGTTCGTTTTTAAGTATGGAATCACTTTGAAATAAAGTCGCTCCACTTTGATTGGAGAATTTTCGGCGTTGGCGCCAAATCGTTCCGAAAAATAGTAGAATCAAAGTTTTTTTCTTTGAATTTACGTTGTTTTTTTCTCTGTGTTGAAATGACAGTATTGCGTCATTTTTAATGAACTGAATGGACCCCAAAATAAAGGAACTTTTATACCAATGACAAAGAAAAGCTAATAGTATCAAGGTTGACGAATAATTCGCTCAACAGTATAAAAATTCTACTTTTTTTAATTCGATTTAGCGAATAAAATGAATGTGATATATTGAGCGGGTAGTGCCCACAACTGAGATATACAATATGCTCTTGAACTTAGTTTTCTAATAACTTAGTTCAAGAGCATCATTTTTTAATATGGGCACAGAACTGTAAACGATGGGATTTAGGCAGAATATGATAAAATGTAAAACAATTAGTCTATGTTTATTCGAATTTTGCAAAGTGTTTTTCTTATTTTTTTGGTCGCTTATTTTATCCAACTCCCATTATTTAGGACAAAAAAATACTCGTACGTTGGTACACTCCATAGTACCTAATCATTTTCATATAGGTCTCGTTTCTGGGCCCATTCTCCTTTTGCCTATAAATTTTACTACTCACGGTATTAAATTTCTAAAACGAACCTTTTAGGTATTTGTTTTTGTACCACAATCACAAAATTCTATTAACATACAATTATAAATTAATTGGTTACTTAAAAAAAAATCGTGCTACCGTTTTTTTTTTTTATAACGATTAATCTCCACCTTTATATTGCGTGCTCTTCAAATTGAAATAAACGCCAACTTACTTAAAGAACACACCATCCAGCTATATAGCCTTTATTTTTCGCAAAAAATCTTTATCCTTTCCCGCTGCGATACTAAACATGTCGTATATACCTATATGAAAACCAAACCCTCGCCATCATCATCATCATCATCGTCAGTCAATACCTACATAAATATAATCTACATGTAAGTATGTGTGTATGATGGCGGTATAAACTTGAAAACTCGATTATAAGGATATAAATAAATGAAGGTAAGCCTGAATAGCGAAATAAAGCAAAACTCTTCAACGAAGTATATAAATTACAAAAAAGGGCTTTACAAACACTCTATAAAGTAAATGCAACCCAAGTTCTGCGCAAACAGTCCGGTGCGGTCATTTGATTGCTCTAAAACCGGCTTGGTTTAAGATATGGTTTAACTTTTGTTTTATTTTATTTAATCCTTGTCTCCTTTTCTTTTTGGACATCATCACTGCCGCATAGTATCCCATAGTGAGAGATCAGACAAAATCAAAGGGATTAAAGGAAACCACCGAAAGAAGATTAAAAAGATATACATGACTATACGACGACGACGAAGACGAGGTGGAAAAACTCAATCATCGCCTACTTATACGCCTTCAGATTGAAGATATTTATTTTTTTTATTTTTACCATCAAGAGCACCAAAAATTTACATCCGCGCCAAAGTAGCTAACATGAAAAGCTATCAATACAAAACATTCAAATGCACTTTATTCACTATTAAAGCACCCAACTACCTGGTTTTCACATCGTATATTATTAACCATAAGGAAAATCGTCAAGACATAGGGTATATTTTATTTGTATTCTCGTGTATATGTAGTTGATCTACATGCGTTTATGCATCTCATATTATAGCTAGTTGCACCAAGAGAGTTGGTGTACATTTTACAATGCACTCGCAAGACCAACAACATTCACCTATATGTCTCTGCGATGTAATAAATTAAACGGCAAATATATGAAACATGGTAAAATCGTGATCGCATAAATTCTATTGTCGCAATGTGCAACAACAACGACCAACAGAAACAAAAAAAAATTCACAGGCAGGGTTCCAACAAGGAGCAAGATAGCTTAGATACACGCTGCCGACCGACCAACAACGCGACGACGAGTAGGTTGGGAAAAGTCCATCCATCCGCGGCCTCAAATGCACCTTATAGAGTTGGGGTACCTCTACCTACCTTATAGCAGACTACTCGTATAAATGAATGAAGGGAGATGGGGGAGGGCAAAATAGAAAGAAACGATTGTAACATTGGAAAACAAACAGAAGGATTTGATGCCTATGTCTTTTAAAACTGGATATGCCTCAATAGATACACGAATATCCATATAAAAAGATACAGATACTTTGCTCTATAGCTAGCTTCGTACCTATAGATAGATATTCACCAGGCGCAATAGTCAAAGACTAACGACACGAATCGAAACGAAACGTTGAATCAACAGCAAGCGAACGAACGAACGTGCGCTCGTTGACTGCTGGCTGTTGCGCTGTTTCTGCTGATGATGACGATGACGCTCCAAATAGAAGTAGGCGAAAAGTGCACTGCAGCAGAACCTCTTAACTAAAATCAAGCCAGTGAAAATCAAAGGCAAACACCATTTGCAAAAAAAAAAAATCACTAAACGTTCCATACTATTTTTCTGTTGGCCAAAAAAGAATGAAGGAATGGATCTCACTGTCCTCCAATGTTCACGCAGAAATAAAAAGAAAAACAAATAAAAACAGAAAATATTCTACAAAGTATATCTTAACCAATACTATACTCGCACGACGATGTACGAGTATCTAAGAATATATTTATTAATGTAAGAAGAATTCGATCGAAGATGAATAAGGAGCTATTTTTACTTCCCAACAGCACTCTGTTTTAAACATGGGACATAAATTTTAACAAAATACAACGCGAACAACGGTCTATATGCGCCTAGTATACAATTTTTGGTTTTCTTTATTTTTGTAATTTTTTTTTTAAATCGTGCCGAAAGGAAGATTTAATTCAGGAATTCAAAACCAGCTGGTGATGATATTTGTGTTTTATACTGGATGAGATGTGAACTATAATATTATAATATAGATGCATCATGTGTTAAATGGATGCACGACAAATTCATAAAGAAGAAAATGATGGAGGGATATTTGGTGGAAGAAGTGTTCTTGAAGAATGAAGAGTAGCTCTTCAATAACACTTCTTCCACCAAATATGAATTTGAAAATAAATATATAGATGATTTGAGTTGATAAAGTATTGTAAGATTTTGACAAGTTTGTAATTTTGTAAGTTTGCAATAAATTGTATGAGATAATTTAAGAGAGTGAATGCTAGAAATAAATTACAGTACATCATCAGCGAAAAGAACATATGAGGAATCTTAAAATACAAAATTTGTTGGTGAAGCAGTTCGTGAAGAACCAGAGCTTAGTGACTTAACACCATTCCCGTGCTATTGTACCATCAGAAATTAGAGTGAACTTGCCATTTTACATCGAATTCTAATGGCCGACTAAAGAAGAAGCACTTTTTCATGACAAATGATACTCTTGGAGAATATGTAACTTCATCGCAAGAGGCAAGAAAATGTGGGCAAGGTTGAGAATTTATCCCAGGCAACCAGCGTAAGAGTTCGACGTACTGGCCATTAAGCTACAAGAACTAATGCAAAGCCTTACAACGAAAAAGCTAAGCAAGTAAACGATGGCGATAAAATAGCTTATACTTCTGTGACAAAGCGTCGTAAGCTTATTTTGTTTCAATATGAGTAATTCTTAAGCTTGATTAAGTACTGAATGATTTCAGCAGATATTTCCTTAACATTTTTAAAATTCCGGATTATTCATGTTATAAATAATAAATTTTAAGCGATTGTAATACTGTACAAACCCCTAAGGTGTCAATCCAAATTGCATTGAGCGTGGTCGTCGGTAAATATTTATTATTAATAACGCGGCTAATCTGGAATTTTAAAAATGTCGCATGTTAACCACCGCGAAAAGCGTAAAAGTTAGGTACATTTCTTTGGTTTAATGTCATCCTGCAATTTCTTCTGATATTTCTACAGGCGTTTAACACTTTCTTTCAGTTTCGATTGATATTTCCGCAGGTTTCCTAACACTTTCCGAAAAGCTTTCCAACCAACATTTGTCGGCAGATCATTGCGTTTGCCACTCAATTTTGAACACTTATATGTTATATACGAGCAGTTATGAATTACAACTTCCGTTTAAGGCTTTTGTCAATATATAATAATCCTTCTTCCAAATAAGCTTCATCATAAAATTTGTAACACTTATAACTAGGTACTCATTTATGTAATATTAGGCTCCCGATCTTTGATGATCCGTCTCAACATAGGACATTCTCTACAAGCTGGCACGCTACTTTCCTACAGTCATCCAAATCAAGAGTTTCTCCGTCTGGATTGGGTATGGTCTTCTTACTGGTGCCAAAGTTCAGTCTTCCACCTGAGATTTGAAGATTCTCTATACTGAAGCATTTTTGTGCATTCTTTTGATGTGTCTTAGCCAGTATATAACCTTTTAGGCAACGTGTTTTGAATTTTTAAACTATATTAACCCAAAGCGCAAAGTATCAGTAGTATTTCTTTGTTTATAATTCATGAATCATAATTTCACGATGAAGAGCAGCACTGCTGGTGCATAGGCTTTGTAATAGCATTCACTTATATTTACGTGTAAAGAGTTTTGACCTCATTGATTTCTCCAAACTGACAAAAACAGCAGTTTCCTAGGATAATTCTTCACCCGATTTTTTCACTTAGGAGTCATCCATGGAGTTTTACATTTTTACTCCAAGTAAGCAGAGCTCCTGAACTACTTTAAATAAGCTGCTAGTTTCTTCCTAGGCGATGATGGTTGAACAGAAATTTGTTTTTCTGTTGACACCTTTTTTTTCGTTTATACGAGTTTCAAGTTTCACCTATTCTTCAATACCTATAAATAATTTTATTAAGACACAAAGAGATTGAAGATGTCACTTATGATAGCACACCTCCTTCCCGAAGCCGGCTATTTGTACTACATTTTTTCTAACGCCATGTGACATAATTTAATCAGTATTCCTGGAATCACGAACTCGGAAATAGCCATCATATTTACAGTTCTTAACCGTGAATGCTATTAATTGCGACTTAAAGTCGATGGAAAGTCGTTGGGGCTGAATTTGAACCTTTTTAGGTAGTGATGTTCCAATTTTTTTTTTTACGCATATGAAACAGCAAGTTGTGGTGGAATCAATATGGGGTTATCCATCTTCTTCGTTTTAATCAGGAGAGTCAATCCAGCCCGTAGCATAATGGTTAGTGCGTTGGAGGTCTGGGTTCACTTCCTGCCCACGTCCACCTAAAAAAACTAAAACGTTTTTAAGGGCTACTGCCTCTTGCGAGGAATTGACAAATCCTGCAAGAGTATCACTTGTCATCAATAAGTGCTTCTCGTCTAGCAGTTCGGATTCGACATAAAATTGTAGGTCCCTTCCATTCCTGTCAACAGGTGCACATAGGAATGGTTGCGAGTTGTGAGTCACTAGGCCCTGGTTCTTCACCAGCGGTACACAATATCACAATATATTTTTTTTTATTTATTTACTCAATTCACTCCTAATACTTTAAAAGATGTACGATTTCTTTTGCTTTAGTGACTAGGTTACCTTTTCTGTTTAGAAGAGCTTATAAGTATGGCACTACAGTGTTAAGATTAGACTCTTCGATTTTTTCCTGCTTGGAAACTGCGTGCACTATATTCTTCCATTTTTAAGGTCTTCTTCCCTTCCAGTCTCCTAGCTCGATACTCTTCCTTCGCTGGTCTTGTCTTATGTTGCAACATTTTCGAATACTCATTTTCTGTCAGTATTTTGCCGTGTACGAGATCATCATAATAACATAGGTTCCTGCTCTGGTTAGAAGACCTTGGCCAATTTTCCTTGAAGTCTTTACTTATGCGACTGTTTCTCGCTTAGTTGCTCTCTGCAGAAGATGGAAACTCTTGGTCTGCTAAGGCGTCTCACACATTTTATACTCTTCTAATAATTACTCAAAACTTGTAAATTAAATAATTTAGCAGAAAAACTAAAAGCCTCTCACTGATAGTTCTGGGATACAGAAATCGATTAAAACCTATTTGTTTGAGTAAAATCATTAAAATTCTTAAAAATAGTTAGGGAGTTTTTGCAAACCTCTTATGAAAATTTCTACAATCTCTCCTAAATGTCTAAATATTCCTATATTATTTCTTTACACCAAAATTCTTCAAAAATGTACTTAAGCATTTTCTGCACTTTTTCAGTACCTAACTGCTTGTTTGCTTGTGATGCACTATCACGTAATGATGTGAATTTGCGAATGCATCTCATTCTCTTCTCTTCATAGATTTTGACAAAACTTTTTTAGAAAAGCTCTTCAACAACCGTCCTTTAAACCTTCGTTCCCTTCCCTTCATCTTCTGTCTGTTTGACATTAATTTTTCTATACCCTCAAAAAATTAAAGAAAAAATGAAAAAGACCATAGAAGGTGTCGTTTTATATTTACTTCTGCATCCCTCTATAAATGTGTCTCTGTCTATATATGAAGTCATTTTAAACATGATTTCCATGTAAGGGAATTACCCCAATAAAGTTTCAAAACCTAAGCCTCGTGTGATGGGTTCGTGTTGGGTTTTGGTATAGCTTGCTAGTATTGTGCCATCACACACAGGATTATACTTAAAAACATAACACTGTATGTATGGCAGAGTTAGTGTGGGGGGTGACTATGCTTAAGTTTTGCATTTGGAATTAGCAAAAACCCGCATATAGTTTGAATTTTAGGAACATAAACTCGTACTATAATACACAAAATCCAAAAAGTCTCCACTCGTCTAGAATTTGAATCTGAATCTTCTAAGGGATCTTTAGTTTGCGAATAAACAAGGGATGGGTGTGGGTGGCATGGGGCTTAGATGGATTTATAATGTTGGCAACAATTTCTCTATGAAAGGATTATATTGTGTTTTGTAGTATATGCGATAAGAGATACGAGGAGAGAATATAATATGGGCTGGCCATATATAGAGAAAAAGCATATAAAGAGTTTTAATCTCTAAAACGCTATCTATCAGTCATGGACTCTATTCGGATTAGGCCATTGGGGTTATATTTATTTCCAAGGGCTATTTTTCTTCTTATATGTACACTCAAAGACACTTGACTTTCTGTAGACATATAGAATTCTACATTCCAACTCAAGAATATAAGGGAGCCGCTGTCGTCAATCATTCGGAATAAGAAAAAGGACATTTATTTTTTTTAATGCAAATAAAAATGAGAACAAAACACAAAAAATATCCTAATGAATTCATTTTCATACGACAAGGGAATATCCTTGAATAACAAATTCAACTATGGACATAACGAAAAAATTTAAACAACAAAAACAAAAAATAAGGAACTGTCGCAAAAGAAAACAAAATAAATGAACTAGACTATAGGTAGGTACTTCGATGCAGTAAGAGAAGCAGCAAAATGCTGCCACCACGTCATTGCTGCTGCTACTATAAAGTGCTAATCCATCAAGTCTGACAGAATAGCACGACAAGCGACTTGACCGGGACGGGACATTAAACAAAACAAAAAAAAAATATAAAAACAAAAAAACCAAAGAAACACAATCAACTCAACAGGGCTTACAGAACAACAACAACAAAAAAACAGTCTTCGTTAAAAACCCATTTTAACGCGCCACTTTCGTGCATATGTTCATTTTCATTGCTGATGGCTCTCCCATGCTTCTCTTTTTTTGTTGTTGTATAAATGGTTGTGTGTGCCCCTTTTTTTAGTGTTTTTCCACCAGTTTCCACCATTGTCCATGGCAATAGTGATGGTGGTGGTAGTGAAGGATAAAAACGTTTTGAATTTTGAATTGGATTCGTTTTCGTTTCCATGTTTTATTTTTTGTTTTTCATTTTATATTTTTGTAAGTTTTTGTTCCAACTGTGAGTCTCTGCGGCGCGACATTATGCATATGTGGAGATTGTTAGGAAAGACTTCTACCTATTTAAAAAAAAAAAAACAGATTCCCAAAGAAGTTTTGCTTTATGTACATAGATACACATTTACATATGAGTGATTGTGTATAGTTTGCCACTTTACTGCAGCCTGTACTGTCTTGGAGACGTCTCGTTGTCGTCGTTGAAAATATCGAAATGAAAAGGAAATCAAGCATGCATGACGTGTGCAATCCTAGGAATTTAACAAAAAAGGACTAAAATGAAGTCCTTGAAAAAAATAAATTGTTTTTTTTTCTATGAAAAGAATCGCAGACATTTTCCTATTAAATCTCGTTTGCCAGCCAAAGTCTTATATACATATCTACAGTCATTTTGTGCCAAAACTAAATATGCATTACCTGCTTTTAGCCTACGTCGGTCGGTACCACCTCTAACACCATATAAAGAGGGCACCCTCTATAAGAACCATTTTCATTCCAAACGCAGTAATGGTAGAATCCTTCCTCGAGAGTCGAGTGTAGTTTTGAAAAAGCAAAAAGGCTAGCATCGGATTGTGTATAGTTGTTGTATAACTAGGTGTAGCTAGCATTCACGGTTTCTATATTATATTCAGTGAAAAAGAAAAACAGACAAATATAAGGACTCAAGGAGAACATTAAAGCTAATTCACGTAGATATGAACCTTACGTTGTGGTTCCGTTTGGCTCTCAAGGACCAAAAAGCACTACTCTGAAGTGTGAGAGAAGAACAAAAATTCACCGCGTCGGGAAATGGCTAAAAGGACCAAAAAAACACGACACCAGAACGATGTGAAAAGAGCTTATTTTGAGAAAAGTGTTGCTTTGTTGTGTTTTGTTTCATTTTTTTTTTTTGTTAATCATCTTTGTTATGCTGCCATCGAATCTGTTAGAATATGGTTGAATTGCTTTAGCTTTAGCTGTTGCCTCCATATTTGAAATAGATGTACTTAAAAGAATTTTTCAAGCAATTGAATTGCTTTGATCTATTCAGCAGAGGAATTTAGAAAGTTTTGAGTTGGTAGTAGTTTTTAAAATTTAGAACACAAACAAGAAAAAGAATCGCAATGAAATTTCAGAACAGTGAAAGAATTTCCTTTATAGAAGATAGAATTTAGAAGCGTGGAAATAAGGAATGCTGATCGCAAAATCACTTGTTAAGGAACCTGAAGTTTTTCGAAAGTCATATTTAAAAAAAAAAAAAAAAAAACAGTCCTAAAGAATATAGCTCGGAAAACCTCATATGGTTGTAGCTTGTAGGTACATTAATGCAATAACCCAACAATATTCCCAATGGTCCTTATAAATGAAATAAAAACACAACCAAAGGTACCATAATGCAATCATATTCCACTCATGGTTCATGTTTCCAAACGATGCGATGTCTATATTTTATAATGTATGAAAAAACAATCCCATATGGGAACATTTTTTTCCTTTTTTTGTGGGAAACGATACATAGCTAGTCACATTTAAAAGAGGGCTATTTTCAAATAAATCATATTATAGCTCAAGGAAAATCCATACCTACAAGCAATCTAATTTAGATTAAATATTTAAACCATGTCGAAATGGTTTTTAGTGTTTTAAGTACAAAAAAATATAATATTTTGGATTGAAATGCCCTTCACTTGATGATGGAACAGTATATTGTTACTTAATGTTATTGAAGTAGAGGGAAATATATGAAAGCATGCATTTGAAAATTGATTGTATATGAAAGAGTAACCAGACATCAGCGTCGTCCGCATAGTCCAGATAAATAAATAGGGTAGCGCAACGGCTCGTGAAGAAGCAGAGCCTAGTGACTAACAATAACAACTCGCAACCATTCCTGTGTGCGCGTGTCGACAGGAATGGAAGGGACCTACAATATTATGCCGAATCCGAACGGCTAGACGAGAAGCACTTATTCATGACAAGTGATACTCTTGGAGGATTTGTCAATTCCTCGCAAGAGGCAGTAGCCCTGACAAAAAACTTTTTAGTCCATTGACAGTCCATCGCACTAACCATTACGCTACGGTTAACTACATAGTCCAGATGTCTTACCGAATTTACCCATTTCCAGTCCACAAAGCTGATCACTTTTCACCTCAGTCACAAAGGTTTTCTTTTTTTTTTTTTTTAATTTCACAACAACAGCTTCATCGATTTTAATAAGATTTTGTGTATGCTTACTAAGTTGGGTCAATTTTTTTTTGTGGGAAAAACTTTTCAAGTGCATAACAACCCTTGAACTTAACACTGGTCTACAAATTTTAACTTTGAAAAAATGTTTTTGATGTAAGGTAACTTTTCTTTTTGATTTTCACATGCTAAAGCATAATTCGCAGCTAAAGCGAAACGTAAAATTCTATACAAAAATTGACAACGAAATCAAAAAACAAAAAAACGCAGTTTGATAGCGAAAATTGAAAATCGTAGTAGATTACTAGAGTCAAGTCTACACTACTGGTTATTTTTAAACAACGATATTATCAAAAAATAACTTAAAACTCATTTTGTAGATCATAATATTCCCTACAAAAAAGTTTATTATGTTTTTTTCCATACAAGTAGTTAGTTGCAAAGATACTGCTGCATCGATTGAGTCAAATGCCAAAAACACAGGTTTTTGATGTTTAAAATGGAATGTTTTAACAAAAGATTATATTTGAAAAATTTTAGAATTCTGTGTTACCTTATTTAGGCATGTATTGACAATTTTGTCCTATAGTAGCCAAATTATTTGTATGGTGTTAACATGTATGTTCCATTACTTTGAGTTTCTGTGATGTTCTCTGTTTTTTTTCTCGAAATTTTAATATGAAATTGACTGACAGAACATGGTACCAAAATGCACAGAAATTCAGAGTAAAGGAATAGACATAATATTAAAAAAACTCAAATATATTGTTTCTTACTCTTTATTTAATATTCAATATCCTGTATGATCCATGTACGCTTGTACCTAACTATACCTACTCTCGTAAGCTCTAAACCTACTCTACAAACAAAAACACTTCTTTATGCACATGTTCCTTTAATTAAATGTAAAACTATTATATAAATGCAGCTGAGAATAAATCATTTTTCACTAATAAATTCAATTAGGACGCATAAATAAATTTCGTATTCAACGACAAAATAACAAAAAAAAAATTAAAAGCAAAAAACTGTCTCCATTCCTTCTATAGATCAGATGGGCATACAATCAAATATATTTATATGGGTACTTCTATACTGTCTGTATGTAGGTACATAGGTACTCCACAGAGTAACAAACATACCTTCATATATTCTATATAGTTATAGGTATAGTAAGATGAATTCACAATCGTTGAATACATTTTATTTCTTCAATTAAAAGATACATTTTGTCATGCCCCTATACTCTTCATCTTCATCATCATCATTATCAGCAGCAAGCAACATCAACATCATCAACAGCAACAGCCCCAGCAGCAGTTTTTACTTAACAGAATTTTTGCTTTCTGCCTCGTTTTTTGTATCACAAACATTGCCAAAAGCAATTTACTCTAACAAACCAAACAAATAAAAAAACCCTAACAACAACAAAAGTTGAACTAAAAAATGAAGAAAATTGCAGAAATAAGATAACAAACCGCCACTGCTGCAGATACATTTTCTATACCTACAACAACAACAAAAAAAGTAAGTACGAAACAAATGGGAGAAGCGCAACAAGACCCCATCATCTTCCTCATCATCATCTTATATGAAGAATAACAAAACAGAAGAAGAAGAACCTCCTGCCTAATATAAAACATAAAATGGCACCACATATGGACGGATGCGACGCGCCGCTGCGCCGATATACTGTATTGCGACGAAGATGGAGGAGTTCTCCAAACTTGGAGTGCAAAAAACCTAGCTCCAAAAAAAAAAAACGATTCAAAATCAAAATAAAACGTTCGTCGTTGTTGTCGACAACGGAATCGAGTAACTACAACAAAAACTGAAAAATGAAAAACATGTTCCCGAACCGGAGAACAACCGGTAAGACAAAAAATGGGAAGATGGGAACTCGTCTTATATGGTTTTGTAGTCTCTTCAACGACGACGATCACAGACGCACGGTGCGACGCGATGGCCGGGCCGGCGGCGCGGCGGCGGCACACAGCGAAAGGAACAGCGATAGTCTTAGCCATGTTTCTGGTATTTGGCCACCGCACAACACAAGAAGTCGTGGTCCATCTTCTCTCAAAAAGGCCTTCCTATATGCAATGGATTCAATACCTATATGCGCGAATGTCGCGAATTTTTTTGTTGGCTGTGGTTGTTTTATTGCGCCCCGGCCGGTATTCTCTCTTCCTTTCTGCACATTTTGCAGCTTATAATGATTTAAAATTCCATTTTAAGAATTTTATACTTAATGATGTGTTTTGTTGTGTATACATATACCTAGCTCTATTGCTGTGTGTGAGCGCAATAAAGGGGGCCGGATTGCATCCTCTATAGAGCAACAGCAGCAGTTAGTGGAAGAGCCAACAAAAAACCACAGCAACAGGAACTAGGAACATGATCACTGTAAGCACAGCCAACGACACAGCATACAAGAGATACATCTCCCAAAGAAGGAACAACTGCATAAGCAATGATGTGTGGATGGGGAAGAATATGCTGGAGGAACCAGAAACTACAACAACAAAAATGTCATCGTTGTCAGTGGTGACTTCGTTGTTCGTCGACGTTTTCACCGTTTGCATCACTATGTCGCGATCGTTATAGGTAATTTGCCTTAGCTCAGGGCTGAATTTAGAAGATAGTTGGGTCTAGCAACTTTCAAAAATGGGGCTCCTATATTAATTTTTTTCCGAAAAAAAGTATATTGGAAACATCCATATTTTTTTGGAAAGGAAGAAGTTTAGCTAATTCAGATGCTGTAATAAATGGTTGAAATCAGGCTGGGACCGCCACAGATTTAAGGGTTAAGGGTATTTGTGTTTGAAGGTGTGGTAGTTCAAGCTCGTCGTCAAGCTTGGTTCACCACAAGTTTAAGGGCGAGGGAATTTAATTTTTCCATCGGGATTGGAGTAATAAGTTAGCCCAAAAATCGAGCTTGTCATTAGATTTTTGAATTTCACTTGTGGCTAGGGATGGCCACGAGACGAGACTTTTGTAAGTCTCGTCTCGGTCTCGTCAAAATTTTCAGTCTCGTCTCGGTCTCTTGTCGGTCTTGTATAATTAAGTCTCGTCTCGGTCTCGTTCTCGAAAAATACGATTTCCGGACAATCTGTTGATTATTGGAACGTAATATTTTCGATTATAGTTTTAAAATGTACAGAAAAGAAAATAAATATTTTAATGAAATTGGATTTTTGAATTTATTATACTCTCTGTTAATTTCGGTCCAAATATACAGTCTCGTCTCGGTTGCTTATAGGTTCCAGCTTTACGAACCTCTCAAAAATATTATTTTGTTTTTGTTGCAAAATATATATGTTTTTCCCTGTCTAATCAAACGTAGGAATTAAGATTTTTTAACTCAAGTACAGAATTGCTCGGTCATCAAAAAAGAGATTTTGTTGACAGCAAATTAAGGTATAAAGACTATAAAACAAGAAGTCGGTCAGTCAAGATTTTTACTTAAAATATATCATCCTCACTTTTTCGACGGTACACAACAAACAAATATTTCTGTACTTGCATTAGACAAAGCTTGTGTATTTAAAAATAATGAATTTCCCAAAAGTTTCTTGCTTATAAATAAAATAAAGGTATAGAATTCACTTGGAAGAAGTGTTCTGTTAATTCTGTGTTCCTAGGTTTGCCTTTAGCATTAGTCTACCAAAAACTTTATATTTTGTTCTGTTTATAATAATAAATAATTGTATCTATGTATTTATATATGCTTGTAACACCTAAGGTCCTTTAAATGCAATGGACAGCAATTTAGAAGGAACTATTACAACCAAAGTAAATACACATTTGAAGTACAGAAATATTACATTGACAGGTTGGTATAAATCTTTTGATGTAGATAGATGAGATATTGTTTTTTTTTTTTTGTGTAGTTTCAAAGTTCTTCCTTTTCCTGGACTGGTAAAAATATACCTCCTATGTGTATATGCACCACCATTATGTCAAAGGTTTTTAGTTTGTCTCTAAATAAAAGTTGGTGCTGTTTCACTAAGTCAGTTCTATCGTATTTATTTATTTATTTATACAGCCACTATATATAGTCTGGCTGACCAGACTAGTTCGTTAAAACAAACGAGCAGAATCTCGTTGATGTTATTTTTTTGTTTAGCTTGTTTTTTTTTTGTGAACGTGGCGAGATTGTGCAAGAGGCTTTGTATGTTGATGTTATGCTGTTGGAAGAAAATCTTCTTTATTTTTTTTTTTTTGTCAGTATTTTGGTTTTCTAATGGACAATCTAGATAACGAGAACCCTTAACCAAAAGTAAATAGCAAAAGCAAAAAACAGAGCCTGATGCAAACAACAAACTTAAAGAACAGAATAAATATAGGCACAAGGTACCTATACAGATGTTTGTTTTAAGCCATTTTTATAAATAAAATACATCAAGCCAAACCAATAGAAATACCATCAAGAGAGAGAGGACATGATAAAATGACTATAATTTGAAATGTTGTTAAAGTTAATTTAAATGGAATTGTTTTAAAAAGGAAAATGTGTATGCAATTAATATGTTTGTTCTTTTTCGTTCAATTAAAATTCAAAATTTTTTTTTAGAAACTGATTTTCAAAACAAAAAATCATATGAAGATTATACTATAAGAAAAATTACAAGAATCACACGAAAAACAAAAATAAAATTGTTTTAATATGCGTTAGGAAATAGGCATAGATATAGGTATACTACACTTAACCATACACAATTGAAGCCATGCATTCTTTTCAAGACGAAAACATATTTAAGTTTTCATTTTTTGTATGGATGTGATGCAGTGCATTCCTTATTGTGCGAGGTAGAAATACAAAGAAATTCGTACAAACAAAAAATTTAACAGCGGCATATGCAAAACTAAACTTTCGAAACGCTTTTTTATGATACGGGCACCCTTAAGATATAAGACATATATACTAGCTTTACATAAATGTACATACAAATGTGAAATATAGATATAGAAACGACACGCTTTTTTCGCAGCGCAATTTCAATTCAAATGGTTTTTCATTTGTCTAACCTACCTACCTACTATACGTCGACGGCTATACAAGCAGCTGAAATTTTTTTGTTGAAATGAATTCGTGAATATTATATCGCACATTGTATCTTGTTTAGAGATAGGTAGATACATTATCTGCATTCATAGTCTAGTCGTTTATATCTTAAAATGCAGATTTTGTACTTTTTTGTTCGTTAACTTTTCACCAACGCTCCATCAGATTTGTTGACTTGATACATACTGAATAACACTAGGTATAGACACTTATATCCCACTGTCTGTCTGTCTGTTCGTTGGTATATTTGTTAAGTGTTAAATGTCAGTTTTGTCTCGATAGCTAGATACTTAAGGCAATTTTTTGCTATAAAATTGGAAATTAATTTTCTATACACAATATTTAATCTGTCTATCATGTGCTACCTACATAATTAACATCACTATCAAGAGGATAATGGTTGATTTATGTTTTATGAGTAGGTTCTATGTACGACTTCAAATCTCTAAACAAGCTTTGTTTTTTATTCTTTTTTTTTTAAGTCCATGCAAGACAGCTGGTAGGATAAAAAAAAGTCGATACTGAGATACCGCTACCATAGGTTATGAAATTACGCCTTAAATAATTGTAATTGACCGATTTGTTGTAAGGAGATAAGAAATATGCGGCATGAATATTTTAACTAGTAGGTCGGTATTTATTCCATCAAGGTGACGAAGTGAGAATATTCACAGGTGTAAAGACATTTTGTCTGAAGACTATAACCAGGTTATATTAAATCAAGGGCGGATCCAGAATTTCAGCCAAGGGGGGCCACGACGCCTATGTCATGTACGCACAAACCCAATAAAGCCTTAGACTGAAAAAATTTCTTTTACTTATTTTTTTTTTATTGAAACCTATTGTTAAGAAAAAATGTAGGAACATACATAAGTATGTCTTTGGCTTCTAAGCGTTTATTCTATATGTTAATGTTTCCTTAAAGTACGCAATAAATTTGTTGATAAAACTTATAAGGCTTTGTAGAAATAATCAGAAATGGTTGAAAACCACCTAACAGAGGTCTAATTGTAAGGTAGTTTTCTACAATTGGAGACCGCAAGCACATTATCAATGGAAGAAGCGTAGAAAAGGACCTTCTGCTGGAGCTACACTAATAATAACCTACCCCATGACCCTCCCCCCTTGGATCCGCACATAATTTGTACTAAAAGCTTTATTTATGTATATGGTGTTGTACTTCACTTCCTTAGACTTTGTATTGATTTTTAATTTTTTGTAAAGTTTTCAATAAAATTGTTGGATTTTTAATTTGAACATTGCAGAACATACCTTAAACGTAAAACAGCGGTCCAGGGAATTTCTCCGATTTTTTAAATTGTATTTTATTTTCCAAATCACTTAATACAACTGACATAACACTGCTGATATCTAAAGGACTTCTATTTTAGAGAATCCATGATATGGGGAAATAATTTTTATATTTTTAAAACCCGTAACCTCTGATAAAAGAAAGTCAAATTTAAAACTATACAAAAGAGCGACCCAACAAGAAGTTACAAAAAAAATTAAAACACAAAACCATGCACCAGCTTCTGTTCAATTCAAATTTTCCCAAAATATAATTTCGTACAATAGGCAAAAATATTCTACGGATGAATGCAAATATATATTTGTCTGCATGGCGTACGTATAGTGCATATTTTAAAAATTTGTATTTATTACACCATATTATGTAGAACAATTTTCTTGACCAAAATATTTTCGTTTTTATCGTCAATAAAATAAAACAAAGAACTACCTGTTCATAATTCATATTTTTCATGCATACAACTTGAATGTGCGACCAGGGACAGTTGCACACGATATTTGACAAAAGAACCCCGATCAAGAAGAAACCAAAACAAAAGGACACGACGACATCCTGACCCATTTTTTTTTGTAGTAATATTTCACTTTGCAAATTCATCTGGCTTTAAACAGATAGAAACCCATGGTCTCTTTTTGCATATTAGAAAATAATAATTTATGACTATTTGTTTATATTGAAAGATTTCTCTGTTTTTGTACAATAATTTGCATGCGTATAGTCAAATGGATATTTTGCAAACTTTCACCTTACTTTGCTTTGTTTGCGTATTTTCCGTATTTTTTTTTTTATTTTTTTTTTTTTGTGAACAAAATTTCATATTTTTTTTTTTTTTCCAATGAGAAGTAGAAAAAAATTATGTGACCAAACACATTAGTTCCCACTCTGCATGACTCCTTATGAATGGAAGGATATTTTCATATTTTTTTTTTTTGTTCAACTTACGTAAGATCTGCTGCCACCACAGGCTTCGGATATTTCTGCAATAAAAAAAAACTAAGAAGATAAAAAGAATATTTTTCTGCGACAAATGCAAAGAAATCAATTGTATTGACAGAAGAAAAAAAAAATGAGGAAGAACGAACAAAAAAAATAATAGAGAAAGTCAGCGGCAAAAAATATGATTTCATATTTATTTTTATGATCCATGATGGTGGTGTCCTTTTTATGATGATACCTTTCTATATCTAGACTATGAGAGGAAGAGAAAATCTTATGCTTACAATAATAAAATAAAAAGGGAATTATGTAACCTTGGGTTGGATTTTTTGTTTGTTTGTTCTTTAAAGAAAGTTACCGGTTTTGCTGTATGATTTTTAGGGATTGATATCGGGGACAAGGACGAATATGATATTCAGTTAAATGTTTGTATAGGTATTTTTTTATTTTATGATGATTCACATGAAGTGCTGGAAGTGCAAGGATATCTAGTCTACGTCGTGATTTCAATGCGAAACGGTAGTGCGGTTGTTTTATTTCGGATGAATTGCGTTAGACTTTGATATTACTTCCATTAAAAATTGCCTTAAAACTTGAGCTATTCTCAAAGCCTGGTATCTATCTTCCTCGTAGGTATTCAAAAATAAAGAATTAATTTTAATTCAACTAAGTATCTAGAAAAATTTGAAACTCAAGCCTTAAATATTTTTTTTTAAGACCAATCGCTTCTTTCAAGTTTCGTAAGAACTGCTCAATATCGGTAAAATTAAAATAAATATTGGTACCTAGATAAAAAGATTGGAAATGCAGTTGAAATTCAAATGCGTTAGACTTTTCTCATAAAAATAGAATTAAAGAAGCCTTGAAATAATCTTCCACTATCTCCCTTTCCATAAGTGCCATTGAGTTTACCTATAGGTGGCCTGTAGGTATAGTCGCTGTCCAGCTTACATTGAATTCTCGATCACTTAATTCGTAAATTTATCACAACTTCACATAGGATACAAAACCATGCATTAACGAAATTTTAATCCAATCTGAATTATCACTGCAAAACATTACCTATACTGGTAATGACATAAATACCTGCATATACGCAATGGAAATATCTCGGGAAACAAAATTTATATAAAATCCTGTGCACCCCCGATAACGCATCGTACTGCTACTTACTATACAGAGAGCATCATCATAGCGAGCTCCCATTTTCAATTAATATTCAATGGGGAAAAAGAATCAAGGATCAATAAATAGTCCTATTATTATGATTATTATTTTTAATAATAACATCATCCTTTTACCGACGCGACGCAACGCAACTCGTTGTGAAACAGTTACGCAGTCCAGTAATATGTCCAACTTACACTATTAAAGGCCATCGATATTCAATTTACATATATCTATGGATATATATGGTCTATACCTACACCTGTGTCGCTATATTGAGTACATGTGTCTGGGGGTAGATATCCTGGAAAATTGGTGAAAATGCATTCTTAATTATTTCGAACTGGATTTTTTGCTGTAGGTATATCTTCGATGAAGATATGTAAAAAATATTCAAGCAACAAAAATAAACTACTTCAATATTTTTATTTTTTCAAAAAAAAAATTAAATGTAAATTAAAAAAAAAAGAAGAAAAAAGAAAAAATAAATTGTTTGTTTATATTCATTCTACCCTTGATTGTTAAATCTGTCGTAACATTTGTTCGTTTTTTTTTTAAGCTGTGAATTTAATTATTATTTTGTGCGCTCTTGTATTGTATGTGTTATAATGTGTTGTTCGTGTTTTTTTTTTTTTTCTTTATTTAACTGACGTAACTTCATATAATATTTTTCAATATCTATATAATATAAATATGGCTGCAGAAATTGCTTTGGTAAACAAACTATACAATATAAATTTTTTTTAATCTAAGTGTTTTTTGATTGCAAAAATAAAATAATTCAGATTAATCAATAAGTTTTTCTTTTGTTCTCTTTTATTTTAATCTTTTTTCTAGGTAAGTGGATGATGATGTGATGAAGCTTAATATAATTTATTGAAGACTTAAGTAAAATAACAAGAAATTATGGCAAACATTTGTAACTGAGTGAGTTTTTTGTATGTAAGAATTATATAACTATATATCAAAAGGAACATCAACAATGAAAACAATAATTGGGAGTATAAAAATGGCAGATAAAAGAACAATTTTCGTTAATTAAATGTGTTACGAGTATCAGAAAAATAAAATAACTAGTTAATCTAAATAAAACATAAATTTTTACCTGCAATAGGTAGGTAGGTGCTGATAGTCTATAAAAGTTTAATAATTTGAATTTCCCCGAATGCGGTCTTAAAATAAGAAAGGAAAATCACTATATGTTGCTATTTCATAGATTGGTCCTGATTTCTCAGTGGTTTTCGTGCGGTAAGATTGTCTTTTAAAGATTTCCACCTGTAGAGAAAAACAAACCTTGACAATCAATAATAAATATTGACGGAATCTTTTGGAATAGTAAAGCTCTCTTTCAAAGTATCAAACCCTAAAATAATCCTGAATCTGCTTCAATGAGCGCAAGTTTTTAAAGAGAGATTTCGGAATGATATTAGTCCCATAATCTTTTGATGCTTTGTGGAGGAGAAGAGTCAATAAAGAGTTCTACGATATTGATCTTTAGTCAAAAATCCAGTGGCTTAGTAGACAGTGACATTTTGTAGAACATAAGTTCCAAAACTTGGGGGCAACTTATGGCACTTTTAAACGAAGATCGATGCCAATACTACCAATACTAGAGCAAAATGTGAAAAGATCTCATTTAACGGAGGGTTGTTCAATCCAGGAGGAGAATTGCTTACATAATAGCACTGCATGACGACATGTATCTAATGCTAACTAAGCGAATTGCACATTAATGGGATGTTGTTATTCACCAATTTGAGTAGCTTTAGTGGGGAAAATTTCCGCACAGAAGCTACAGAAGTGCGTTTAGGGAAAGTATGAAAGCTACATGCATGTTTAAAAAGTTTAGAGGAGGTGCTGGAAAGCGAATTGAGCACCACATCAACTTGCACATCACTCTTAAAAATGTTAAAGTTGATGAAAATTTTCACAGTATTGCAAAGCTACAATCAATAAAGAGG
The DNA here is from genome assembly GCA_949320155.1 of Melangyna quadrimaculata. Lineage (NCBI taxonomy): Eukaryota > Metazoa > Arthropoda > Insecta > Diptera > Syrphidae > Melangyna > Melangyna quadrimaculata. Next base: position 390,844,522 of record OX439483.1, read on the forward strand.
CTGTGAGTGCAATAGTAGCCTAACTGCATTTTTCATTATTTTCAGTAGAGCATAAATATGAAACAGGTTATTTTTAAACAGTTTTAGTTTTGAAACAGAGAAACATAACTTTGATTTTATTTTTGCAATATGCTCAAAAAATGACAGGGTTTTGATTTTGGATTAATTATCCTTCAAAATACCGTTATAACTAATTTTAAAGTCAGATAGGCCACTATTGCACAGAGGAAAAATGTTAAAAAAATTGAAAATTTAAAAGATAGGCCAAAGATTTGTAAATAAAACAAGTCTTTTATGTATTTTGTATTTTTAAGTTGAAATTTAACATTTCGCTGGCTCAATACTTTAATGTTCTATGTTAGATTTTCATTATTCAGAGATAATCACGTGCAAAGTTTTACGAAGCTGATTTTGTGTCAAAATATCATAATTTATTAAAAAAAATATTAAAATATTAAAACGTCTAAAAAACTTAATTAAATTAAGGACCTACTTTCTTTTTTCTGTATTAAATATCGGTTTAATTAACACTTTTCAATTTTAACTTAGAACATTTTTCATTTTTCTTGTAAGTTATTTGTTCTATGTCGGACATAGAACATTATATAGCACAGAGGGAGACATATGGAAAGCAATGGATATTTAGAGAAAAATGGAATAAAATATGCAGTGAAAATACAAAAACTGGTTACTGCGGTTCTACGACCGTAACAAACTATTATTTATGCTTAAAAATTACATATAAACTACAAAATTCTAGATTAAAGTATATCAATAGAGTTTTTACCATTTGCCAATACTTTTTGATCATTTACTTATTGATTTAATTTATTTTATGGTGTATATGAACGTTTAAGTAGTGAGCATAACTAAGAATCTTTGGAATGTTTCTGTTTGTAAGGGCTATACAAAATCCATTTGTCGAAGAAAAAAAATGAAACAAACATTTTCTTAAAGTTGACAAAAAGACGAACATTTTGATATAAAAAACCTATTTGCGCATTTCATATGACATAGAACATTAAAGTATTGAGCCAGCGATTTGTCTTCACTTTCAGAAGTGTTAGGATTCATAAAAGTCTGCGATATTCGCAATAGAATTATTATTCCTAAGATCAGTCATCGGTGTAAAAAATCTGATGTATTGACGGTAAAAACCGCAGAAGTTCCACCAAAATCCAATAAAGATTTTAGGTTGAGGCTTTTGCTAGGCTTACACTTATCGTTTTCGATATAAAATACTCTGAAATGGAAACATTTCTTCACGAGAATATTTAAAAAATATTAAGAAGAGGTCGGTCTTTAAATATTGAAGCTCGAGAATCTTGAGCCAGTTAACCTTAAGTTCCTCTGTAGAGATTTTTCTATTTGAAATGATTTCTGCTTTATTCCAGTTTCAGAGTGGAAAAAAAGTTGTCTTTTGTCATTTTTATGACAGTGAACGTTTTTTTTCCCCGCTGAGCTTATGACTTCTATCCAATTATCGGGGATGTATAAATATTAGTTAAATATTTTTCTGTCGAGCTAAATTTTCCTATACAAATTATATGAATATGCCGACAAATTTCATACTAGAAAAGCGATTAAGTCTTTTGCATCAAAAATAATACACACAAAGTATAGATTTTTGGTCAATATGAATGAATGAAAAATATAATGATCTAATTGTTTCGAAGTTAATGATGCTCATCGTTAAGTACATAACTAATGAAACATACATTCCTGCAATACCACATTACAAAATTACTACCTTTCTAGCCAATTTGTTTCTATTCTTGTTAAAAATAAATCTCGATGTGACATTTTATTTTTAATAAAACCATTTTCACACATTTTCAGCTATAATATGTTTATCATACAGTAAATAATACATACCTTTCCCTTGTTGACTAATTTATTTGACAATTTAACTACAAAACCAGCAGCAGCAACAAAAAAAAAACTGTATATACAAAGAATTTAAATTCAATATGCAATTTTGGTCAGGATATACTACCCTACCAACACAATGCAGTGAAACTATGGACAGGAATTTTGTGTGCAAGTTCATTTGTGGTGTTTTGTTTGGCTTATAAATTAACAGATGTCGCATGCCAGCCGTGCCTTCGATCTCATTATTGCAAAACATTCTTCAAATATACAGATAACTATATCGACGTAGGCAGGCATGTATATGTGCATATTTCACATCCACCCATGCAATTAATTATGAATAGGTATGTTACTATATGTACATATGTACACCTTACGGTAGAACACGTTAGCAATAATATAATATTGCGTAATTAAATTTCAAAAGCAACAACAACAACAACAAGTTCGTAGGGTCATTCAATGCGGAATGCAATAGACACAAATACTCTCATAGTCACATACATTTATGCAGACATTCATCACCAGGTCAAAAGTCCTACCGGGTGCAAAATGTCTAACAGGGCAAATTATTGGAATGTCAGTCTATAGAGAATGAGGCAGAGAGAGAAAGAGAGAGAGTTTTTACCCCCATTTAACCATTTCTGTGTATGAACAAAATTCGTATCAAAAATACCGTTGCCTGGCATCATTTGCAGTTTTAACAAAGTCAAGAAGGGTTGAATATGCGATGCTGCGGAGAGAGGTATCAAACTATTCTAGGTAGTTCCTCTACCTAACAACATATCGCACCCTCTTTATAGAAACTAGAATCACATCCCTTTTAATTAAAATGAACTTGCATTGAAGACAAAAAAAATTAAATAGAAAACACGTCCTACACCAAAATTCTATTTTCTATTATATTTTTGGAAGTGGAAGGTGATCTATCAAATCGGTTCTTACAAAATGGGAAATTTACAAGCCTTAATTCGATTTCGATGCTCATGCTCGCTCACCCTTTTCTGTTCAAGCGCAAAAAGATGAAGTAGTATCGGTACGAGTGCCAAAGAGTGCTTACATTGGTGATATAGCTCGAGGAATAAGATAGGGGAGGGGGGATGGAGTGTGAGAGAGGATACAATATAATTTGCTGCTATTGCTACGACCATACAGCACATGAAGCAATAAATTCTTAGCCCAAAGTGACATAAGACAATGCTGAGGCAAGCAGAAGCAATAGATAATTTCACCTAATTTCTGCCAGCCAGGCCTACCTAACCTTACCCTAACCACCACCACCACCATCATCAGCGCCACCACCCACCATGGCAGTCTAGATTTTCCAAAAAGCCCGTCAGGCTTTTACCATCACGCACACACACACACTAGAATTTCTATACCTACCTAACATCAAGCAAAATGAAAGATAATATGGGTGCCAATGTTAGATTAGCGGTTTGAGGATAGATTTCGGTAGCAGGTGGATTGTGTCAGAGGGGGGTGTTGATGGTTAGTATACACAGTAGTGGAGTATTATATAGGCCTTTTTGATATCAGGAATAAGGGTGATGCAGTGGCGGGTGGCACCCAGCATAGTAAAGCGGTGCGGTGGCGGCAGGCACAAGAAATATGTTTAATTTGCGTGGGGTGGCCTGAGGCAGGCAAGATAACACAGTTGGTTGTCACAGAAGATAGAGCACGCCTGGAATGTTTTTTTTTTTTCTTTTAGGTAGATATATTTTATTTTTTTTTTTTGTTCTTTTGATGTGAATTCTTATATTTGAAGAAATATACAGGAGTTCACACAGTAGAGCTCGAGAGGAGTGTTTAGGTAGATTTAGTGAAATAAAACAAATATTCGCTTATGTTTTGCTTATTTTAATTGCCTAGATATGGAGAATTAATTTTTGAAGGGGGAGCACTCTGTTTCATTCTTAATCAACTGCTAGGTTTTGAATGCTTTACAGAGATGAGTGCTCATCTGTGCCTTTTTGCAAAAAAAAAAAATATGCAAATTGAAAGCAACTTCTAAATTTTCTATATTTTATCAGTTGGAAAGTAAAAATTTAATTTTTTTTCTTTGTCATTAAAATACGTCGAGTTCTATGCAGCATTTTTTTCAAAAAATCAGAGATTATTTGTATACAATTTTATGCTGCTCACCCCTTCTGATAGTATTTTAGAAGACTGTCGTTTCTATCATAACCAGCAATAGATTTTTTCCAAATTTGTTTCATGAATTTGTTTAATGAATACCATAAACATTATTTTAAACTTTTCATACAATATATGCCATAGCTTTAAGAATTTATTATAGGTAATTTAATGAATTTTAAGACTTCATTTTTTTTGTAAAAGTATCGAACTTCCTTAAACAAAACAAAATATTTTCACTCGGAAATAATTTATTAAAACCCCTTTTTCTAGAAGAGCACACCATAAAACCAATTTCCTTAACATCCATTGGCTATTTAACCAAAATAAAACAATCTTTTCTAACCACTCAATGTCCAATTCCATCATCATACAAAAATGCACTTACATTTATTGCCTACATTTTATAGATGGTAAATGTAGTGTTTTCTTGTTAAATTAAGTGAAATACTGATTTTCCCCCAAGCATCAAATGTTTTTTTTTTTTCTAAAGATTTCTTGTTGCAATATCTCACATCGTAATGCAGATCTATTTCTTCCATTCCAACCCAAAAGGGATTTTTGCTTTTTAGCAAATAGAAAGAGCAAAACAATTTAAGAAACCAGTCGACAAAAAAAAAAATAAAAATAAACCGATACCAGCATATCTCTTAAGATACCAATACCATATCCTCTATTCATTCTACACCCAATTCTTGCTTTACAGAACCAACAAAAAAAAATCATGAAGCAGAAAATTTATAAATACAAAAAAGGGAAACAACCTTTCTCAATCACTTTCATATGCAAATTATTTGCTATTTTATCTCTCACTATATGCTACTATATGCATGATGCTAATAAATTGTTTTCAATTTTTTCCCAATACATTGGTAGATATACCTAAATACATCCTACATACTGATATTACTCGTAGATGTTTAAGGCATACAAAAAAAACAACATACAAAAACCATCCTAGTAAGTAGGTAAAGTTAAGAATGTGAGAACATCCCTTTTGTATTGATTTGATTTTCTGCTGAATTGCTATGAGAGTACTTGAAATTCATTTTATTCCTATTTTTTTAAGGGAGGGGATCTAGTATTTCAAGTGTGGGCGAGTGAGATAAGGATTCGTTTTTAGTTGATAAGCGAACTCCTTTTTAAGATAAAAACTATTTCTATAAAGATATACATACAACAACATGTATTTCTTCATGGTTGATTTAAGATAAAGTGCGTGCACTTAAGCATCAGGGAAGAAGTATATTTATGAAGCTTGTTCGAGGATTTGTTTCTAGGATTTTATTAGCAATGCGATACAAAACGAAGAATTGGTGGCCATTTTGTTTCTGAAAATGTATTGTTATTTAAGCCTTTCTTTGAAAAACATTAAATTTTCATCTATACTTATTATGTTAGTTAAGTGTCAAAAAAGTTAAAAACTTAATGCACTAACCCTAGAGAAACAAATAAACCACATAATTATCCCGTACACCCGGGCGTATGTGCACTTTTTTATGGAACTTTTAAGAAAATTTGAAATATTTTGAGGGGTTTTACATGATGACACACTCGCAGTTAGGCAGCAAAGCTTTCGCTCCGTCAAACTAATTTTGAATTTTAGAATGAAGAAGAACAACAAAACTGGAATTATATATCTATTTCTTGGCTGCCATACCGATCATCAGATACCTTTAGTGGTGCTTAGTCTATTAGATATGATTAATTTTAACTAAGAAGATGAAGAAATTTAAATATTAAAACATTGAAATAATTGTGTTTCGCCCAAGGTAAGACAGTGGGCTCTTCAGTCAGTCTGTTATACCCTACTAAGACACAAATTTTGGTCGATGTTTATCGACTCTTATAAAATTCACAGTATCTTCGTGCTGTGATTTTTATAAGAGTCGGAAAACATCGATCAAAATTTGTGTCTTAGTAGGGTATAAAAGACTGACTGAAGAGCCCACTGTTGTACCTTGGGCGAAGCACAATTATTTCTGGAGTTGAGGTCACTTGAACTTTTTAATTGAATTCATTTTAAGTTGTAAATTGTTGCTGTCAACTGGAATTATTACGTTTTTTTTTAGTGCACGTCACTGTCATCTAAATCAAATTATTTACTGGCGCTTTGATGTGTCAATTCTTTTTTATATAAATTTTTATCTATAAAAATAAAATTATGTTTGGTATCTTTTGAGAGCTGCTGTAACGACTTGATTAATTTCCCTTACAACAGTAACATTTACAATCCGCCTTGGTATACTTAATTGTAAAGCCAGAAAAGCCTTCTTTAATATTATTTTTAAATAAAGTTATTTTTGTGAAAATTTTTTGAAAAATTTATTTTCAAATCAAAATTTTAAAGTTAAAAAAAAGAAGAAAAGAAATTTTAAAATTAAAATATTAAAATTACTTTGGTTTTAAGCGGAGTGAATGAATATAATTCAAATAAAAATTACAAGTGACCTCAAATCCAGAAATTATTGTGTTTCGCCCAAGGTATAACAGTGGGGTCTTCAGTTAGTCTGTTATACCCTACTAAGACACAAATTTTGGTCGATGTTTACCGACTCTTATAAAAATCACAGCAAGAAAATACTGCCTGTTTTGCATTATTTTTGCAATTTTTTGGATTTTTGAACACATTAAAACATTAATGAACATTTTTTGAATGGGCCAATTCGATATAGTAACAGTGTCGGAATTTTCTCGAATTTTTTGTTTTATTTTCAAGTTATATACAAAAAACTAAAAGGGTTACCTTCACCTCCCCCTGGAAATTACACCCTCTCATTTAATAGCACAGTTTTCTCATCTACAGTTTTCTCATCTTCAATGAATCATTGAATAATTTTTACAATAAATACTTTTCAGCGTTTTAATTCCTTATTTCCCTTTTTTGTAGGCCAAAATCAATAGCATTTAAGTTTCACTTAAGGCCCCCATGTTGGACACTTATATGTGTCACTACACAGACTGCGAAAAAATAAGTAGTTAAATCTCATTCCGGTAAGAGAAACTGGCCCTAAGAAGCCCATTTTAAGTGATAGTGAATTATATTATTATAGGAAGGTATCAATTCTGTTGCCTGAACATGATTCCTCAGCATAAATTCTCAGTTTGACTGTCAAAATACCGAAAAACATTTATTTTGGATTCACTTGCTTATTTATTGACACAGAAAATAACTTAAGATCTCCAATTTAAAAGTTCTCCTTAAAGAAGGAAATTCAGTTGCTATGAAGAACATTCTAAGAGAGTTCGAAAGAAGTGCTAAAGGAGTAAAGTATAGAGTGTGAAGAAAAATAAAAAAAAATCAAGTAGGTTAGCCTACGGATCGAACTCTGGATTCCTCGCACTACTTGGCGAGCTCGCTAACCGCTCGGCCAATCTCTTATATAAAATAATTAGCATTAAAACCGATTGACTTTTTCAAAGAATTTTATAACTCATTATTTATATAAAAAAAAATCTATTGAAAGCGTTTTCGCCTGCCGCACGTGAATTAATATAAGAGCCTAATGTTTTCATTGCACGTAATTATTTAGGCAAATAATAAAGATGCCCACATTGTTGCAAAACTAAAAAAGCGTGCGCTCATTCCCATTTTTACAAATTAATTATTACAATCACATAACACGTTTTACTTGAATTGCAAATGGTGGCAAAATGGAGTCATGGCGTTTGCAATAGAAGACTTTCCATATTTGCTTATATAAACATTATAGCAACCTGAGCAAGATACTAACTTTAAGGGTTGCATTAATATTTCTTTGGATCACTATTGGATATGATTAAAGGAACATCAGTTCATCGCAATGTGGCACTTATGTTATTGCTAATTGAAAGTAAAATGACTCTTTTACCGATTTGGCTTCCCGTCAGAAGGACTTCTGGGTCACTAAAGAAACGAATGACACTTTAATGTCTGAAATCGGAAGCAATTTTGTTAGTTAGGTTTGTATGTAGGTATATCTACCTATTCAAATATCTACAGACATATATCTACATCTAAAAAAAAATACTTTAATGTATTTAAGTGGACGATCATTATCAGTGTATTTATCGCAAGCGAAGAGAAAAAAAACACCCGATCGATTTATTACTAAAAAAAAGATCAAATCTTGTACTCCCTCAAACAATATGATGGATCATTCAATTTTATTTGCTTTAACATCCATCCAATTTTCAATTTGCCCTCACGTTATGGCCTTTCATTTATAACATTAAGTATAAACCCATTTACCCTTCGATCACTATATAAGGTATAGAGTATATACTTTAATCAATATACTTATTTTGACCGAACCGCATGTTTCCATCAACATCACAGAAAACCATGACAACATGGTAGGTAGATATTAACCTATAAAAAAAGAAAATCACTAACTTGAAGAAAAATAGTAATTTAAGAAATTATAGTAATTCCATCATTACAAACCAGAAACATTGAACATTTTATAAACTATACATTATACAACATACCCTTTAAATAATACAAGTAAGAAAAAAATCAAAAATCCCTAAAGGGTTTTTTTTTTGTATTTTTCATAAAAGGTAGGTACAATTCATCTCTTCGAAGAATATCGTTTAAATATAATTTAAAGCATTGAACTTATCCATCTCTCTGTGGTGCGGTCGGTGGTGGCGTGTCGTGTTTCTCGACCAATATAATATTTTCCATCACAAATTACACGAATAAAGTATTATTTTCCATTCGTACGATTATTTTAATAATAATAATAATAATAATACTGCACATAGCCAAAGTGGAGACGGGTAGAAGAAGAAGAAGATACTCATAAAAATAGATTGAATGCTTTTAATATTATTCAGTAGGTATGCGAAGATAGCCTTTATCCATCTATCTATTCCCACTTGTATAAAAGTTGCTCGAAGTAAAGGTAAAGTGCTTGATTTTGAAGGTAAAGACTGGGTCTCGGTCTCGGTTGGTCTATGAGAGATTTTTAAGCCATCGATGGTTTATTGCCTTTCAACAAACTTCTAAAAAATACACACACATACTCCTACACATAATATATTCATATTGTATAATCATCCTACTCTTGGTCGAAAGGAATTTTTCTGCCAGCTTTTTTTTCTTGCTATACGGCTTGCCTATAAACTCACATACAGATACATTGTGTTGAAGATGGCTTCTATGTTTTTTTTTTCTTTTGTTACTGTCCTTTTATAGGTTCTATATGAATGACCGGGATAAGGACCGCAAATATACAAATAACCCCGCTTATAAAATATATCTCAAAAATCTCATTCCGTTTTTAAACTGTCGCTAGATGTGCCGCCAATGCGCTTGCTGCTGCTGCTTCTGCTCGACTGATATGGTAGGTCAAAGGGGGAGAGGGGCGAGGGGGATCTGGTGGATTCTGGATGGCTTTGGTCCTGGTGTATATGCGGCAAACTAATATTTCATGACAACTAAAGCAATTTGGCAACGAAAAGTTTCATGCATTTTCAGAGCAGAGTGAGAAGAGAGGCCACAACATCAGTGATAGATGAGGCAATGGGCCATGGGCCGGGCCGATTGCAGGCAAGACTAGAACAAAATTTGTCATGAACTTCGTTTTTATTTTTTGTTTGTTTGCTTTGCTTGAGCGGAGTGAAAGGGGGGAGTGGTGGCAGGCAACTATCTGCTTGTAGGAACGTCCAGAATCTATATGATGGCATTAGCATCACTGACCTGACCCCACAGAATCTAGAAAAATGAATGGTGTGAGAATTTGAAATAAAAAAGGACCAAAAGTATACAAATACATTTATATGGGAAGCTTATTTTGCGTCATTTATATGTTTTGAAAGGAGTTAAAGTTTTTTTTTCTATTTTGTATTTGTGGTCTATTTTATTTTTTCGTATCGTCTCTGTATGGTTGCGTGTGTGTGTCATATTGCTTTTCTTCTGTCTTCTGATGTGCCTTACTTGGGGGAGCACATTTAGCTGAAAAATGTTCAAACAAAAATATCATATGAGGATGTGAAGTAGGTATGTGTTTTTTGAAGGAGGAAATGTGTGCGGTCAGGATGCGATTATCCAGTTAAATATTGTTGTAATTTTTCTTCTATAGCTACCAGCAATTTGTTTTTCATCTCCTTTTTAATACCATATCAATATGTGTTTGTATGTTTCTTTCTTATTGGTTTGAAATCCTACATGCTCATTCATATATCTCGTAGGAAGAGCACTTAAAATGTGCCATTTTTGGTGACCCCTAGTTGTAGATTTTTTCTACACTGAAAAAAAAAAATAAAATCAAAAAAGAAAGCAACATATATAATGATGATGACGATGGCGACTGACGACAACGACATAATGGGGGCAATGAACATGAATAAATGTAAACTGTAGAGAAGCAAAGCAAACAACAACAAAAAAAGTAATATTCCACAGTCATCGTGGTATCCTTGAAAAAAAATATTGACATTATAATGAATTTTTTGTTTTTATAGCTAGATATATTTTGTTTGGTTTCGCTTGAGTGTTCTCATTGTTTTTATTATAAGTGCTCGTAAATTAACAGTTAATACTTCCGTATTCCATCAAAGCCTTATACATGACTTGAAATTATGGTTTTCTTGTTTTTATAATCATCATGGCGCTTATACTTGACTGAATTGTTAAAAGAAAATAAGATTTTTCATTTCTAGGATTATGAGTTGTGAATGAAATATGATTTGATGGTGCCAAATAATTTTTTTGCGCTGTTTCAATTGTTTTTTAACGTATCCATTTGTTTGAAGTTCCTTACAAAAATATTAATTTCGTACAAACATGTTTATTGTCTTCAAGTTTTGAAAACTCAGAAGTGGTTATTACTGCCGACAATTTTTAAGTTCAGTGCGATGTATAGTATATGTTGTATATAATTTGAGAATTTCTAGCCTACACCCAATTTTAGCCTTTAACAATCTGTCCTTATTGTTTTATTGCTATTAAAAAGGAACACAACATACTTCGTTCCATAGACTTAAGATTACATATAACTAGCTGACCCGAAAAGCATTGTCCGGATCAAAAATTGGGTGGGTGTAATCACCGGTATACCTATATGTACCTACTACAGCTAGGTACCTATAACAAAAATAAACATATTTGAAAAAAATAGGCCTTTCCCTATTAGATATATCTAATTATTCGATTTTATTTTAAGGAATTTCTCGGAGCCGTTTTTGCGAAAAAAAAAATATTTTCACTTTTGGTTCAAAAAATTTCTTTGGCAGGTAGGTAGGTATACCTACCGTTAAGTTGGTACCAAGTTTGAAGAAAATCCATTAAGCCTTTAAGGCTGTAGGTGATGGGCGGACAGACAGACGGGAGACCCAATTTTTGCGCGTTCTCTATCATCGTAATGTTAGGTTAAATTAATATCTCGAGTTCGATTTGCTTACGAGTCTATATATTGTCATACAGTATACCTACCTTTTTATCACGCTTTAAAAAAAAATTCAATTGTAGTGAACAAAATTTTACCATTGACAAATAAAGCTATCAACCAAATATTTTTCTGATTGGTAATAAAAATATTTAAGTCATTTAGATATACACATATACGTACATCCGAAAAATTATCATGGCGCATCTCCATAAAGGAGGAGCCAGATCAGCTGATGGTTGAACTTTCAGAAAAGAGATCCAAATACCTACCTACTCCCTCTCCTTTTATGCGTAAAAAGATGACGGTAAGGCGTGGCAGACGCCATTTAAGATGTTATTTAGAATTTTAAATTGATTTGGATTTCAAAATAAAAGACAAAAGTACATAATATTTTAATAGCAAAAGGTCTGTTCCTTGACTCTGAATTTCTGTGATTTTTTTGTGACTTTTCGTCCAAAGTCCTGTCAATTTCATGTACAAAAATGAAATTGACATAACTTGAGACTAAAATGCACAGAAAATTTGGAAATAAGCTCACAACATCACGAAGATAAATTTGGAAGATCACATTTTCTTGAACTTGCCAATTTAAAACTTACTGATAACCGCTGGCAACGACATACAGTAATGCCCGCTTAATTGCACCTTGCTTAATTCAACATTCCCGCTTAATTGACCGACAAAATTGCGGTTGAAAATTTCCCATATAAGTTGAATAGCTTTTCAAATGGTTAATTGAACCCCGCTTTATTGATAATAAGAAAATGCAGCTGAAAAACTAAAACCGCATGTAAACTTTTCGGTTAATTGTACGGCCAAAATAAAATCCTTATGAAAGAAACCTAAAAATAAATTATAGTTACCTACTTTGTATCACTAAAATCACTGAAATTTGCATAGTGAATTTTTTAGATAAATATTTTATCTTTTTATTGACCGACTTGTGCAATTATACGGGTTTCGCTTAATTGAACAAGTCGGTCAATAAAGCGGGGTTTCGTTTATTGAACCTCCCAGATAATTGACCGAACAATCTGACAAAATAGTCAGTGCAATTAAGCGGGGAATACTGTACCGGTGATTACACCTAGCCATTTTTTTGGAAATTTGGATCCGGACAATGCTTTTCGGATCAGCTAGTTTTATATAATCTTAAGTCTATGGAATGACGTATGTTGTGTATTTAGTTTTCATTTTGTTCTTATAATGGTTGTCATTTATTATTCATACAAAATTTGATATTAAAAAAAAAAGAAGAAATTAATAGATCACCCTTTTCTCAATCATCCACTTTTTATTTTTGTGAAAATATGCAAACAAACACAATGATATGAGTCTGAGTAAGAATCAGCAGTAGTAGGTATACCAATATTATTATATTATTTGAACGAGATATTGACTGAATAAATTTAAAACAGCACTCTATACTTTTCAAAACTTTTTAAAAATGAATTTCCTACTGATACGCTCTTCTCTTATCCCGAAAACCCAAAACTTTTTTTATAATGAGGAGATTTAGATACTTTAATATCCATAAGTTATATACAAAAATGTTGTCCATCTAATTTGACTGTTTACCTATATTATTAATGGGCATGCATTTGTTTGTCGAATTTCCTATCTTTTTAATACTAAAAAAGCACAATTCATCAGTGGGATTTATACAAATAAGGAAATGAGCATAGGAAAAAACCCTTTAACAAGACATTTTTATGTTTTGATTATGTCTATAATTTAACCTGTCACAGTTACTATTTACAACACTAGCTTTTCATTCCCCTACCTTTTCAAACTACGGTTTTGAATATTTACGAAAATCTATTTAGTATTTAAATATTTTGTTTCCTCATTTAGAAATGACGAACATGCCTCTTGTCCTAGCATACCTACGTTGTTTCAGCTAATTGATCTGACATTGGAATAACTCATAACTCAATTCCAGACTTAATTTTAATCAGTTTTCCCTTAAATCTATAAAGTGGAACGATTCCTAGCCAAAAAAAAATTAACTTTTAACCAATCATTCTTCATCTCTGTTACAGTATTCCCCATATCAAAATATACCTATATAGGCATTTAAATGAAACCTTCTCATATATATTTTCTTCTGTCCACTCATAATAAAAATTAAAAATTACCACGCATTGTGGTCATCTTCATTCCAAACGATTTAGATAAACCAAAAAAAATAACCCATTGAACAAAGACCCTAATTAAGCAATTAACTCCTGAATTTACATTATTTTCTTGAAGAAGAAAAAAATAAATACAAAAAAAAAGGTTGTATCTTTATACTTACAATTTATTATGCACAGAGTTATGTATAAATTTGTGTGTCCATGATTAATATTATACACCCAAAGCTTAAATACCTTACCTACAAATTTTATGCACGCACCATAGTCTGCGCACCATCATAACATAAGAGAGTGTAACAAATTATAGAAAATCCCCTGCAGCTAATTTGAGTTTTTGAGATATTCCTTTTTTCGTTTTATATAAATTTTATTATTTTTTTTGAAATTATATTTTCTTCGTTAGGTTTACTCGTAGTTCGTACGTATGGGTTTCAAATACACCCGGATATCTATGTGTTCTTATCCTTTAAATTTAAATTAGATCGTTCATCATTAGGTATTATTTTATCTAGGCTGCAGCAGCAATATATAAGCAAGCAAGCAGCAGCAGCAGCGCAGTTCTATAAACAGAGACGCACCACACCAGACAGACAAAGTCTGATGATGACGACGACGATGAAGGCAACCATTGTTGTTGTTGTTTGTTGTCGTATAAGTATAGTCATCGTCGTCGTTGTCCTCGCAGCCAAACAGCAAACTTCACGCCTAAGGGTGTCGTCATCAATTATTCAGTTTTTGGTTTGTGTTATGCGCCGCCTAAGGCTCTGACTGCATAAACATAATAAAACCGAACATAGCCAGGATAGAGAACAGGGTATCATCATGAGTACTGCAATGATAGGGTTTACCTTGAGAGTCCACGGTTTTGGTCTTTGGTTGGTAGGTATAGGTATAATGGTCAGGCGCATAGTTCAATTTAAAGAACAGCAAAGAAGATTAACCAATTTCCTGTTTTACCTTTTTTTTTTAACGTTATCCTTTTTTATTTATTTTTTAGCCAAGAAGAAGAAACTTATACCTACATTATCTAGTCTAGCTTTATAAAAAAAACAGGGATAGATATTATAAGAATAACAATTTTGATTTTAAGTCTTTATGAAAATGTGCCAGTATTTATGTATGTATTTTTTTAAGGATTACCTATCATAATCTTTAAAAGAGGGTTACAATGTCGAGGAGGGGCGAGAAAATCCAACCTTAAATGCATTTCCCTCTGTTCCAAAGATCTGCACCACCTCTTCGAAAATCAGTTGCTGGCCATGTTTCAATACTGTGATAAGCCACCCGAGATTATCTGAACTTCAAAGTGTTGTATTTCTTGGAAGGTCAATATCTAACCTTCGTATAACCTTCGTATTGGTCCCATCTCTTTACCTGCTGACTCCAGATCTTCTCTATTAGTCTAGGAAACTTAGATGAAAAAATGTCTTAACACCGAAAAAATTCCTATTTTAGTGGAGAATTTCAGTTTCATTTTTACGTCTTCAACAATTCCTAAGAAGTACTTTAAATTTTGAGTGGAGCATAAGGGAGGAAAGGCGATAAAAGTCAGTTTTTCCCATATTACTCGAATACTATAGGTTCTTTTAAAAAAAGTTGTTAGTACACATTGTAGCTCATGCAATTCTAAACAAAAATGATGCCAACACTTTTTTTAGTACAACTGATAGATTTGGAGAAAAACGGTCGAAAATATTAAGGTGTACACAGTCAATAAAATGTCCAAACGTCGATTTGGTTCGGTTTAATTTTTCAAGTTTGGTGAGAGTAGGGAAAACTAGGACTTAAATAAATTTTATATTGTTAAGGTATAGCTCTGGTATTTAATATTGGGCTTAATCTAGACGTCTACTCGCTATATTATATAAAAATTATAGGTGAAAGAACAATATTGGCAATAATTACATCCCTGAACCCTGCCGCAATGCCACCTCTATCTGTCATTGTTTAATCGTTATTTTTATAAAGAGAATTCTAGTGAAATGGTCAGTTGCATATCCCACTAAACAATTCAACCGTATAATGTTCGTGCCTTTAAGTATGCTCATAATTCTACCCTTGAGCTCAACTTCGGACGTACTGTTAAGTTTAGAGATTATTTCTTTAGTGGCACAGCAAGAATGCGGTATGCTTTAACTGGTCCTATCCCCCCCCTCATTTTGATATTCAGAACTTCAAAACCAATGTGCATCGTTATCTCCTTTAAATCTTTTCTTATTTTCCTCACCCTCGCACTGTGCCTATACATATTAGGGGAGTCAAAATACCTTTAGTGCGTACTCTAATTAAAAACAAAAAGAAACAAAAAACCTATATCTGACTCACGCATCAGCATATTTTGGCGTTAAATTTGACGGTACATCATTTGTCAGATATTCATGATGAGACACTCATTTTGAAGGTTATTATAAAAAAGACTATAAAATAAATATATTGGATGGCGCAAAGGCACGTAAAGAACCTAGGCCTAGTAACTAACAACTCGCAACCATTCCTGTGTGCGCGTGTCGACAGGAATGGAAGGGACTTACAATTTTATGCCGAATCCGAACGGCTAGAAGAGATGCACTTATTCATGACAAGTGATACTCTTGGAGGATTTGTCCTCGCAACAGGCAGTATAGTAGCCCTGAACAAATATTTTAGTTTTAAGGTGGACGAGGCTTGAAAAGAACTCAGACCTCCAGCGTAACAGTCCATCGCACTAACCATTATGCTACGGGCTACTACATAGACTATAAGGTGATCTACAAAGACCATAAGCATTTTCAAAAAAAAAAAAAAAAAACATGACCTATTTCAGATATCTAAGGAAAAGTGCTTCCAACCGACATTTTGACGAAAAATTAAACTTTAAACCCCTATTACCTAAGAACGAATTGACGCGCAGAGATATTTAATATGTAATTTTTTAGATAATTTTACTGTTGTCTTAGATCATTTTGTGAACAAATAAACTTCTCAGGCTAATTTGTTCAAAAAACTTAAATTCAAATTTTTGAGACCCCATATCTCTAGGGAAACCCGACATTTAAAAAAATGCGAATTGGTCTCCACAGCTATTGGTTTTAATTGACAAAATGTTTAAACTGAAGTTCTTGGAAATGTTATTTTCTTTCATTTTTACAGTTTTTCTTTTTTCATATTATTTTCTAGGTAAAACAAATTTATGTGAAACTGAAAGATATTTCCAACAACTTTGTTCGTGATATTTTTTCATTTAAAACCAATAGTTTTGGATATATAGACGCGTTTTCCAAAATGTTGGTGGATTTTGCCAATGGTATGGAGTCTCGAAACCTGAACTTAAGATTTTCCAGCTCTCTTTCATATATTAAAAATTTTGCGGTCCAATAATTCTTCTCACGCCAAAAAGTCTATCTTTTTTGTACCTACTACTGTCACAATACCTAATCTCAAAAGTTTCCATCCTATCTTCTAATGTATTCGAGGGCGACTTAAAAGCCATAAGTTGTGGCTTAAGTTGTTCCAAAACGGTTATTTTTGTTTTGCTAAAATGGAAAACATTTTTCTTTTTATACAATCGCCTTCTGCGATCGTTTTCCAATGTCGTCATATCTGCAAAAACTGTAAAATACAAAGAAAGTGTTCCTGAAAAATATGACAGAAAAGATTTGACAAGTGAAAAATTAATAAAAACCGCAATGATGAATTCTTCAACACAATAAATTCCATAAGTGATGCTATGGGTATATACCTACGATATATGATGGTAGATTCACACTTCTCTATCCGTGGGGTATGAGTACTGAAATAGAACAATATCACGCATGCTTGTTGCTCCAGCATTCTTCTATATTATTTTATATACGAGTATGAACTGTAATAAATCATAAAAAAAGAAATATAAATAAAGTATACCGCATTTTTCTTGCCATATTATTTATATCACAGAAAGTCAACCCGTATAAATGGGTGTCTGCATCAGTTGTGAGAGAATCCTTTGCATGGGAGAGTGCGATGTGTATTAGTAGGTATATCTATATTTTTACATTCATATAAAATATGGCGCAACGTCTTCCAAAACATACGTATATCCTATATCTCCGTTATATATTTCAATTCGAAATGGCAATAAAATCCCTTCTTTCGTAGAAAATACGTGACCAATGTCTTTTATTTCGATTTTGTATTCCTTGAATGCGGCCGGAATGCTGCATTGCACACCAAAAAAAAAAAAGAAATATTTGAAAGGGGGATGAGATGTAATATGATTTAACTTGCATCCAACACACATGGTGTGTGTAGTATACTGTGTCTATGATGGGGTGTTCTAGTATCTGATATGCACCACTCACACAATTTTCAACCCTAATTTACCCAGAAACAAACAGAAAAATATACAAAAAGTCATGTGTGTTATTGTCTCGAATATAAATTTAATTCCAATTCTAATAACATCGTAATTGATCATTCATGTCTTTTTCTTCGTCATACCTTTTCATAAAAAGTTCAATCATATTTCATCTTTTAGTTAGAGAGGTTTCATGTTCTACTCCTCAAAGTTCCAATTTTGGTAGCTGTTTCAATGATTCATATTTTAACACGACTTCTCTATACCTATCAAACTGATAAAACCATACAAAAGTCAAGACTCACTTTATAATGTCATAAAATTCCAATAACATGCTTTAAAATATTTAAATCGTATCTACAACCATTATACTGTCTTTTTTATAAGGTCTATACTTTCATGAGGGAGAAGTTTTATACAAAATGCGGTAAAATGGTCTTCTGTTGAGATTTTTTTTGTTAAAAATCCTAAACCAATGCCTAAAGTCACACGCCCTTCGATTTTATTTTCTTTCAATTTTGAATTTCGATAGGGTTTTTTATATAAGCGGCATGAGACACAAGGCTGCTGATGATGCTGATGATGATGTGCTGTGACCACTTTATGAAGAGATTTACATTTTAAATGATTTCAACGACACCACAGGAATAGGCATGGATAAAATGTGCGCCTCTTCAAATGTACTATGTAATATTCGTGTTTCTTAATATTCATATGGGTATAATATAATTGGTTAGAGTAGAAGAGAAATTTGGATGTCTATACGGGTTGAGAGGGGGTGGTTGTATAGTGTCGTTAGCAGCAATGCGCAATCAATCGTTATTCAATATTATAGTTTGAAGATAATTATCCATTTTTGACCTAATACATTTATTTTGAAAAACTCTTATTTTGTTGAATTATGGATACTGTTTGTCAGATGATATGGTTAACACGGCATGCACCAACTTCTCTATCCAAATAAGTTTGAAGTGTTAAATTGATTTTTTTAAAAATAATTTTAACAAAAAGTCATCCCCAGTTGAATTATCGGAATATTTTTGTATCTAAGTGATCGGACTAGGAAAAGTATTAGAAGAGAGATTTTTCTTTGTACAGTGAAACACATCGAATTGTGATTCAAAAGAAATAGATAATCTTAAATAGTGTTGTTTTTATTTATAATCTTTTTTTGAATTTCAAGAAAAATGGAAAGATCCTTAAGGAGCTCCGTCTGGTTGAGCGTTACAATTAAGTATTAAATCTTGAAAATTTGTACAAGTAAATGTTTATGATTCTTGATTTTTATCTTTTCAACAAACGGGTTTAGAAGCTTGAAATTTTGAGATGAAGCCAAATATTATTAGTGCCGTCCAGGGGAGGTGGTAGACGGTTGAATTCCCCTCGGGAGAGGGATTTTTTAGGGCCCGGAAATTTGGAGCGATAAGTTGAATCAATATTTCATGTTTTTATTTTTTGTTGAATCGTAATTATTGTTTGCATTTTTTTTTTATTTGAAAGAGCGCCCAGTTCCGCCTGCATCAACATATTCCCATTACCTAATAACTAAGGACAAATTGACCAACTCTGGCGATTTAAAGGAAAGTGATACAAAATAGATTCGATTTTTTGTTAACTAATTTAAAGCAAATTTCAAAACATTGTAATGATTTTATACGCGCCAAAATAAGAGGCCCAGAAATTCAATAAATAAATATATAAATATTTTTATTTCTTTTTTGAAAAATTTGGATTCTTCTTCATATCTATTGGTTTTCTGATCACCCGTTGGGTCTCTTATGATGGCAAAGAATATTTGTACTCGGTTTCGATTTGTTTCACTGCATCACGCTTTGCTTTTTCTATAGATGAACCGGAAATTCATCAAATACACATTTCTATCTAACATTTTTCGGTTTCGATTTGGACTGCCGTGCGTTTATGTTAAAGTCGTGGAGCTTTTGAAGTAAAGTCAAATTTCAAATATTACTACCTCAATCTGTTTTATTTTCAAAGTAAAAGATCTTCATGCTATTTTTTGTTTAATAATTATACGACAGTGTTTCTTTTTTACTTACAAAAATGCGGTTGGCAATAGCGCACTGAATGACTGGTGGTGTGGGTTCGAAGTCCGATCTGCACATAAACAGAATTATTTTCTATAGGTACATCCCCCGTTTAAACTTTTTCTTTCTTCAAAAGAAGAAAATTAAAGATATGTAGCTATATCAATTGTTAAAAAATCCAAATTTTTTTCTAACTTACCTACTTTTCTAAACAAAAAATAGTTCTAGGCACCTAAACGTACTTACTTACCTAATTTATACGTAAAAAGTGAGTGGAAAAATCATTGTTGTTGATAGGAACCTTTCTATCAAAATTCTCGAAATGTCCACCGAACTGTGAAACTAGAATATTACAAAGATATTCTTGTTCAGAAAATAGGTTTACCTGCTTACGGCTAAGAAAGCACTTATGATTTTAGACCAAGATTATTCAATCAAAAAAAAAAGAACATACCTACATAGCTTGATTTTGAATGCTGACGCACCATAAAGCAACAAATCAAACCACTACTTATCAGCGCACCAACAGAAAATCAGCAATGTGTTATCCAGCCTTAGTCTTTTTTCTTTTTTTAATAATATTTATAAAATTATTTATTAATTTAAGTATTGTTTTAAGCATGCAACAAAAACTCTGTCTTTAGTTATTTCTATAACTGAACTTTTGTTTTTATGAAATTCCCTGTGAAACCTATCCCCAACCTAATAATAGGAATGTTTTTAAAGTAGATATGTAGGTATGTATGTATGTATGTAAGTATGTAGTGCAAACTGGTTGACAGAATTTCCATCTTCCAATAAATTATTAATTAGCCTACCTATCCAATTTTATTAAACTTTTAGCTTAAAAAAAAAAAAAATTTCGGCAGAAGGATTTATTAAATCAAATAGGTAGGTACACAAAATTTAAATCTGCCTACCTACACACGATTTTTAATTGACTTGTTAAAAAACCCATTAATTATTTTTGTATACCTACTTATACCTATTTACGATTTTTTAATTTTAAAAGCTTAGTGCTCAAATAACAGTTAAATAACTATAAAATAAAATAAACATAAAATTAACATTTATAGATATTTAATTAGGTATCTTCAAAAATAAAAATAAAAAAAAAGATGCAAAACAACCTGTTTCGCATTTCATCATTATCAATATTTTTTTTTTTTAATTTCATCCACTCAATCAGAAATCCTTTTAACGCTTTGATATCCAAACTCTTGCCGACCACACAGGTTGTCATTATGATGTTGCTAAAATTCCAATGATTTTATGCTCCCGGGGGGGACACCATAACCATTTTTAATATTGACGCACAATATAAATGTAACTTTACCTACATCTACACACATCATCACATGTATCTTTAAAAATGGCCCATTATTTTTGCATATCATTAGATCCACAAAAAAAACATAGATATAGCTCCATACAATAGTTTTTAAATGAATCAGTTTGATTCACCATGGAATGGAGCAACAGCAACAAGAAAAAAATAGTCGCAAAAAATTATTATCTCTTCTCTCCTTGGGGCACAATTTTTTTTTTGTTAAGTCCAAAAACCTTAATGCACACGCGCACACATTAACGCATGACCGATCTGATCTCAAACTTCCAACCATACGACCGGCCATTACTATACAGCAACAGCACGCATACACAAACTCACCACACACTAAAAATGAGAACGGCAAACATAACAAAGAACAATAATGGTGATTTTAATGGCTTCCGACCGATCACCAGTTAAAAAATGGTAGACGGAACCAATAAACGTCGTTTGAATACGATATAAGTGCCAACGGGAAAGTGAATGGGTATAGTATTAGTAGTAGTTGAGTTGGTTGATATTGATACGTGTGCAATATTAATATGGAGGAACTTGGAACTGGGAGTTGAAGGTAATGACAAACTATAAGAAAGAGATAGCTAACATCAGTGGAGGGAATGAAAATTAGAGTGAAAAGAGCAATATCAAAATAGAAAATAGAGTTGGTTGGGCTAGGTAGGTAGTACTTAGAAGACAAAGTAGGAGAGTCTCTATAACGATACCCATTATTATAACTGTATCTCTGCATAGGAACAATAAGTTGATGGTGAAGTGTGTTCTCTCTCTTTGTTAATGGATGCTTGTTGCATGGCATTATAATATTCTTGAATGTAAATCTAAAGTAAAGTGAGACGAAACTATAAAAAAAAAGAAACCCTTCATCATGGTGGATAATGGAGGTTGCATTTCTTTTTATTTTGTTAAAGAGATGTCGTAGGTAGCAGACATTATAAAATTATGGTTGATGGCAACAGCTGATTGTATTCATATTTTGAATTTCAAGAAGTTTGTTTGGATTTATGGGTTGAAAGGTATGTAAATGCCTCTAGAAGATTGGGAATCAAGGTATTAATGCTGGACTGAGGAACCATCACTAGGATCCAATGGATGTTGTTTTAGATTTTTGATGGACATTATGAAGCATTTAAATTATGTAGGTAATTAAAAAGCTGTTTTATGAAATTGTATCTATTTGCGAGCAGGGAAGATAGGTTAAGCTAGATAATAAGTGTTTAATAAGCTTTGGTAATGTAGTGAGGTATAGGTTGTAAAGGTAAGGTACCTACCCAGTTTATACGGTTAGGTACCTAATTGCTATTTAAATAAGTAGGAGTGTTGAGATAGTAGAGTATCCTTGATAGGCACCTAAGTGCCTATAAGCCTGTCGCTTTCGCTAAATATATTATAGCGATGATTTTCACACATATGTTTGCCTTGCGAACTTCAATGTTCTGAGGCTTGCTGGGGTACACTTTTCTTACCAAATAAACCCACAAAAAAATGTCCGGAAAAGGGTCAAATGTGTATAGATCTAGGTGGCAAGTCAATGTCGCCCTTTTTTGACAACACACGTTCGCAGGAAGTTTCGTTGCAGAAACTGCATCGTTTGATTTGCATTGCGCACCGTCATGATGTTGAACCCAGTATCCGTGGTCCAGACCTTTTTTTCACATTTCAGAGCAGACATAATGAACCACCAACATCAACCGATATCAATTTTTGTTCGACTGCTTTGACTGCTCTGAAGAAAATAGCCAAATTCTTGTTTTAGCGCAAATGCCGCCGCATTAGTTGTCCGTTTGTTGATTTCTGTGGCGAACAATTTTATCCCATACCAATTCTTGACAGAATTTAATAAAATTTGTTACACTTAACAATTCGGGGTAGCAGATTTTAGTTGTACTGTGCCTTAACATTTGTAACCGAAGTAGGGGATTCACAATGTAGGCCAGAACAGAGATTGAAATGTTAAAATTTAAAAGAAAGCCGTGCCAAAGCAAGGAATCTGGGGAAGTTTATATTTGAAATGTCTTAAAATATGTTCCTGAATATGTACTTACATGGAAAAAAGTTGAAGGTAGGTAAAAATGGCGGAAACGACTATCCGCGCTCGATGACCCAATCAGCGGTGTAGTGTACCGTTTTAATACCATAACTCGTTTGATCTGTGGATAAAAGCTGGTTTTTAAATAATAGAAGGGATTTGAAGATACCACTAAGCCTACGCTACGCCTTTATATCGGCTGCAATAAGCCAAGCTAGGCATTTAGCTGATTTTCTAACGATGCAAACGATCTAATCCTTCAGGGTGATCAAAGTTTGAAATAGTGTAAAATATACATAAGTCATTATTTTTTTTTTTCTAAAGCATCGTTTGAATCTGATGTCAAACTAATAATTTTCACAGTTAAGAGTTATTTAACAACCGTCAAATAGCAAAAAGGACAGAAGACCCAAACGCCCAAACTACGCTGAAAATAGCCCGAAACAAAGTGATTAGAAAATTTGGATGAGATTCAAAAAGATTTTCCGGCAAAGCACAAAAGTTTTGAATGTCTGAATATCACAATAGGAAAGAAACAATAATCCTTTATTATTTTCCGCCAAACATTAATTCCTCGAATTCGTTATTATATCAGTTTTGGTGAAAAATGACAATTTTCCGACGATTTTCCACTTTTTCTCACCATCAAGGGCAATTTAAAATAAATGATGAACTATTACGCATAAACTATGAGATGCACGTAGCACGCAGTGATTTGCAAACATTAGCTAAAAGCGCTCCAACCTTCTATTGATATTCTATTGTTAAAATACACTCACAAAAAAATATTTGGACTGTGTGAATAAAAAATAGAAATAAGGCATCACAAGTATCACAGAACTACTAAAAGAAGGATTTAGGAATTCTAAAACTACACTTGCTTGCTTCTTTAAAAAGGATTTAAGTTCATATTAAGTAGAGAAAAGGCGCAAGTGGGCGGACCGATAGAACGAATTAGGAAGCTAAATTGAATTATTGAAACATTCTTAAATACTTCCGTTCTACTTCTTAAATAGGTATGCCATTTTCGAATAAGGAAGCTAAATTGAAACATTCTTCTTAAATACTTCCGTACTACCTCTTAAATAGGTATGACATTTTCGCTAAATTGATTTATTGAAACATTCTTCTTAATTACTTCCGAACTACTTCTTAAATCGGTATGAGATTTTCTTTGCCCTTCACAAGTCGTCTTTAATAATTCTTTACTCCTTCTTAAAGAGGTACATACATACATATGGCATTTCTGAAATAAAAAAAATTGATTTATTATTCTATTCAATCTTTTGGCAATTTTATTATCTTCTTTTTTTATTTCAACTATTTTATTCTTGCATTTTCCTGTATTTAAATTATTAAATTATTTTTGTATTAAATCTCAATTTTTTTAATAACCTGTGCTTCCATCGGGAATTGAACTCGAGTACTTCCGCATGCCGTTCGTGTGCACTACCTACAGAGCCAATCTGATACTTGCCTGTTGAAAGAATTTTACATATTTCAGCAATTTGAGTTCGATTGTGTCCCGATCTCTTTTTTTTTCTACCCAAAAGGTAATTATTAATTTTCTATGGGTGCTCCGCTCAGAGCAAACACCAAAAAATTTAGTACCAAATAATCAAATGTGAAAAAAAAAAATAATAATTGTGGACGCGTCTGAGAATGGAACCCAGACCTCCAGCGTGGCACTTGAATGCACTAACCATTACACTACGCGCTACTACCTACTACCATCTGCTCATGTGTCGCAATTTGAAATACTTTTTTAAGAAGATCAAAAGGAGGATTTAAGAATCATAAAAATACCAGAGCCACGCCTTTCAAAATTAAGAACAGTTTTTGAAGGATTAAAGAAGTATTTAAGAAAGAAGGTAAACAAACATTTGAAAAAAGCAAATCGAGGAAGGATTTAAGAATTCTTTAAGTAGAAGTGAACATAATTATTTAAGTCCTTGATGAAAAAAACCTTATAAAGAAGAAATGCAGATCAATTTAAAAAGTCATAAACTGTGGCATACCAATTAAAGATTGAATAAAGTATGAATTAAGAAATGTCATACCGAAAATATACTATTTTGTGCTACTTGTGATACATACGATCCACTCTTTTCCCAAACAAATACCCTTATTATATGCATTTTCTATCTTTGTCACAATCACATCATCATGACAATCAACAACAACTAAAGCTTTCCTTAGTTTGCTCATTGTTGTCGTTTTCCAAACCAACTTTATAATTCATTTCCTGAATATTCATTGTTTGTCGCCACACGAAAAATTATTTACTGACCAGATGACTCTGTATACATTACATATCCTTAAACTCTGTAAGGCAAATCATAATCCAAACTCATGCTTGGGGAGTACTTATATTCTCAATAGGCCAACAACGCTCGATGACTATAGAAAAAAAAAATCCTTAAAAAAACAACACCCAACATCATGCCCCACCGCCCGCCACCACATGCCTCCCAATCTTCCTTTTTTGAATATGTGTGCAGTGAATCATTTAACAATAAAATTTTGCTACCGCATATATGTGGAGATATAGATAAGCGCTGATATTTATAGATGAAGCAGCAAACTGCACAACTCCTGGCTTGCCTACTCTCACTCCCCTCCCCTCTCTCCCTAACCCTCTTGATTTTGTTGTATAGCCCCAGCATAGAAGAGTATCAAAACAGTAAACACAACAAAGCAAAAACAACTTCCCAGTCGCTGCAGAAGTATATCTACAATATAGCCCCAGCATCATACAACCTATACTAGAGATACTTTACCATATATTCATGCAGATTTTAGTGGAAGCCTTTATGCGAGAATTTATAGACACCGAACCCAAGCACATATACCTAGTCATAGATGCAAAATATACTATAAGCAGGCAGCGCCATCCAGCGGTCCAGTGTGTGGTACAGCTCGAGAGTCAGGGCCTAGCCACTGCTTTGCTCTGTTCTGCTCTGGCATCATATATCTCTCACTCCTCGATGGAACACACTGCATATTAAGTTATTGTATATTAGGTGTTAAATCAGATAAATTTTCGCATAATACCGCATACAGCACTTGGATTTGCAAGATTAACGTTTTCTCTCGCCATTTTTGCTGTGTGTGTTTGCTTCTGCCATAGAACCAAAACTGAACTGAACCGAACCGAGTAAATTCTTCCTCTCGCTCTCTTTGCACTCCAGCAGCAACCCAGAGAGCACAGCACGCTCTATTCTATACTACTCAGACCCGGGTGTTATATTATATGCCATTATGAAATATATCTATGCCCCAGCCATAGATACACACAGATTGCAGCATGCAGAGTATCCATACCATATTCCATACTCATATATAAATATTTTATGCCAGAGGTGCATACTGCATATACTAATGTAGTTCGAGTTCATTGCAAAATTTCGTTTGTTCTTCTTCACAAGGTTTTTGGGTTCTCTATACTGAATTGCACTGCGAGTAGGTATAATATTGCGCCCTTTTTGGTTTAGGGATTTTATCCTGGCAGAACGTTTATCATCTTGTATGTGCGAATTCTTATTTAGAGGTGGCTAACTTTACCTGGTATGCCCCTTTTGGCCCCCCCCCCTCGGAGCCTGCCTGATAGACGCATCTATCTTTATTCCTTTTCTACTATAGATGAACATGTCCAAAATATAATACTCTTGTATTTAATATTCCGATCTTTCATACCTTTATAGAATATTTTTCAGTCTTCTGGTGTTATATGGAATAACTTATATGTAACCAAGAGACTAGGCGCCTTCTCTAAAGCCAATATAATTCACAGAGTTTTCCTCATATACTTGTACACATGCTAGGTTCTATATCTTTTTACATCGACATCGCTCTGTTCTATAGTTCAAGTCCAAGTTTTCAGTTGGGTGAGACTTTGGGAAGCGCTCCTAGATTCTTCTATGTAAGCCTTGAAATTTATGATCTCACATGTTATATTTTCGGTTTGGGGTTTATTTTTCTCATCATGGAATATGTTGCACTCTCATAGACTCTCTGGTTACAACAAGAGAGAGCATGCAATCTTCCAGTTTATTAAATGTGAACACAACATGTTCTTTTTTAAAAGAAACAAAAAAAAATGAATTCTATTAAAAAAAAAAACAACAATAACACGCTAATATTTCCTCGTTATAAAATTGAATATACTTGATGAGACTGTCTCCGAAACACTTAGGTATTTTATTTATTTCAAAAAAAAATGTTCCAAGTTGGTTGGAAAGACGAATTTTTAGCGAATTAGGACCAATTTTTCATAGTAATGAGATTAAAGTTTAACACGAGGTGGTAACTCACCAAATTCAAAGGCTTACTAACTCTTTGAAATGCGAAAAAAAAATACCAATATCGGAACAACTAACAATAGAAGACGACCCTTAAAATTATAGGAGCGAGGAAAATGTTGTTCCTACTGTATGGCTTCATCCGAGGAACTTAATACTAAAATTCAAACATAAAGGTGGTATCGTACATCTCCTTCTGTCCTACGAGCTTCTTCGTTTAAACCAGAACACGCTTGTCCAGGAAGATAATATTTGTCTCCATGAAAAGATGCTCTCGTTCCTGTGATTTTCCGTTTGCTATCGGTCGAAATTTAATCCGATGTAGATTCTCATTACTAGCTTTCTTTCGAACATTTGAAGTTCTTCCAGTATTTTACTTGTGCTGTTCAGAAGTGCAATGGGCCTGTAACTGGGCTGGAAGAAGTAGCAGTTCTTTATGCAGTGATGATTAAGATATTCGTCCGAAGTAATACTTCTTTCAGTATTTTACTTATGACGTTCAGAAGCGGAATGGGCCTGAAATTGGACACCAATAAATTCAATCCCTTTTCTTGGGGAAAGTTGCAGTTTTGTATGCAGTTCCTCGTGATGATTAAAATTTTTCTCCAAATGATACTTCTTCCAATATTTTACTTAAGTTGTTCAGAAGTGAAGTGGACATGTAACTGGACACCAAGTTACAAGCCCTTGATGATGATTTTTCGGGCCATAGAATTGGTGTCGATTCGCTCTAAATAACGCAACCCCTTTTTTGGCCTAGCGGATGTCACTATACACTGGTACAGGCCATAAAGTATTTTGTTGTATCATTCTTCTTTGCCACTCCCGTGCGAAACTTACCCGAATTTTGCTCTTAAAACTGCGTTTTAATACGTCTATGATTCTGCACCATAAAACTGAACCGGGCTTATAAGTGTTTTAATAAGGGACACTGCTTGGCATAAGGATTTAACAAATTAGTTGTCAAAGAAGCTGCGATTAGCAAGAGTTGTTCTTCGTTTCAGCCCGTGGAATGTTTATTGAAATTCGCTAGGCCCACTTCCAGAATCACTTCCAATACCTATTTTTTTTTTATTTAAAATGAACACTCCGCTATCCCTTTTGTGGAAAAGTTTTCTCTTTTTTGGAAGTTATAAAGAAAAGAAGATAAGGGAATTCTTTAAACCATCTTACCCCAAAATAAACTTACCTATCTCGGTTTAGGACGCTCGAAATCTACTTCTTAATTTTTGTTTCATACCTAACCACCCTCAACTTAACCAATAAAAGTGTGGAAAACTGAACGATAAATTAATTCAAAGATCGTGTAAATGATCTAGTTTTTTTATCTAGATACCCATGCTAGCTAATTTTAATTAAATTTAATTTTTTGATTATATTACAACACGTTCTACGTAATTAACTTTTAATAACACTACAACAACGCTTAGAAGGTATTTGTACCTTTAGCTTGCAGCTAAAATAATAAACTACTAACCTTCAAACATTTAAGGTATGTGTAGGCATATTACCTACTTTAAGCCTAGACTTCTCTGGTTCTCTCTTAAGTTTTTTTTTTTTTTAAAGATCCGCGGATGAATTTCTGCCCTCACTCCTGCCCTGTATGGTGCGGCGGGTCATCATCAAATAATTCAGTAGGCGTTAGAGGTATAAAACTATGCACATAATTGTTTACATTACATTCTAAAACAATTTTACTATAGCGAAATACAAACAAACCCCAATAAATTAACTGCACTTAAACGATTAAGTATATGCAATCTCTCTATGCAAACCAACACAGAAAAAAAAACACATACATTCATGCATATTATAAAGAGAAATTCTTTTCGCAAACTATTCAAACTCTCTAAGCTAAACTACCACAACTAGCTATGCCTATACAAAACTCTATAGTGTAGGGTAAATATTTTTAGAGGATGCGGTACTTTGTGGGGGGATATAGAGTGTTCTTTTTTTTCTCTACCGCCTTTCCGCTGCCGCCAATATTATGCTTCGTATATTTTATATACCAACGCCACCGCTTGCTGCGCCACATGCCATGGATGAGGAGAACCATCCCAGCCATCATGTAAAGTAAAATGTGTACGCGCACTTAAATTGCTGTTATTAAGTAAATTGATTTTAAGTACGAACAACAAACTGTGATACCTGCGCAAATACATTCATACATATTATACAGACATACAAAATTACAATGCAACAAATGCACACCTTTCAAGTGGGCATATTAATAGGTAGATATATCCATACCTAAAGTAATTTGGGCTCTTAACCCTTTTGCACACCGTATAGGTAGGTAGGTAGAGAGTTTAATTGAATAGTACCTACTTTGAGTCGTTTTAGGTTATAAGTAGGAGGGTAAGCATGCGGTAGGTAAAGAAAGGTAATTGTTGATAAATGCACCCGACCAGGCACATAATACACACAGCGCTGATTGATGATAGGAAATCGTTTGGTTTTTCACTTTTTTTTTTCATTTAAATGAGACTGGGGATATTATATTTTTAATTGTAGGGACATATTGCATTTAATAACAAAATTAAAAATAAATATAACTAAACGTAAAATAATTAATTTTAGTTCGAACGATAGGTGGCCGCAGAAAAAGGGTAGGTAATTTAAAAGTAGTAGGCAATTTTTTTAAGAGCTGAACATTTTTGTTTAAATAATTTGATAGTGGTCGTTTCAATTCACTATTCCTGTGTGCGTATTATCTAGCAGAAATAGAGCAAGGTCTACAATTTTCTGCCCATCTATAGAGGACTTATATAGTGCATTCAAATTAGCAGAACTATATCTAAACAAAACTTGATAATAGAACTTTCTGCGTTGTATATCATTTTGAAAAAAAGGGTTTAACCGCTCAAATTATCTTGGACTTGTTGACGGCACAGTACCTACTTAGAGCTAATTAGATGAAAATATTTTCTAAAATGTTGGCCTACAATAATAAATTATCTATTACAACTCCTTCCACTTGGAATTTATTGTCAAAAAAATGTTGATATTTAAATCTAAACATTTTTTTTTAACCTTTGATTTTACTTAATTATTTCGCACAATAGCTTGCCTCCAATTATCCTCATTTACATCTACTGAAAAATATAAAATTTTAATTTATTTGAAAATGAACATTGACTTATCTAATGTGTTTTTCCTTCATTTGAACTCGTGTCCTCAAAACCATATCCAATAAGCTAGCTAGGTTAATTGGTGTGTAATTAAATCACCAAATTCGAATACTTAACTCAAGAATAACTGGGCGTTTGTGTTCTAACTTGATGTCTGCAGGATGCACAAGGCCCCAGTGCCCCGTCAAGTATGTAATGTTATGTGAGTCAGTGAGTGAGGGATGTATATAATTTATTTGACAACTTCACACTTCATTTTGAAAAAAAAAAAAATACTTACCTACTGAAAAGCGGCAAATCTGAAAATACCCATTGTAGCCCTACTCAAGACCTACCTTCCGACATATCGCCTGTATTTTTTCGATTTTTTTTTAGGAGCAGATGCCTAATTTTTCTATTATTTTTTTTTCATATATTTAGTTATATTATCAAAGCAGCGTTCCCCAGTCATTAAATCAGGGATAACCGTAAATAATATATAATTTAAATAGGTACATACATTATTTACACAAATAAATTTAAAAATGCAATTTGTCTTTCCTAAAAATTTAGATATCTAACAAAATAAATAACATACACATTATCAAACAAAAACAAATTTATCAAAAACTAATCAAATCAGGCAGTTGCTTGCATAAGTTTGTTTTCAAACATTTCAGAAAAACTATTTAAATTTTTAAAGAGTGTTAGGTGGTAGGTACTTTATGAAATTAAAATTTCCGCTCATTATGATTTCGTATATCAACAATATAACTGATTCCGTATGCAAGCGTACAAATAAACCAATGTTTCTATAAAAAAGCTCTATAGGTAGAAGATGTTTGCTTTAAGATGCTTTATACAAGCTTTTATTTTTCACATTTAAAAAAATAACAAATTTCGACAAGCTACATATTTTGGGGAAATAATATCTTGCACAGAACATTTTAAATAAAACAACAACTCAAGTTTTCTAGCACCCAGTTATTTTTTGTGTTGGAAAAGGTCATAGGGATTTAACTTAGACATCAACTGGAATTCGGAAGCAGACGGCCTACCCATCGCGCTACCTAAAGCCATCACATGCAGGTTTTTCTGCTTATCAATTGCATTTGAACGACTAGAATTTTTATTAGAGCACACTATCTTGCTGTTATTTTATTCGGTTTCCTTATTTTTTTCTCCGTATCCAATTCATATACCAATACCAACAATTTGTTGGTCATACAAGGGGGAAGAGTAATGAAAGATTTGACGCTGGTCAAGGGTTTAATTTTAAATTTTAGCAGGATTTACTTACTTTCTAGCATAATTAAGCCAAGCTATAAGTGGTGAAATTCTAAACAAATCTCCTTTAACAAATTTTGAAATTGTAGTTGCAAAAGTGACTTAGATAACCCAATTTTTTTCCATTGGCCCAAAATCGATACAAAACACACTTACATATTTTTTTATTAAATATTTAATAAAGTCCTACCTATTTAGAAAGGTTAATATTCAAGAATCTTTAACAGTATCTTAAAACAAAAATAATAGTCAAAACAGGTAATGCCACTTTGTTAGGGCTGGTAACGAGACTCTCGCGAGACTTTGGACGAGACCACTTTGAAAGTCTCCTACTCATTTTGTCTCAGAACGTGCCACGGGCTTGGTTCGATCAACTCGGTCTCTTCTCGGTCTAAGTCTTATGTTTTTATAGTGAAAATTGAACCGAAAACAAGGACGAGACATGCAATAATGAAAAGTCTCGGTCCATTTTGCATTTTCACAAAATACAGACTCATCTTTCTTTTAGATAAATAATAAAGATCCTCCAAGCTTATCCTAAAGGTACATTAAGTTAGGTTTCTTCATTCTTCTTCATACCCAAAAAAGATACAAATTTATTTCGTATTATTTTAGCAAATCTTAACAAAAGACAAAAGATAGGATATAAATCCTCTCAAATAATTCACTTCACACAATTATACAGAAACAAAAAATACCTACACCTACATAGATAGATACTTTTTCACTTAACTTCACACACAAAAAATAAACTTGATATACCCTTATAGAATTTTATTTTATCATCATTTCAGAGTTTATTTTTGCCGCCACTTGTTTTTATTTTATTCCATTCATTCACTGCAAAAAGAAAGACTATCACATTGTCATGCTTGCTCTTTGGCATCATATCTGTAGCTATACACACAACACACACAAGAAGTCAACAATGAAGCGTGTAATTACTATCCGTATCACATCCTATAGCCTGACATTCAATATAATCCTCATTCTACTCTATAAAGACACCCCTCCTCAAGACTAGACCATCTTGAGTGTGCTTACATACATATATAGGTTTAGATAGAGAGCCAAGACCAAAACCTTTAAAATACACCATAAGATCCAAAAAGGAACCCATAGTAGCATAATTACTTTACAAGTTCATTATAAACACTCATAAATCTGTGTGAACTGAAAAGAAACACAAAAAAAAAAAACAAAAGGAGAACAACAAAAAAATTGTATATACTTACACAACATAAAGAATGACTCCACTATAGCTGAGCTGAGCTGAGGGCTGAGGCTGAGAATGAGTCAAAGGGGTTCAAAGGATGAGTATTACCTATGCCGGTGAGGGGCCAACACTATACAGCTTGCTTTGTTAACTTTGGCGCACCATCCCCTATCCTACAGAAAGAACACCCGCCCTCATTGAAGAAGAAAAACTTGTTATAAACTCCCACACCTTTTCATCTATATAGAAATGGTTGGAAGGTAGGTACTCCACTTCTGGTGTGGCAGCCAAACCGTGTGTTTCTTGTGCGCACTTGTTTAAGAAAAAGGATTTCTCAAAAAAGCTTAGATTTCGTGCTCCCACCAAAGGGTGAAAGGATACACCATTATCGTAGTCGTTTTTCTACCCAAGTAATAAATCTTTAATCGCGAATATATTTCTCGAAAAGGTTGGCTCTTTATAAAAGTATAGTTGTTGTTATGCTGGGGTATTTGTTGGAAGATATAACATGGGCAAAAAGGATACCTAAACGATCCATTGGTTGTTTTATTTAAGGCCTTTGCCAGTGTAGTTGATGCTAGCTAGACTTTTGGCCCAAGACTGTTGCTACATTTTCATTTTTTTTTTTGTTTTTGAACTTTACATCCTTCCAAAAGGATGCAGGATGTATGGGTACAAGGAATAAGATCCAGACACCTAATAAGAAATTAACACAGTATCATGTCACACATATGAACTTTCTATACCGAGCTCTCTGCATCATACTCTATTATAATAAAAATGTGTGAGTTATGTAATATCAGTAGCTCACCCATAAAAAGGGTTGTTAGATACACTTCATCGAATTACACAACCCAAAACACAGTTGGATATCAGATAAAAGGTTGATATAAATGACATAACACACGCTATTATAGAGGTGTTGTATAATTTGTATGGTAGCTAATTATACCTTAAACATAGGTAGTCTATTTAAAGGATTATATTTCGATGGGAAATTGCTTAAAAATTGAAAATAAAATCTCATTAAATTCGAGATAAAAATTATTTTTAGTGATTTTGTATTTATTATTTTTTTTTTATCGTCCTCTCTCGCCCCATTTAAGTACCCAATTTATAATATCACAGTTAGTTAGACTGTTAGAGAGGAGGTATACGCAAGTACGCTAGGTATAGGTACGTGGTGTATAAGGTAGGCGTTTTGTATGGTGTGTCTAATGCCAGAATTTATTATGCTGCTCGCCATTTTTTTTTTTGAAATGTGCCTTTAACAACATCGTCGTCTTCGTCGTCAATTTCATCCCCTTAAAAGGAATACTCAAAACAAAAAAAAAAGAAAACCAAGAAACACCATTCCACCATTTAGTATAGCATCATCCACCCTCTCATCATGATGGTTGCGAAGAGGGTTTCGGGTATACCCAATTTTCAGTCAAGGAGAAAGTTTTCGCCATCATGGTGTTTGAATATACACACAGTTATATGAGTAGGTATACAATTTTGTGTGTCTTCTTTTCTGAGTTTAGTTGAATTTTTGGAAAATCGAAAAATTTAGGTACAGAGGTTGGTTTGGTATTATAAGACCATGAGAAATAAGACAGAAGAAGATCTACGACCCAGGGACACTTGGAGATATTTCATCGAAATGTGTCCCAAGTGTAATATTATATCATGGCTTATGCCATACATATATACCCCAAGGTAAAGGAATATAGAAAAGTGCAGCAGTGGCAACTAGTCTATAAATTGGTTTCTAACAAATATAGCTCATTTTGTCTGTTATGTTAGGTATACGAGTCTCAAATGAGAAACGAAAAAAAAAATCCTTAAATTAACTTAAGAAACTCGGAGAACAGCGACATGGTGGCAGCAATGGTTGCTCATAAATCACAAATTAATGAAGAAAGATTTTCTATAATATTTTTTAAAGAAGAAACTTTTTTCCTTCTAATAAAACAGAAAAATATAAAGATGTTCTGGGTGCTTAAAATATCCTTAAAACGTAAACATATTTTCCTCCTCAATTAAAGGAATCAAATAAATTAGAAAAGTTTTTTTTCTTTTTTTTTTCATTTTATTTGTCTCTAGCTATGATGGTGAAGCTGGTGGCAATGGGAGTCTCAGTCTTCTCCTTAACATCATCACGCATATATAGAAATAGAGAAGATGATAAAAGAATATTTGCCGGAGGAATTTTAGTAAATTCAGGAATTATAAGGAATGGAGCATTTAGTTGAATTTATGATGCGGAGTAATTATATCCGATAGGAAAATACACCACACATTATATACGAGTATACACAATTATAATAGTTTTCGGGAGAATTTTACTATCCATTAAACATTCAGAACAAGAATAGTTTGTGATATCCTTAAGGGCGAATATACATACATTATAATTTGCGAAGATATGGGGAGAGATTATTATATAGATTCTGTGGTGTTTGGCATCAGTAGATTATAAATTATTTTGTAGGTACATATATATATATTTCTTGGGCCTGGGGGGCGAGAGAAAGCAATGCGATGTGATTATATTGACATGGATTTTATTATATGCGGTGATCGTTTTTGATGAAGTTTTATCGAATTGTTTGCAATGAGACAATGAGGCTTAAATTAATTTTTCAAAGGATAAGTTTATGTTATCTTGGAATTACAAAAAAAAAAGACTAAGGGGAAATTTTTCAATGGTCATTTAGTACTCATTCTACTTGTTCTTTGAATAAAACAAAAATTTGTTGCTGTTGCTAGTATTTATTCCTCTGATAGTTTAAGTGATGATTGAAAAATCAGGAATAAAAGAGTGGCTATAATAGTAAGGAAAAGGTAGTAGAATGAATAAACATAACTATAAGTTAAATTTTCCCTAGAAAATTCATTTGCCAACTTTACTTACAATTTTTCAATGATGCTATAACTGGCGCCCAACGTAACTTGGGCCAATACACATTTTTTTCAAAAAATCAAAGATAATTATTTTCATTTAATTTAAATTTTTAAAGTATCTCTTAAAAGGATGATTTTTATCAAAAACTACCAAAAATTTAAAAGGCATAGTTTAATTATTATTATTATATCGAATATGCCTAGGCATATTGTATAGGGACTTTTTCTGCACAAACAAAATTGAAGTAAAGATTTTTAACGCAATTATCTTTATTATTGTACCTACTAGAAATGCTGTCGCAAAATTCCATTACCAGATCTCAAGTGTGTTATTTAAGGTTGAAAGCAAAAAATATCAGTTTTTCGAATATAGCTTCGAAACGGTAAATGCTATCGAAAAATTTTTCTGCTTAAGACGTTAACAAGATAACGACGTTTCAAAAAACGTAAAGCCAAAAATTTTCGTCTTTCACGTAGGTAGGTATAACTCCTAAACGGTTCAAATTTTCAAAAACATCTGAATCCTAAGTTTGTACAGTATGTGACTATTAAAAGGAGCAAATTATTTTTTTTTTCTTAAGAACAATCATTTTAAAATTATTTGAAAAGTTTGAGAATAATTCTTAGTTACTGTTTTTTTCGCATTTTACTCTTAAATGACGAAGTCATTGAATTGAACTTAAGCTCAATTTGTAGACCATAATATTATTTACAAAAAAATTATGACGATTTCTTCCATAGAAGTCATAAGTCAAAATAAATTGCTACTTCAATATCGTCATATGTAAAGATAAAATGTTTTTGCATAAATCTTTTATACCGCAACGTATCATATTTTTTTTTTGACAAAATTTAAGCATTATTGTAACCTTTTATAAGCCCACTTTAACAATTAATACCCCTAATAATAAAAAATTGTTAATTGTCTTCTTATTCATGAATTAGACTTTTCTAATAATAAAAAAATAAACTGCGTGCAATAGCTAATTGACGTTTAGTAATCAACACTAACGAAAATCTACTACAATCAACAAAATCCCTGATGTCACCAAAGAGTATAAGGTATTTTGCACAAATACTTATTAAATCGTGATTTTCGTGCACATAGCTGAAATGAAAATGACATCACAGTATTCCTTTTGTTTTTAAGCAGCCACCATTTTGATGTTACCTATCATTATTTCAAAAAATCACCAAAAGTCGAAAATACCATTTTTTAGCTCTTAACTCTTAACACACGAATTCGACAGAAAATATTTTGAACTAATTATGTAGATTTTGATTGTCTCTTGAAAAAATATTCATTTCGATTACAAAAACCGCAAAATGTTGTTCCCGGGGAGTTGACTCGATCCGCAACGGCTTTGGTGACGATCAAAAGTTATATGAAATTCGGATGAGTATAATCTAAAAAAAAAACGACATTCCTGCAACTTTTTACAGCGGATTCTCTAACTCTAAACGGAACAAAAATGTCAGAAGCCATATCCAAAGACCATTCATCGGATTATGTAATCGGGGTGATTAGAACAGATTTGTACGACAAAAAGTTCAGTTGCCAAGATATTACGACTTCAAAAATGATATTTTCGATATTTAACCTTGAACTATGGACGCGCTAGGGATCTCATAATGGACCTTTGGCTTGTCACAAAATAAAGATAATTGCGTTTAAAATCTTCACTTGGAATTTTTTTTTGCCACCAGATTAGCTAATTACTATATACCTACTTTTATTCTGACCGATTTAAACCAACAAAAAAAATCGGTCATAATAAGAGCCTGATTGTCCATTTTAATCCAATTTTTTTTTTTTTTGAGTGTAAAGAAAATGTTAAAAAGCTTATAGCTAAGTTGCTATAACTGCGTACAAGTCAAGCCCTAAAGCCTTCACATATATTATACCTAATAGCATGGTTTCCCCAACAGACGTTTTAACATCATCTATGACAAATCTAAATTGCCAAAAAAAAATGTCTGCCCCTATTTTATTTTATTTCCGCCAATAGGCATAATATAGCTCTGTTAAAGTAGTTTATACAAAATATATGTCCTGCTACATCATTAAAATCAATTCCGCCCAACTAAATAAATTCAAAATCTTTCTTTTCCTTCTTTTTTCCAATCCAAACCAAGGAAGAAATCAAAAATGTCAAGAGAGGAAGGAAGAAAAATACCATCATCGTATTGAGACAAAACGCCTCCAACAATAATAAATATTCGTTTCCTTCGGAGTTTGACTTCAACTAGCTATACAACTTTATTACAGAAAATTCTTACATACACGTATATAGGTGGATATAGTATTCTATAGCAAAAGAAAATGATAGTTTTTGGTTAAATGAAGTATGAAATTGAAAATGTACGCCTGCATATGACATATAGAAAGTACCACCATTCTTTAATGTTCATATACGTATCTATATTTATAGTTTGACATTTGGACGAAAAAGATACAAATCTTTAACATATTCATTTTCCTATATAAGATAAGTCTGTAGGTATCTATAAAGTAGCAAAAGTTTCTCAAGATAAATATCTTTGACATTCGTTTTTAGATATAAGATACGAGATATACCCACTCTTTTATATGCTTTCCAATAAATCACTATGGCTTATGGCTTCTTCCCCCAAAAATCAGCATCCAACATAAGAAAATTTGCAACTTAAATTAAGATGTCCAATGATCAAAAAGGACATTCACATAGGGGGATATCCTTTTTCACACTTTACAAGCGTATATCATAATCGGATGAAGACCAACAAGAAATTAAACAGGATTTTTACAAAACTAATAAAGTATCTGCTGGATCTAAAAATGGATTTGAATTATTGTATGTATCTTCTCTAAAAAAATTGATTGCGCTTACGCTTAATTGGATAGCGAATCGCTGGGTATTAATTACTTCAGAAGGCAAAGAATGCTTACAGCTCGCAGTGTTGGGAATAATCACTGTAAATTACAGAAGGCGATTTGATGCGCCTCCTTTTTATCACAGGAATCAATGCTTTTTTAATTGTTTTTTTTTTACATTTTTTTTTGTTAATTCTTGTTTCTTCACTCTGTGTTTGCTGTGGTATTTGTATCGCTGTGTGTACACACTTTTCAAAGGCAAAAAACGTAATTATAAATAAATATAAAAAAAATGTATCTAGGTATAGCAAAACAATATAACATTCATACTGTTTTATAGATACAGATAAAATGAGATCCTTTTTAAACGGTGGGATGGATGGATGTGTATCTATATGCGATGTGCTGTGGCAAGTCTGCAATGGTTCTTGGGGAATAATGTGCATAAATTTGCCCAACTGTTGGTAAAAGATACGGTCTTGATAGAAGTGGTGGAGGAGGAGGGAGGAAAGTCTTAGGAGTTTTATTGTTTTTTTTGTATTTCCACTTCCTCACACCGCAACAGAGGAATGAATCTTTCTTTGGGAAAAGAAAATCGTTCGATATAGTCAAATGGCCGCACTTTTTTCTTCGTTATTTTTCTTATTCCACTCTTCAGCCCCCTTTTCCCCTACAATTCTTCTTCTTCCTTGTTTTTTTTTTTTAAATAAAATGGAAATTATAGTTTGAGGGTATGAGAGAGGATGCGGTGGAATTTAAAAAAACAACAACAAAAAGAATGAAAACAAAAAAAGAAATGCCTTATACCAGAAGTGGGCTTCCCGTTTTGGAAACACCCAATACAAGTCGCAGCTGGATTTATGTCATGGTTTTAATTGGCTTCCCTCGAAAACCCATCAGCCAGCGAGCTCCCTTACTTTATTCTATTTATTTTTTTAGCTGGCTTTACTTTTGCTATAGAACTGCAACTCTCTTCTCTCATGGTAAGTCGTGTCTCTTCCATGGGCACTTAACTTGAAGTAAAGTTTGGGTTTTTGGTATTTTTAGCCAAGGTTTTTCTTAGACACCTTCTTTCACTCTATTTTATTTTATTTTTTTTTTTATTATTTCTATTCTCTATAGGACTAAATGTGGTGTTTATGGGTGATTTTTTTAGTTATTTTTTTCCTTTTTACTTGAATTGAGAGGAGAGAAAAAAGGGTTTAAAGGAAAGTCTGAGTGTATAGCTTTATACAAACCTTTGATTTAATTATATAGGTATATATAGAACACACAATCTTATCCCGTTTTGTTGTGTCTTGGGCAATAAAATTAAACAATAAAGGGAGTAATTAAAATGAAGTTTAAAAGAAGTTAAGCCTTAGGTGGTGGGATTGTAATTACGGAATAACAGAAAAGGGTAGCAAATAAATCAGGAATCAACCCCTTTGGATTTTAAGTATAGAAACGTGGAACATATTTGTTTACATATTTTTTTTATATATAAAACGGAGATTTTATACAACTTATTATTTTTTGAAAAGGGTTGCGACAAGTGAAAGTGGAAATAAATCAAAAGATGACAGAAATTTGTGTTAGAGGTTGGTTTATGGGAAGTGGGTATTGGGTTACGGGAGGTGAACTTCAAAGGTAAAATCAAAGCACGAATAAATAGAAACATGATTGAAACTTCTTGCGCATTAAATTGCTGATTGCTTCTTATTTTTTCCTTTAATTAGTTGTGACAATTTCCATTTTGTCATGAAACATTTTATATGTATTAAGGTTTCTTATAGTTTACACATATTATGTTGAATCTTACATTGTTCCGTAATTCCTTCATTAGTCATTAATTAACTTAATTGGACTATTTAAGTTTTGTCGTTCAATATTTTCTATGTATTTGACGTATCTCGCTTAGGTAGTTAATAATTTTCAAAATAACAAAGGACAAAGGAAAAAGAACTAAAATGTCGTATACATAATTTCTGATTAGGTACTTTATTAATTTTTGTTGGTTAGTTCTTTACTTAACAAGTTAAGTCTATTTCAGTTTTGTTCTGCAACATTTTCTATTTTTTTATTTTTTTTTTTTTTTGTTAATTTCTTAATTTACACTTCTTATGGTTACTTCATTTTCTGTCGCTAACAAGTCGTGGACAGTTTAATTCCCGTCAGGCGATGTTTTCTATGATTATTAAGGAAAGTATGCAGTTAAACTTCTATTTACCAAGTAAGAAAAGTACCTCCCTAAAAAGCGTTAAAAACGTCTTATATCTACTGAATTTATGGTTGAATCATTACTTGCCGGCTTCTAGGCTTTTAATTAGTGACGCTTTTTTTATTTTGCCCTCTTATATTTTCTATGTTT
Source organism: Melangyna quadrimaculata (assembly GCA_949320155.1). NCBI lineage: Eukaryota > Metazoa > Arthropoda > Insecta > Diptera > Syrphidae > Melangyna > Melangyna quadrimaculata. The sequence continues at coordinate 390,885,788 of OX439483.1, forward strand.
TTGCGGTATTCTATTAAAAACAATTATAATTATAAACCGCCCCTTTATAGTGGTTTAATTATTTATCGTTAACAACTTGTGACAATTTTCAAACAATTTTTGTGTGACGATGTTTTCTATGTTTTGTAAGGTATTTTTTACAATACATTTATAGTCATGAAGGTTACAAGCACATTATTGAGATTCAATATCGTTAATGTGCCGAATTATCTCACCCTTTAGCTCTTGAATTGTTCTTGGCTTATTGGCGTAAGCTTTTTCTTTCAAATATTCCCAAAGAAAGAAGTCCAACGGTGTCAAATCACATGACCGTGGCGGCCAATCAACATCGCCATCCAACATCCTATTGGAAGCACACATCGTCCAGGTCCATATCCTCAATTTCTGGAGTCCGTTATCATCTCGCGATAGTGAACATCGTTCACGGTAACTGCCTTGGCGACCTTATTTTCGAAGAAGTACTGCCCGATGACGCCGCCAGCCCATAAACCGCACCAAACAGTCACTCCTTGTAGATGCATCGGCTTTTCAACAATCACTCATGGATTCTTATTTGCTCAAATGGGGCAATTCTGCTTATTAACGAATCCACTGAAGTGAAAGTGTGCCTCGTCGCTGAAGATGATTTTCTTTGTAGAGTCACATTTCATTTCTGTCTGTTCAACTAACCGTTCGGCGTATTGACGACGCGACGCTTAAAATTATCAGTAGGCTTCAGCTCTTGAGTCAATTGTACCTTGTAAGCGTGTTAATTCAAATCTTTAGTCAAAATTCTCATCAGTGATGTTCGTGAGATATTCAATTGTTGGGCACGACGATGATTCGAGGTTGACGGCTCTTCTGCCACACTATAGCGAACAACAGCAATGTTTTCTCGCAGAACGAACTGGTGTTCTAACATTTCCTACAGACTCGGTTTGCTAACATTTGAGCACAATTCTACCGATTCTGGACACATTTGGTCGATTATGCTGACCAACAAAATCACGAAGTGCACAAAATGCATTTTGATCGCGCATTTTCGTAAAAGGCTTCAACAATCCTTATACGCACTGCTCAATTGTGTACTTCACCATGGTCGATTTTGTCAAATACTGAAACAAAGAAATGTCAAAGCTGGGCAAAAAACTTGACGTTATGGAGGGACTCACAATTAACATCGTGCATTATGGTTGAACCACCCTTTATCATATGTAGCTATAGATACGTGAAATTATTACTTTCAAAGTTTTAAGCCCCCTAAAATATGCTGTTTTCATTTTGTTTGCTTTAAATTGTTCTTTTTTTCACTTAAAAACTTCAAATCATAAACACTTAGGTTAAGAATCTTAAACACTATAATTTATTTCTATCATTATAGGTATAAACTTCCCTGTCAGGTTTCCCCCATCACAGAAAAACAAAGTTCATAAATATTTAAAATAATGTCCCTAAAAATGTATGAATAAAATTAGTATTCCATCAGGTGTACAAATAAAAATGTACCTACCTACAAAGGAAAACAATCTCAAAAAACACCTACCCATACCTAAAATCACTTAAAAAAAACTTAATTTAACTTCATATTCTCTTTCTTATTTTTATTTTATTTTACATTTTTTTTTTCAACTTTTTTTTTCTTATAGCAAAAGAAGTTTATGCCAAAGTTTTTACTCTGCGCGTACCCAGCTGACAATGAATATGGCAGTTTCTAAATTCTCAAAGACACTTATTCAAATTGTCGTAACGTAAAATTTAAAAAAAAAAGAAGAAATTCATGATTTTTTTTTCTGTAATATAAAAAAACTTGCCATCATCGTTCAAGCCAAACAAAAATATATTACTCGCATATATTTGCTCAGTCAGTGCTTGGAAACTTTTCAATTTTATGGTCTTCAAAAAAAAAGACAAAAAAAAAACGACAAAGAATTAGGGGGGGGGGGGGGTTTTGAGGATGAAATAGGAGGAGAACGAAAAAAATAAGATAAAAAGTAATAAAAAAAAAATAAATATCGTTCTAGTCTTTAAAAAAATGGAAAATTCAAACTTTATCACGGCTTTTGAAACTTTTTCATAGTCTTTGAAAATAAGTTCTTTTTTTTTTTTTTTTTGGCAAACAAAAAATCCATATTCAAGGACTTATACGAGTTTGTTTTCTTTTAATGTCGGTAAAAATTCAAACAACGATATTATTCTAGACACATATCTATATATATACAATACATACACTGATACATATGTTACTTCCACATATGTTATCTTTTAAGTTTTTACAAAGAAGTTTCTATACTTCTTCCAGCTTGATCAAATCTTTTCGAAAGTTTCTAAGTTAAGGAATTCCCCTTAGTCAAAAAGAAAAATATACAACAACTTCTAAGCACATAAAATAAATAATGATAATTTGATACGTATGTATGAAGAAGTCGCGGCAATATAACAAATATTTAAAAGAACGAAACGTGTAACGTTTTATTTTTGGTAACACAAGTAAAAATATAGTAAAATATCGTCTTTAAGAGTCCAACACACTTGAAATGTATATTTGTACGTCTTGCTATTTACAGCATAATTTCTAGATTCATGTATCTACATATAGGGTACATTCAGATGACATTATAAAGCATCCTACATGGTGAATCCCTCTTCGAGAAGATTTATTACAATTCACACTGTTATGTGTATGTGTGTGTGATGGAGATGGAGACAAGGGAAAAAGAAAATATTATTCGTTTTAATAAATCTACTTTATTAATGCATATTATAATATAGGGAAAAATAGGAGGTGTCACGCATACATCATATTTTACTGGAATACTCTCTTGCACAGAAATATGAATATCATCTATAAGATACTCTCTACCTCTAGGTAAATTTGAACATTTCTGTCCACTTGGCAAAGGCTCTTATGTATATCATATTCATGCATTTCCATGTCCACACCGAAGTTTCGAGGGGTGTTCTATATGTTATTCATGTGTGTAGAGGTATAAGATTTAATTTTTTTATTTGTTAAATGAACACATTTTGTACCACATGATGGCATATATTACCTAGATATAAATTGTTAGAGAGGGCGACGACAGAGTCCTTACAACTGAATCTAAATACATGCGACCTTCAATGTTAAAAAATTAAAAAAAAAAATTAAAACAAAAATTGGTCATAGTTGCCATATGTTGTCCCTGTTGAAAGATACCGTTTTTTTTTTTAAGTGAGGGGTGTTTATTGGTTGTTGTTTTCCAATTTTTCGAGGGAAAATTTATTTCCATTTTTAATTTCTTTATTTGGAAAATATATGTACAAAGACAAGTGGTAGTGAAAATTGAAATAAGAGGCAAGTCAATGGTGATTGTTGTAAGGTAGCTTGATGTTCATATATTGTTAATAGGGAATATTTTTTTAAATGGTTTCTGTTTTTTTTTTTTCTTTGTGACTCCGATTTTTTTTTTTTTTTTGTTTTCCAATAAGAGGTATTATTTTGATATTCAAAGAAAAATGGCAATTTTTAGAGAAATGATCTGATGTGTATCTCAATGCAAAGAGGAAAGTATGCCATAATGGAAAACAATATCAGCCACCACGGCTACGCTTACACAACAATATCCTCTTCATGCAATTTTCCATCACCAAATCCCAAAGTGGCTGCTGTATGCCCTCAATAGCTTCACGAATTCCATCTTTGAGGTCTTGAATCGACGCTCGGCTATTAGCGTAAACCTTATCTTTCACGTGGCCCCATAGGAAGAAGTCGCAAGGTGTTAAATTACAAGATCTCTGTGGCCAATTATGATCACGTCTTTTCGAGAGATAGCACAGTCCGGAAACTTTGTCCGTAAAAGATCGATGGTTGTGTTGCTTGTGTGGCACGTAGCGCCGCCGTCTTGTTGAAAGTAAAGGTTGTCCCGATCATTACCATCCAATTCCGGCCAAACAAAATTATTAATCATCCCTCGATAGTGCAATCCATTCGCCGTAGCTGTTGCTCCAGCCTCATTTACGAAAAAGTAAGGTCCAATGACACCGCGGGACCATAAATCGCACCAAACAGTTACTCGTGGAGAAGCTTTTCAACAAATAATCTTAGGTTTTCTGATCCCCAGATACGACAATTTTGCTTTTTGACGTAGCCACCGAAGTGGAAAAATGGGCCTCATCAGTCAAGATGATTTTTCGATGAAATTCCCGATCATTTTCATACATTTTTTTCAGTGAATTTTAATAATTTCAGTGCGTTGTTGAGGCTTGTATCGTTCCATTTTTATTAATGGCGTAGTTTCTACTTGTCAAATACTTCAAAAGTGACAACTACCAAAATAGTGGGCTATTCAAAATAACACCTCTTATTGGAAAACCCTTTATGACATAATGTATCGAAGGTGGGCCACATTTCAGCAAAAGCTTATATTTTTCGAAAATGGGGGTGCTTAATTCACACACACATACCTCTACATCATTTCTATCTCTGTCGACTGGTCCATTTTGTTGAAATCGCAACATTGCATAACTTGACTTTAAATTTGGAAGTTTTTTGCGACCTTTAGTGCAAATGCATTTCGTTCCCAGCTGGAAAAATGCCAAGTTTCTGTCTAGTTTGGTCAAGGCTCTGGTAAGTTTTCAGTAGGGAAAACCTAGAAAACTTGTCAGATATTTGACAAGCCTTTGCTGGATATCAGTACCAAAACTTTAGACGAGGTAAACTTTTCAAACACTCTTGAGGTCCTCCCTAGTAAAAACTTGTTTGGTATGTTTCGGTTCCCCAAAATCCTATTCTATTCTGTATCTATTTGCTATGCAATATGGTATGAAACATTAGAGTATGAAACTAATTAACTTTCGACATTAAATTTTTTTATAGCAAATTAGCCCAGTAGGAAGCGTATTGGACTGACAAGCAGAAGATCGCGGGATCAAGTCCCACTTAAGCAAACATTTTTTGTTTTGCCTGATGAGGCAGAAGGGGTCATAATCTCCAAGGTCCTTGTCCTTGCTTTTGCTAACCCTTGCTAGCCCCTTGGCAGAATCTATGTAAAACTCTCTAGTGCCTTGTTAACAACTAGATTGTTTTACTGCGCGGGTCTAATAGCAACTATTGACCTATTCAGCAATTTCTTCATTGATGTCATTGTTTGACTTCTTCTTCTTTTTCTGACTAAAAATATTATTCTAAAAATATTTAAAAAAAAATAAAAACCAAAATTAAATAAAAATAATTCCATATTTTAGCCTTACAAATAATTATTTTAAATTTTCAAGTTTTTGATTTTGAAAAAAAAAATAAATAAAAATATTAATAAATTCTGAAAATGAAAAATCTTTAAATTATTCAATGACTGTACCTACGTAGTTAAAATTTTGTTATTAATAAAATCAAATGATTTGTTTTATTTAAATCTGTAATTTATCAAAAATTAAAATGAGTTCTATGGAAATACCCATACTTATACAATACGTTAATTCAAACAAATTATTTATTAATATGGTGAGATGTGAATCATCTTACAATTTTAAATCTTGTAAAAATTTTGAATTAATTTTTTTATTTCATATCAAAAATTATTCAATTTTGTCAAAGATCTATTAATAATATTTTTGAAAGTTCAAAGATGTGAAGAAACTTAAAATAAAAAAAAAAGTTATTTCAAACTAGACAAAGAACAAAAGAAGATTTTATAAAATTATTATTAATCAAGCTCTTTGTATTTTTTGTTTCATAGTTCTTATTTAAATTACAAAAAAAAACCCTTCACACATCTTCCCACTTGAAACCGAAAAAAAAATTATTCTTCTGATTAATTGCTTAAACATAAATTTACATTCTCATTCATTTTCGAAAGAGTAAAACAAAAATCCCACTAAAAAAATACAGAATACAAAAATAAAAAATTACACAAAAACGCGTTATTAAGTTATTAATAAATGTTAATGGGTTCTATACATTTTTATTAAAAAAAAAAAAAAAACTGAAAAAAATTAATCCCAAATGAAGCCATCTTAAGTTTGGTCGACTATTCTCTTTTTTTTTCGTTTTTCGTTTGTATTTTTGTTGTGTTCTGTGTTTGTTGGTCGTCGTCCATTTAATTATCTCGTTTGGTTCTTAAGAGTTCTCATAAGCAAATGGAAATGTATATGGAATGGGGGGAAGCGATTCATTGTATTTTGTTGACAGAATTTGATTTATTAGCCTGACATTTGGATAATAAATTACATCAACTGGTCTGGGTTGAATATTTATGTATACATATATATTTATTTATTTGGTATTTGGATTTATAATATTATTTCTTTGTATAAAAACAAATATCTATACATTGTTTAAGAAAATAAATTTAAAAACAAATGAATCTTCTTTAAATACAATTATTCTTAATTACGACCAATAAAGTGAAAATAAATAAATGATATTTTTTTTTTTCGAATAAAATCCACTTACACACTCAATAAAAATGCGCGATATAAATCCTGATCAATCACTTGAGATAATGGTGCAAAGGTATACAACACATTAAACGGGAAACCGGCTTTATATGCACAATAATCGATCCTTGACTTCAATTTGCGCAATCATTATAGGTATGCTATAAGCCAGAGCAAACAATGACCAAAGATTATTAAAGGCCATTTCGAGCGTTGTATATAGTGCAAAAATGGCTCGAAGCTATTACATTATATTGATGGCGAGGAGTCAACAGAGATCGGGTTTTATTTGTGTACGAGTTTGGTATATGTGTTTTTGTTTTGTTATGCCCTTAAGGATGAATGTGCTGTGCACATGGAATGGATAATGATGGAAAATATTTTAGGCTATAATAAATACCTACGGCTTCTTGAGAAAAAATAATAATAATAATATTAACAACAACAAAGGCATGTTGGTAAAAACACGAGAAAATGATAAACTTATATTGCCTACTAAGTTTTTTTGGTGTTCATTGTTTCAGGACAAGTTCCACCTCTATTTCTTATTTATTTTGTATACTGCTTCACTTTGACTGGATTCTTTTTAGTCTTACTACCCGTATGTGGAATGTTTTACCCGCGGCACTTACTTTCCCTGCCATTTTGATATTCAGAGGTTCAAAACTAAAGTGCATCGGTATATCTTAATCCTATTCTCCTAACGCTCTTTCTGTATCTAAACATGTAAAGGGTAGTGCTCAACTTAAAAAAAAAAAATCAAACACAATTTGTTAAATTCCTTTTTTATATTTTGTTTTTGACACAATCGTTTATTGCAGCGTTTTTAGCAGCGTTTTTTTCCTTCCTAAAACAGTTTGACAACAAAAAATAAAAATAAATTCCAGAAAATATAAAATATCCCAGTTAAATTAGACTTTCACTTCAAACAAATTTCGAAAAAGCTGACATTTTGCTGACGGCTTTATTTATATTTCTTTAGCATTTCCTAAGGAACACTCAATTTGGACTTAGTCTTTTAATTATTTACGTGAAATGGGCAAAATCTAGTTTTTGTGAAGTTTTTCCCAAAACGATTAGTTTTTTTTGAAAAAATGTCAAATCAAAAATTGTAGTTAATAATATAATATTTTACAGAAAAACCAAAACTGTCCAACAGTGGACCATTTTTTTAAATTCATTGATAAGTTAAAATTTCATTTTTCTTCAATATGTTCCCTTCATAACTTGTTCACTATGTACGAGATAATTAGTAAAATAAACATCGGTTGGTACACACACTAAATGTATTAACTCATCCCACTCAATTCGGCGCGCATAGCTTTTTGTACTCATCATCTTTACTTTTTAATACAGAGTTCTGTGAACCAATCGCAGAAAGATGTCTCTGTAAGATATATGTATAATTGTGTACCAAGTAAAATGTCTATATATATGTGTATAGGTTATGTAGTGAGTACAGATTCTATACATATTTTCTGTAATAATTCCATAAATATAAATATTCCATAGATTAATCATATTAATATCCGTCGATTATCTGTGACAGTTATATGATAAAGTACAATTTCTCTGCGGTATGCTTTGGACTCAGTACTCAATGCATAAACAATATGAACTCATTAAATAAATAATATAAAATCATGACTTTAATAATATGTACTCACTACATACAGAATATGTACTATGTACATTACATTAATAACATGTACACATTACATAAATAATATATTTATATTACATAATCAACATGCTCTCGTTACATTAATACTGTATGTACCTACTCATTACAATAATAGATAACATAAAATAATATACACTCATAACAATAATAGTATTTACTCATTTATTTAAACAATTACAATAAATATGTACAATGTACAAAATATGTACATACATAAAGTTGTAAATATGGATTACAAAGAGACTGTACTTATCACAATGAGCTATTTATAGTGTCATGTAATGAGTTCAGCTTCCTGTACTTCAGACTTATTTGTAATTCATGTATTTCGTTGATTCACTGTTTATCGTACAGCTGATTTCCCTTTTATTCTGAATGAATATTAATTTATTTAGCTAGAAACAAAAAGTTAACTTACATAAACTAAGCTGAATTGTGCAATTAAAAAAACTTTTCACAATGAACAACATAATCCAGTTCTTTCATTGTATCGTCGCGTAGCGATAGCAATACTCGATTTTATCGGGCTTAAATCATACATAGTTTTGAAAAATTCTTCAAAATTATAGTTTGACAGTCACACATTGGTTTAAAATTTGAAAACTTTAGTATATTGGGCTCGGATTCCCATGCAAATGCATGTTTTTTCTCACAACAATTAGAGGTCTTAGACTATCTTTATGAATCATGGAAATTCCTTTCAAATAGCTGCCTATCGTTAGTGCATATTTAGCATATTATATACAAAATGCATATTTTATACGAAACGCATATTTAATGCAATATGCATATGTTCATTATAAATGCATATTTTCATAATAAATGCATTATTTCACTATGAATCCATATTTTAAGTACATATTTTCATATCTTTCGTGCATATTTTTCAATGAACTTTGTTTTTCTTCGAAAAGAGTTATTACTCTAGCGTCACTCTGTAAAATAATACGTTTACATGAGCTATAAAAACAAGCTTCGGCCTTTTATTAAGGAAACAGCGAGTTGAAATAAGCTTGAAACGACTCCATTCCACTCGGAGAACCGTCATAATTTGTGACGAAAAACCTGGTACGAGGAGTTGGTTTGATAGAAATAGTGCAAAACCTGAACTTTTTTATAAGGTATAGGTAAAATAATGGTTTAAGTGAATTTATGTCCATTTTTAATTGCATATTTTCCATTTTTCCATTGCGTGAAAATCATAGCCCTACCTACATTATGTACAATGATTCAAATTTTTTGTTTTGTTCTTTAAAATATTAGGTAAATGTAGCACTTAGTTGAATCACCAACTTTTTTGATAGTTTTACAGCTTCTTAAAAAAGTGATGGCTTGTACTATCTAAATATGTATATGTTTAAAAAAAATATTCAACATGCATTACATACCTACCTGCATTTCAACTTTATAAATACTTTTAAGATTATTCATGCCAATGAAATTCCTTTCCTTGGTTTATCATTTCAAAAACAAAAATCGAAAAAAAACAGGAACAAAAAAAAATTAAAAAGGAAGCTAAAAGCCATTGGTGGTAATCAAGATAAACGATTTCACCGTTCCACTGCGTACTGAATACGTGACTGATTTTAAAAAATTTTTTTGTTCGCTAATTTATTTGATCCCATGATGGTCTTATGAATTTTCCCTTTAGTATCTATACTTTTTGTTTTGCTTGTTCCTAATTTTTTTTTGGCTTGAAGGACGTATACATTCTTCAACCATCTTGGGCTTATTTTTGTTCCTCGATTTTTCCTTACAAAAAAACTATGTAGGTACATATATAAACTTTGGAATTTTTAATGTACATTTTTTATTTTTCTTTAATTTTGATAAAAGAAAAAAAAAAATCCTTCGTCGTCATCCATCTTGCGGATGTTTTTGTTTTTTTATATTAAATGGACTGTTCAAGATACTTGTTTCATTTTTTTTTCTGCACCAATATTATGTGTAATTCCTTAGTGCAATGGTATGTATTTATTATTAAAGGCATATTTACACACATTAAATCGAGGAAGAGCAAGTGAAGCAACAAAATAAAATAACAAAATTTAAGGAAAATAAAAGATTTTACCGCGATCGTGATCATGTTTTGTGATGATGATGTGATGCGGTTTGGATGCTCTGACGCTCAACCATAAGAGCGGTCGTTAACGCGTCTTTGGTAGGTTTATAATTTTATGCTCTATACGTTAATGTTGTATGAGATTCTTTGTATGCATCTGCGTTTGTGTGGGTATACAAAAAAATACATAGGTACCTATACCTATTTTCCATGGGTCTTAAAAACAGTGACATTGATTTATTGATCAAGTTAAATGATTTATACGATCAAGTTCAATTCCGATTATATTATGGCTGTGGAAACGAGTTGTTTTTGTTATTTCGTGTTGTAATTTTTTGTTGTTGATGATGATTTTGTGTTGTTGTTTATTTTGTTAAGTTGTTTCTTTTCTCTGCCAACGACGATCATGATGATGTTGGATGATGATGACGACGATGGCAATGGCGATGCTGATGATGCGTCCAAATGGCGTGTTCTTATGAGAAACTAGTTGTGAAATCGTTTGTATAGCTACTTACCTATACCTACTCAAACAAAGTTGCAGCATCAAACATGAAGAGAGGAATTATTATATATTATTATCGTTCCATGGCAACCACATTAAATAGATTTGAGCGCGAGCGGTATAAGATGTTGAAGAAACAAAAAAAAAACAACGAATACAAAAAAAAAAAAAGAAAATGACCGATGGGTCAGTATAAAGTGGTTAATAAATTGTTACTTAAGTAGAAGATTGCCAGTTATGAGGGAAATAACTGATTTTCTTGTGTAAATAGATCAAGGTGCTCAATTATTTTAGATAGCTGCGAATATTGCGAGAATTGTTTTCTCTTTCAGCCATTGTAAATTATGGTATAAGATTTAATGACAAATGATAGTAAGTAAGTGATTTTTTATTATTGCTGTTGCTGTTGCAAGAATTTTCTTTGTTGCAAAATCCTATAAAAATGTGCCTTATTATCTGTATAAAATGGAACTGTGTATGTAGTAACTTGACTAGCTGGTTAAGTCAGAATTTAAAGATGTACCCATGATGGACTTCAGTTTTCATTTAGTTGATAACATTTCTTGGAACTAAATAAAAAGCTTTTTTCACATTTAACCAAATCCGAATTGTACCAAAAGAGTTGGTACAACTTCCCCTTCGTTTGCCCGTTATTACTTACGAAAGAAAAAACATTTGTTTGTTTTTGCAGTGACAAAAAACTCTTTACAGCGTTCGTTCATTATTTTAAAAATATAAAAATTCTCAATCATACCAAAAAAACCCTAAATTTTCAATTTGTATTTAATTGAAATTAAAATTAATTTTTATCAAAATAAAATTGTATCTATATTTTTTAAAGATATAGTAGCTTTTTATAAATGAAATAATTTTTACAATGGTTTCAACAATTTCAGCAAAAAATGTTTTTTTTAAAAAATTGTAAATTGCTACTTGTTGTCCACGCATAAAAAAAAACTGTTCGGTTTCTTAAAATGTCTTTCTTTTATGTCAGTGGTTGTTTTAAGACATATTTTTTAACACAGTCACCTTTAGAAATACATACATCTATGTAAATATACCGATAGGGACTTTCTGCCTCAGTATAGGAGGATTTAAACGCCGATTAAGACTTTTAACTTTGACAATCAATTGAAGCAATTCAAGCGCGGGTCTAAGTAGATACTTATATTTATGAGGTAAATGGTTTTTAATAAGAAGATGAACAAATTTAAATATTGAAATTAATTCTGTTTAAGTGGAGTGAATGAATATAATTTAATTAAAAGTACAAGTAACCTCAACTCCAGAAATAATTGTGTTTCACCCAGGTATAACAGTGGGCTCTTTAGTCAGTCTGGTATACACTACTAAGACACAAATTTTGGTCGATGTTAACCGGGTTTTTAAATAATGGCGAGAAGGTGTTGAAATGAAATAAAACAATCTGTGTGTGAGGTATTAAAAAGTTTCTTCTTTTATTTAAAAAGCCCATATATGCCATTATGTATGGAATATTATGACATCGTTCAAACTTCAAATGCCCTTTTCGGCTTTTTTTAGTGGCATAGATCCGAGTGGTCCGATTTTCAATGACTCTTCCGCATAGATACGGCTGAATTTGGGCGATGGCTTGTGTTATGTTGTTCACCTTAAGGACATCGGACTTCTACTAATCCCCACAACAAAAATTTTAGCAGTTTCGAATTGCATGACCTTAGTGGCCAAAACACGTCAACTCTGCGATATAATATCTTAGCCTGAAATCGTTCATGCAGGTTGTCAATCGTGGTGTAATCTGTGTGGCACATAGTATGCCGTCCTGCTGAAACCACGTGTTTTTTTTCTAGGGCAGCATGGCTCAATTCGCGCCACACAAATTTGGTTATCTTCGTTCTGTTGGGCTCACCATTGACAGTGACCGCTTCACCAACTTCGTTTTCGAAAAAGTACGGACCAATGACGCCGTGTCGCCGGCCAAAATCCACACTATGGTGAGCCTCGTATGGGTTTGTGTCGCCCCATATATAAACGTCAATTTAGCATGCTAACATAGCCATTCATTGAAAAATGAGCCTGATAAACACTAAGGGCTAATTTATTCGCTTTTCGTTAAATTTAAATTCGCTATTAAAATTTAGAAATTGTTCGACTGTAAATATTTGCATTTATTCATACTTCTTCTTTAATGATTTTAAATGACTTTTCCTTTATTAACTATAATTGCTTGATTAATTTAAGGTCGGGTTTAACTAAAACGACAAAATCCACCTTTTAAAGGGGATATTTAGCCTTAATAGATAGGAGTAACGAACTGTTTCTTTTTATTCACTTAAAATAAACCAAACAAATCTGACTATCAACGCTTATTGAGAGTGAACAAACAGACTCGCTCTTTTAAGCCATATTTTGTGCTAAATTGAAAGTTCACAATAAAGAAAAAATCGAAAGAATATTTTTAAAATAATTTAAATTTAAACAAGAAATTCAAAGCGAGCCAGTTAACTATAAAGTTGAGTGAATGAATCAAAAAAATAATGAAGTATTCCGAATGATATTATTTTATTAAAAGCGATATTATAGTGAAAACGACACAATCCAGTTTTTAATGGACTGTGAATAAATTGTCCCTAAATCACTTTAAGTGTTTTTATTTAAATTCATCTTTGTCATAACAGCTTTCATTTAAAACTAGTTAGTTAAATATTAACCGTAATAAATTTAATTAAGCTATCAACAGAAGCTTAAAAAACAGAAACCAATCAAATTAACTACTCGAACTACATTCAATATTATCCCATCTACGATATAAAACCCATTAATTATATACCACCAGCACATTTGCAATAAACCACAATAAACACAAATTATCCAGATTCGAAACTGGTATAAGTAAGGTTGTAAGGTAAAGGTCTCCCAAAAGACTCATTATTTATTTTCTATTCATTTATTGCCCTATGGTCGATGTGGTCAGAAAATGTACCACCCCTTTTTCTCATATACCTACGACTTATACTCTATACACACACATATACCTTTGTATCTACAATTGTAAGCATTTTAGCTAAATAAACATAAGACTGCCGCATTTTCCTTTTGACCGTGCTTACAATATTCCTTTTTAGCCAAAAGTATAGCTATGCGTTTTGTTGTCCTTGGTGCGATGTCGTTGTCGTCATTGCATTGCAGAGACTTTTCTCAGTCAATATAATGTAGATACTTGCATATACCTACCACATGTCCCCAAAGAAAATAAAACCAATTAAATTCTGATTGTTGTCCAATCCACCCTTGAAACGAAGGTATAGGTAAGTCTGTAAAACTTAGCTTTGTGATGTCTATGACTAAATTGTTTTTGTTTCTTTGGCTTTGCAAGGTGTAGAATAGATAAACCTCCTATAAAGTTAATTCAGTGTCAATGGGGTAACATTCCTTAAAAATATACAACAGTCTCTGCCCATTCCTTGTATCGGCGACTATCGACTATATTTGATAATTTCTGCCTAATGCGATTTTACTGAAAACTGAGTTGTTTTCTTTGGTTGGTTGGAAAATGTTCGTATAGTTCCAAAAACCTTTTGTAAATGCACTTGACCATTTCAATTGAAACATTTTGAGGGTTTAAAAATTGAATTAAGAATTTTGACAGATAAAAAAAACTGGACCTATACTTTTGACCAGTTTATACATCAGGGTGATTCACATATATGTAAGTTGTGACAAAAAGCTTGGGCGTGAAGGTTTGATCCGGTCGAGACAATACAAAAATCATATGGGAGGGGGTTCAATTCAATTCAATGAAGCAAACAAAAATATTAGAAAACAATGGCCCTAAGTAATACCCGAATTTAGAGTCGAATCTAGCTTTGTTTCGATTTTTTTGTATGGGATAAACTCGACTTTAGGTTAAACTCTACTCAAAATTCATTTATTACTTAATATTGATAGCAATATACAATAAAATTATACAGCAATTCTGAAAGTCGAAAATCCATTTTTTTTTTATTTTCAAATCTTTTTGAAAAATTAGTTTTCAAACAAAAATGTTCAACAAATTTGAATTTATATGTTTATGTTTTCACACTGATATTTTTGAAATGTTTTACGTAGATAAGTACAATTTTAAATATAAGTACTCAATTATCTTATCAATTTGAGGTCAAACACTGAAAACCAGATTGTTCTTGGACCTTTCAAAATATTAAAAATTAAAAAAAAAAAACATATTCGTCATAAAAAGAAGAATAGTAAAACACTTGTTTTTATAAGCAAATGTTTTTTTTTATTTTTAAATATTTTGAAAAGTACAAACCTTATAACCATCTGGTTTTTAGTGTTTAACTTAAAATTAGCAGGAGCATCTTATACTAAAATTCAAAATATGGGAAGCGTACGAATGGTCGACAAAAAAATGCCGACTGGACAAATGAAAATTTCCTCGACCGACAAAAAAAAAGTTGACATTTTAAATGCAGACTATCTAAATGTCGATTGTAAGTTTGTCGGTAAAAATGTCGACTGCTATCCAAAATACAGTGAAATGAAACAAGAATGATCTCTTTTATGTGGAAACTAAATTTTCTTATTAATTCAATGACATAAATAGAAAACAAAAACAAACATTCAAAATGTCCTTATACAAAAACATACATATTGTGTAGATACTCATACACAAAACTTTTCATTGCATCTTTAAATGGACTGCAATACTATATAAGAAATTGATTTGAAAAATAATTTTTCAGAAAATATTCTCCAAAAGAACTTAATATAAAAATTAATTTAAAGAATGGCTCTCTGATTATAAAAAAATCATTATCTTGAAGTTCTGATAACCTCGATCGGGTCGTATAGGGGACCAACAAGTAACTGTGGCAACGTAATTCTCTGGGAATATACCTCTGCTATAGGTTTGAATTGATTTCCATGTTGATATTTGTTTTCCTACCCACCGTGCATCCTAAGGATTCCTGTTTTGCAATATCATCGTGTGGTATCCCCATTGTGTGATCAATTCATTGCCATTATCGCTTTCTTATGTCGACGTCCAGCCGATCTGACTTGTCCTGCTTCACAATTCCCGGGTCGAAATAATTTGTAGCCGGAGAATGTTCAGTTTCCTCGTCATGGTAACCGAGACTTACCGGTTTCGCAGACCTATATAACAAAAGAAATAAAGTTTAATTTTGTTAGTGTTGGCCGTTGTTTTTAAATAAAATTTTGTTTTCATTTTAAGTCAATTTTATTGAAAAATCAACTTTTTGGCCGAAGTGAGGCGAAATAAACCCCGTTTTCAAACTTTATTTTTTTTTTGTTTGCCTCAGCCCAACCTGCATAATCACTAGCTTTTTGTCGATTCCTAAACGAATCAACCTGATGTAATGCATTGAAATCAATTAATGCTTGAAACCTCCTAGTCTATTCAGGTAAAGTTTTTAGAAAATCTTCGTTATTAACCCGAGAGTGTTTCTGTGAAGTTTGGTCAAAATCAGTCCAGTAGTTTGCCATCAGAACCTTTTTGAGTGAGGGCGATATTACTTTCGCTAGTCACCGCTAGTCTAAAATAAAATATAAATAAGTTTTCCACATAAAATACACTCTTAAATACATATATTTAAATTCTAAAACATCTAATTTAAGGAAGTGAGTAGTGAGTTACCTTGGGATATATGTATATCTACGATAAGGTATAGGTAGGTAGGTGGGAAGGTTTGTATTTTATATCGTGTTTTTGTTGATGAACACTTGTTTAACACATATTTGTGTGTAAGTTGTATACAAGTTAAATCCAAAGGAAGAAATAGTCGATAAAGCAGATCACAAATGCACCATGTTAAAATAAAAATTAAAAAAAAAAATACAAATACAAATACAACACATAGAAAAAAATAAACAACAAAATAACAAAAACAACAATTCCCTTAACATAAGCCCTAAAGCACCAACAGCACATAAATTGCAAAACCAAACACATGTGAAACATTTACAATCTCATACATACATATGCAGACATACATACATACCTATAAAGAAAACTCTCATATCAGAGTAAATATATAGGTATACAGAAATATACATATAATTTAATCTATAGATACTTTAATAGAACGATACATCACATTGGCGACATATAACATGGAGTAACCGGGTGATTTATTATCCATGTCGCATGGTGGAATTTGCCCAAGACGAATTAGGGTACGAATTTACCCTACAACTGTATCACTTCTACTACACATTTATACCAACATAAATATAGAACTAGGACTTTTACAAGTAGTACACATATCTACAACTCTACTCTGGGAATTCTTTTGCTATACACAGACACACCATACTTACTTCTTGCTCCTAGTGCTTGGTTGGTTTTTCTATTCCACCCCCCCAGCCCAGCACACACATAAAACTTTTTTTTTGGAAAATCCCTCAAAAAAGTGAAGATACTTTTGCTCTGCTATCAAGAAACTCAACTGGGGCCAGGCAGTCAGTTCTGGTGCACACCCTCTTCTTCTCATCGACTAGCCCACCTATAGGTATAGCAGTAGATGATGCTGTAGTATAAGAAAAACATCAGACTGTATGTGCGTATACACATAAGTCTTTAAAATAAAGAACAAGAACGAAAATTTAGACACTCAGCAAACTGAGTGAAATAAAGAAAAACAACAAAACAGAAACATCACCCTGGTTTATTCCCTAAAAAAAAACTCACGATTCACATCATCCCCCATACCACCCATCATCAGGCACACACACAATATTATACCCCTAAGGGAATAGAAATGTGCTGAGCAGCTAGTTGGTGCGGTACCTACTATCAGACAGCGCAGCCCAAGCAAGCTGTTTAGCTCCTTATTTTCTCTGATGGTTGTGTTTTGCTGTGCTTCTAGCTACTACCTTACCCACTACTGGCTTTCCAACCAAAATGCACAAAGAACCCGAAAGTTGTATTCCTTTGGGCACATCTGTGAAGAAAGATCACTCCCTTTACTCATACTCAAAGTTCCTCGCCAAAAAAGTAAAGTATGGCAACAAAAGAAGAAAAAAAAACACACATTTTCCCATCCACCCAAGGTTCGTCGAAAGGAAAACGTTAGAATAAAAAAGTTTCTTTCGGTTTTCTTAGAGATTTTTTTTTTTTGTATTTTTTTTTTTTTTTTTTTTGAAAACGTGCTGCCTCTGCGTTGTCGTTCGTTGACTTGGATTCTCATATATCCTTCAGGAGCAAAGCTCACCGTTGTGCATAAATACTCTTGGGCTGGTAAAATTAAACAAATATGTACACAAAATGGAAACTTTCTACTTCTTCTACGGCTATTTTTCCTTCACTTAAGCCATTTTTAATGAAAACGACGGGGTAACTCAACTCACGGTTCAACTTTCCTTCCCAAAAGCGACGAATTATTGTTGTGACAAATTCTACGCAGCGCGAAAAACTCGCACGAACTTATATGTTTAGGCACGAGTATATATCATGAGTGTGTTATGGTGGTGGAGCAAGGGTAAAAAAACAAACTCCAATATAAACCATAAGAGGCAGGACTTTACCTGAGAGTTATAAAACACGCGTCTCAAGGAGAGTAAATTTATTTTCTATACCCTTGTACTTTGGGGTTGTTATAGTTATATAATAATATAAAAAAAATAGAAAACAGGAAAGGTTAACTGTGTTCTTCCCCGGTCAAAGCATCTTTCCCCTGGACCGTTTTGTTTTTTTAGAAGAAGCTGAAGATAAATCTTTTTTTTTTTGACAAAATCCTATTAAAAAAATATAAAGCCCGAAAACAAAAAATAAACAAAAAGTTCGCTTTCATCTGGTTGATTTTTTTTTTTTTTGTTAAGATAAATAATTCTAGTGATGTCTTGGATATTTATTAAGGGGGGTGGGTAGGTAATATATAGGTAAGTTATTGGAATCGTGTGGAACATATACGATAAAGTAAAGGCTTTCAAATTGTACAAAAGATCTTAGGATTTGTTACTGCATGCACTATACTAAACAGAGCTTCATTTTACAATGCTTATACCCATTTAACATTTTCTTACCTAAAACTTGAAGATGGACCACGGCCTAATACTTGAAGTCGTTGTATTTTTAGCTCATTTTTACTCCACCTAGAAATCAATCGACCTTTATTTGATTTTCACACCAAAAAATTGCGCATTCCATTTCTGTAAAAAAAAAAAAACAAAATGCTCACCACCACACTTTTTTTTGTTTAAATATAAACAAATTGCTCTTTTTATGGAACCCTTAAATGCCTATATCTCGGTAATTAGTTTATATATAGAAATTCAGAAGGACTTAAATGGTTGGTCATGTTGATAATCAATTTGCTCATCAAAAATTTTAATTTGTTGCCAATATCTCGGTAACCAATTAGAATTATGAAATTCGCAAAGGCTTAAGCAGTTGGTTGTGTTGATATTCAATTTGCTCAGAAAAAATTTACTTTTACAAGCAAATTCCACTTTGTATGAATATTTTTACCTCGGTTATGAATTAGAATTATGAAATTCACAGTTGATATTCAATTTGCTCAGCGAAAAATTACTTTAACAAGCAAATTGCAATTTTAATGCATATTTTAAGTGCCAATATCTGGATGACCAATTAGAATTATAAAATTTACAAGGACTTGAATAGTTAGTCATGTTGAAATTCAATTTGCTCAGCAAAAATTTTAATTTTTCAAGCAAATTCCTCTTTGTATGATTTTTTTTAAATGCCAATATATCGGTAACGAAATAAATTTCGAAATTCACAAGGACTTAAATAGTAAGTCATGTTGAAATTCCATTTTCTCAGCATAATTTCACTCTTACAAGCAAATTGCACTTTGTCAGAGTATTTTAAATGCAATGCCAATATCTCGGTAACCAATTCGAATTATGAAATTCACAAGGTCTTAAGTAGTTGGTCATGTTGACATTCCATTTGCTCAGCAATGTTTTACTTTTACAAGCAAATTCCTCTTTGTATGCCTATATTTCGACAGCCAATCAGAGTTATAAAATTCACAAAGGCTTAAACAAATGGTCATATTGATATTCAATTTTCTCAGCAAAAATTTTAATTTTTCAAACTAATCTCACTTTGTATGATTATTTTAATTTCACTTTGTATGAATATTTTAAATGAAAATATCTCGGTAACCAATTAGAATTATAAAATTCACAGTAAATTAAATAGTAAGTCATGTTTAAATTCAATTTGCTCAGCAAAAATTTTAATTTTACAAGCTAATTCAACTTTCTTTGAGTATTTGAAATGCCATGATCTCGGTAACCAATTAAAATTATGAAATTCACAAGGTCTTTAATAGTTGGTCATGTTGATATTCAATTTTACTTTAATAAGCAAATTCCATTTTGTATGAATATTTTTAGTGCTAATATCTCGGTAACCGTTTAGAATTATGAAATTCACAAGGTCTTAAATAGTTGGTCATGTTGATATTCAATTTGCTCAACAAAAAAATTAATTTTATAAGCAAATTCCTTTTTGTATAAATTTTGCAAATGCCAATATCTCGGTAACAAATTAGAATTATGAAATTTACAATGAATTAAATAGTTAGTCATGTTGAAATTCAATTTGCTCAACAAACATTTTAATTTTAACGCGTCGAATTCACGTCATTTTTAACTCAAATAAATGTTTTCTTAGTAAAAGATTGCAATTTTTTTTCAAAAGCTTGAAGGAAAAATGGTCTTCTTCCGGTCTAACTTTTAAGGCAAACTAAATTAAACCGATACACTCTCGGTCAGAAAAGTCATTATCTGACTGATATTTAGTAACACCGCACTTCAAGTAGAAATTTGTATTACCTTTACAATCTTCGTTATCTTTTTTCTAAACTTCATTTACTGCCAAAGCTACCATAAGATCATTGACTCTGTAATAAAAAACCCATTTCCAAAAAATCCCATCAAGCTACTGTATGGAATTCGCTACACACTAACTTTGCCAAAGGCTAAAAGTTGAATTATTAACTGATGCACAAAACAAAAAAAAAAAAATGCAAACAAAAAGGAACTAATTACATGGCCAGCAAATAATGCGCGACGTTCAATGACTTAAAAAGGATGTGTTTGTAAAAAAAAAAAAAAATAATAAAGAAAAAAAAATCTTCCCTAAATATTGCAATCATCCTTTCGATCATCGACCATCAGACTAAAAAAAATAAACATTCATAAGGAAATATCAAAAAGCCGGACGAAACCGTGATGGACGATGACGAAGCGACTTGCAACAACCATCGCAGGATGTCTCGTCGTCCACAAAAAAAAAATCTAAGAAGACAAATTTTCTCCTGAATCTCTTGTTATATTCGCCATGAATAATTTATATTCTACATAATATGGAGCAAGAACTTTGATAAGAAAAAAAAAAAAATAAAAAAAAAAACAAACCAGCATGGCTGGACTCTGAAGAACTTAAAACAAAACTCTTATATATGATAATACCCACTACCTACTTGAACCGTGGTCACCATCACTTCACCACACCACATCATCGCCATACCTCTTTGCAAATCGCGTTGTTCAAGCCAGCATCTCTTTCTTTCTGTCTGATGTAGTAGTTGTCCCCGCATATCCTCAACAAAATCCCACTAGCAGGAGTCTAGCGGAAAAAAGAAAAAAAAAACTTTCTGCAACATCCTGACGCACCTACCTACATATCTACCTAAATATATATAGAGATGGTCGGTCGCATGGTTAAAAGTTCTGGTACTCGATGTTGTTAGCTCTATGTTAGCTGATGATGATGATGACGATGGTATGGATGGTCAAGAACCTTTTTGGCTTCGCTGATGGCCATCTCTTCTGCTTCTTCTTCATGCAGCGTGTTGTTCGAACTATATGTACCGACCATTATAGAAGGACTCCTTCGTTAGTTCACCGCCGCGTCGCACAAAGTTTTCTAAAAGAAACCTGTTGGAATTTTCAAAATAATATACCTAAGAAAAAAAAAAAAAATCAAATACTATAAGCGAGGAAAACATGCTGATACTCTTGGTGCCCCCGTCATCGTCGCAAACCTCTTTCCATCTCCGCTCGCCACCAGCCCCGCAGCACACCAGCATCACCTAATATTGAGGACTTACTTACTCCTTGCGGATAATACCCCCATCGTGTGGCAGTATAGCGAAGCATGAAAGGAACTCGTCCACCCAATTATTTTCGATTTTTCTTTTCGATGTTAAATAAAAATAAAAAAAGGAAACGTCGTAACCGACAGCATAGTAAACATTTTCTCTCCTCCTATCACGTGGTACTACATATAGAGAGTTTAATGCATAAGCAACAAAGTGGTGTCCTTTTTTTTGAAGGGGAGAGGGGGGGGGGTTAAAAATGTTTCTCTCCCGAAAATCAAAGAACAAAAAATTATTCATGACCATATCAAGAGGTTGCTGATATTCTGGCTTCTAGTGGTGTGGTGGCCCAAACGAGGATGATGCTGCTGCTGCTTGATTCTGATGCTGTTGATGCAACTTACAAGTACTCGATCGAAGCACCATAGGTACCAAGTATCCGTAAATCTATATACAAGAAAGTTTTTTGACTGCGCACACGAGGTACCTATACAAGAGGTAATTCTTCTTAACTTTGGCAAAGCACCGAATCAAAAAAAATAAATGCAACCACAACAACAAAAAGTAAGTCCAATCGAACACCCTTTTCGTCCTCCGAATTCCTGAATTGATGATGTTTTTTTTTCTGGTCAGTTTCGAAGCATTGCCGCTATGCTATACCACCATCATCCTATAGCAATAGTAGCACTCACCTGTTTGGCTGGTTGGTGTTGCTGGTATTCATGCATCATATTATTGCCTTCAGGCTGTTGCAATAATCGTTTTTTTTTGTATATTTGTATGTCAGGGGTTTAAGCGAGAGTAGGTGTAGGTAGGTAGGTAGGTATAAGAGAGGTGCGAGCTAGCTTTTATGCTTGAGCTTGAGGATTCGTTATTTTTTCGCGTGGAAAATGCCGATTTGATTGGCTACCGCGATAATGAATTGCCAGCGCGGCATATGAAAACGTATTTTTTTTTTTTAAACAGACAACAAAATAAAAAATAAAAATTGTAAAATACTTTATGTCGGCTTTTGATGGTGTATCGGATGGATTTTTGCGCGAGAGTGTATCTTGATGGCAGTAAATTCTTCAAATAGGTAAACAATCGATTCGATTGTGATGGTGGTGTTGGAGTTTTATTATAGGAAGGTAGATATATGTTTGATATAACCGATGTGAAGTTTAATTGTGTATATGATAAGTTTGATGAATTGGCTGCTAATGAAGGAGAATAGGGTCAAAGAAAAAGAGAAGCCAATTAACTTTAAATGAAGCCTATAAGTTATAATTGCTTAAGTGATGTTTCCTTTTCCTACATCCCGCATTATATTTATGCTCCATTTATTGCCTGGATGTAGAACATTGACGAAAATTTATAAATAAACTTTCGATCGTTTTATTAAACTTTGGTTTAAAGACTTAACCTTTAAAAGATGGATTGTCAATAAATAGGTATGCCTTGAAATCATAGCAAAGACTGGAAAAAATGAGGTTGTGAGTGCAAAAGTGGCGTAACCACGTTATTGGGTTAAAATCACCTAAAACAAGCACATTATGCCCTTAAAATAGAAATGTTATATTTTTTGGAAAGTCTAGATATTCAAGAATATAAAACAATGTTTTAAATAATTTATCTCCCTAAGACAAAAATAAAAGAATCAAAATAAACCAATTTTTCAAAATAGGGTTAATCCACTTTTGCACTCACATAGCCTCAAATAGTCCTATAAATTTGTATTTTTTTTTTTATAAAAATTAAATGCAAAACTACACTCAGAAAAAAAAAACATTCAAAAGTGTCTTGTTAAATTTGTAAGGTGCACTTTCCAATTTTAATTTATGCAAATGGTATAATATTTACGTCAGTTTTTAGTAGAAAAACTTTTTGAATCCGTCATATTTATGGCTCGTTTCTCTTCTTTCTTTTATTTAAATAGGTTTTTGCAGAAAGAAAAGTTATGAGCATTTTATTACAAGATTTTTTTTTAGTTGGTTTTTGTTAAATTTTTCTGGCTACATTTTTTAAAAATTTTTTTGCAATCATCGATTCTGATCGGTATCATGACGTTTTCTAGAATGACAAAAATCTCGAAAGGCAAAAATCTCGAAAAAATCCAAAAAAAAATCTCGAATGCAAAACTCCCGAATGTACAAAAATCTAGAACGTACAAAAATCACAAAAGACTATATCTAGGAAAAAATCTCGAAAAAAAAAATTATTCAAAATTTTTTTTGTACCTTTTTCAACAGTTTAAACGAAAATAAAATGCATAATATGTTCAATTTATCAAACAATTTATTTTTCTGGCCAAAAATGAACAACAAACGAAAATGTTTTTAACAAAAATCAAATATTTTATAGGATATGTATATGTATACTCGTACCACAACATATAAAATATATCAAAAAAGTACAATAATTATTCAATATAAAGGAAAATTGTCAAAATATAACAAAATTAAACAAATAACTCTAACTATAATAACTATATAACTTCTATAAACTGGAGTTATATACAAGCCTCTTAAGGTAGCTTACATTACTTTTTTCTTCTTTTTCGTCCAGTATTTTTAAGATTTGCTTTTCTTTTTTTAAATACTCCTTAGTTTCTCGACCAATCTCAATTTTTTAAACCGCACAACTAACCTGAACTACATATGTTTATCATTATTATTATGCTTGACTGTAGTTACCCTGTCACTACAAAAATGAGATTTATTCAGTTCACAAAGCCAGTAAAACTTATTTTTTACAGATTTATTTAAATAACAAATAAACCCATCAATTTCAATTTTAACGGAACCTTTGTTTGTAACGATTTCATTTACTTCCATTGCACTTTTTTTTAATAAGAAAACTTACCTTGTTAGAGACCGTCCCTAGCAACACTAAATTTAGTCACGTACTTGTATAGTTGGATGGGTGCATGTGCACTGTGCAGTATACTGATTCTCTTAAGGAGACTTTCCTAATCTGGAATTAATATTAATTGTTGAGACAATGAATGGTTACAATTCGCGCGCGCGAATCGTAACCATTCATTCATTGTCTCAACAATTAATAATTATTCTAGATTTTTTTTTTCTAGGTTTTTGCAGTTCGGGTATGCTTTCTAGATTTTTGTTTTCGAGATTTTTTCAATTCTAGATTTTTTTTTTCGAGATTTTTACTTTCGGGATTTTTGCTTTCTGGATTATTGGTTTCTAGATATCGTGGTCAACCCATTCTGATCAAATTTCTAACAAAGTGTCATAAGTTATATTCTGAAATTCGACTTAGTTTTTGAGTTATAGGTATCTTATAAAAAAATGACCAGTGTGACCATTCTCTCAGAAATGCAAGGGTGAATTTAATGTGTTTAATGAAGACTATGTTCTACACAAACTGAAATATTCAATAATAAAGAGCCCTTGAAGGCAAAATTGTTCCTTACTGAAAGGTTTATTCAATAGCTTATAAACACACTTAATTTCATCCTTAACAAAATATGCACAGAATATTTGAAACTTTGTCGTGATCTATCTTGGAGGTTTTTCAACTTTCATGATATATAAATATATAAGAATGAAGAAGATTTAATGCTCTATACAAAATATCTTGAGTGTTTTTTTGATTCGGTTGGACATTGGTAAAATAAACTTTAAAATCCTTTTTTAACTCTAAAATTTGACAGTTTTTCATCACTATCTTTAAATTAAAAGGAGCTGTCAAAAAAACGTTAAGACAATAATTTTAGAGATCACTAGTAGCCCGTAGCGTAATGGTTAGTGCGTTCGACTGTCACGCTGGAGGTCTGGGATCGCTTCCCAGCCTCGTTCACCTAAAAAATAAAAAGTTTTTTTTTCAGGGCTACTGCCTCTTGCGAGGAATTGACAAATCCCCCAAGAGTATCACTTGTCACGAATAAGTGCTTCTCGTCTAGCCGTTCGGATTCGACATAAAATTGTAGGTCCCTTCCATTCTTGTCGAAGGCGCACACAGGAATGGTTGCGAGTTGTTAGTCACTAGGCCCTGGTTCTTCATGAGCCGTTGTGCCACCCGATTTATTTTTTTATCACTTTTACCTTCAAAATAAATCAAAAATAATAACTGTACGACTTATAACGGCGGAGAAATTCAAACTTCAAAAAAAAAAATCAAAATGGTGGACGGTTTTTTGTTTGAGGTTTGTGGATTAAGAATCCCCAAATAATTAAATTCTTCTTAACTATTTTCGTAGATATTTTTGCAAGTTTTGTTTGAACTAGTTCTAAGAAAAGTTATAAAACAAAAAATTAAAATTCACATGAATCACAAAAAAAATTTATTTAGGAATGAAATTTGAAGAAAATCGGAAAATCGAAAAAAAATGGTTTTGGACCTTAATTTTGTATATTGGTTTGGATTATATATTTTGGGGGTAACTTTTCGTTGTTATTTCTGGTTGTTTCTTTTCACTGGTATTATTTCCGGACGCAGTTATATCTATAAGATTAATCAAGGTATAAAAAAAAATCTTTTAATCTAAATCTCAATCTTTACTAAGTAAGTAATATTCATTTATTCATAATTTTGGAAAGAAAGTTAACACAATTTAAATGAATTTAAAGCTATGGCGTTACCGTCGATTGGCAATCAATATTTTTAAAATTTACAATTTCGGTTATACAATTATTCGGATACAATTATTTTTAATGTCCGCGCTAAACTCATATCAGTATTAAACTGATTTACTTGAAACAAATTTTATAATATTATTTATGTCTTATTTATTTAATTTTTCAGAATCTTTTTTATAAAAAAAATTATCTGTAGGAAAGGTATGCAAATATCAACAAATGTATGTAAGTTATAGGTATATGTAGCTACTTATAGCAACAAAATATAATTTTTTTTAAGTTTACAAAGCAAAGCGAGCACGGGTGGGCGAGTTATTATTTTCCAGGGCAATTTCAAAAAATAGGATATCAACTTATTTACGTGAAATTTGTTTTATAATATTCTTGATGTTTATGAAAGTAACTAAGGCTACTTTTTTCTTTCTTAATTTGCATAATTTTTCAGAATACAATTTTTTTCAACTTTTTTCTATGAGGTTGATTTAAATATTCACTTATACACTCCAATTGCTTTGATATTTAAAAAAAAAGAAACAACAAATTTGAAGCTTAAGCCAATCTTCTTACAAACATTTTAAGCACTATATTTTTCATTAACTTTAGGTACAAGCTGAGGAATAAATACATTATATAAAAATTTTTAAGGTTATCAACTTTTTTAAATTCTTTGTAGACAAAAACTCCCAAATCAAAGTCTATTTTCTTCTAATATACAACGTGTACTTACAGTAAAAAAATTTATTTTTAAAAAGTTTGCTAAGCTACGCGAGAACGCGTCAGCTAGTAAATTAATAAAGCTCATTAAGTCCAAATGTTTGCCATATTTTAATGTATCTTATTTTATTTTGTCTTCTTTTAAATTTATATTAATTTTAAAGATTTCTTAATAAAAGGTTTAAAACAATAAAACTAATAAATATTTTTTTTTTTTTCTTGTTCTAGGTACAAATGGCCTCCGAAGACGTGGTAGACAAACCTATACCCGCTATCAAACCCTCGAATTAGAAAAAGAATTCCACACAAATCACTATCTAACCAGACGACGAAGAATCGAAATGGCACATGCCCTCTGCCTAACAGAACGACAAATTAAAATTTGGTTCCAAAATCGACGAATGAAATTGAAAAAAGAAATTCAAGCAATTAAAGAATTAAACGAACAAGAGAAACAAGCGCAAGCACAAAAAGCAGCGGCAGCAGCAGCAGCAGCGGCGCAAGCGCAAATATCGGATCATAACTAGGAAAAAATCTTTGTTTTTAATTATAAGCATAATAATAGTTATTACAATAAACAATAAAAAAAAAAAACAAAACAAAAAATAAAAATAAGAACAAAAACTTTAGTATTTAATTTAGTGTTTTTTTTTTAATTGTTTGTTTATTAAAAAAAATATATAAATATTTTCTCTTTTTCTTAACTTTTTATTTAGTGGTTAATTATTTTGAAAAAAAAATTCTTTAATTAATTTTAATTTAAACTTTTGAAATATAAATATTAAATATAGGTTATAACTACTTATAAAATTAAATTCTGTTGATATGAATTTGAAATGTAAAATATATTAAAAATAATTTAATAAAGAAATAAATATAATTTACAAAAAAAAAAAAAATATTAAAAATTAGTTTAGATGAAAAGAATTTATTAAAAATTAAATTTAAAAAAAAAAATAGTTTTTGTTGACAAAATCTTTAAGGAAGAAAAAACGGATTTCATATGGTTACATCTTTGCGCTATAATTATGGTAGATGATGATCTCTAAAATATTTAAATTAAAAATAAAATATTTGTTTTTATTAGTTTACGATATTTTAGGCCTTTTCGGCAGCAGTTGCAATGGAGAATGGCATTTTAAGGCCAATTTGCGAAAAAAATTCCTATTCTCCCACTCTCGTCCTTGCAGCAATTCTTCTTCTGTCTGCTTGCAAAAACACAAACTTAATTTTCTTTAAATTGACTTTAAAAAATGTTTTGTTTAGAACAATTTAATTTTAAGTTTTACAATTTTTTTTTAATGAATTTTGTGCAATAATTTTGTTTGTATAGCTATTTTTCTGTTGGTATATGAAAGCAACAGTCTTTGTTTTTTGTATAAATACTTTTTTAAAAGACATTAATTGTTAACGTTGAATTAAAAAAAACACATTTTTTATGAACTGAATTTTCAAAATATTACTTTTGATTTGTTGTTTGTTTATATAATTTTGTTTGTCATTTATTTTATTTAGTTAAAATTTATTTTCTAACAAAAAGTTCAATAAACAAAAAAAACAACTTAGTAAACGTCCTTAATAAATAAAAACAAAAACAATAAGAATAACATATATAACAAAAATTTTGTAAAAATAATAATTAATAAAATAATAACATTACTATGCATATATATTAAAAATAAAGATCGGTTGTTGAAATAAATTTAAAAATAAAAAAACTTATTTGCGATGTACTTACATAATTTTTTGTTTTTAAATTAAAAACTGTGAAGACTTTATATTTAAAATTTTAATATCTCAACGATAATAAAAAAAATAAAATTTATATGACTATTTTCGACAAAACAAACAAAAAAAAAATCTATTAAAAAAAGTCTATAAGAATCTACAACTTTAACGTTTATAGAACTCCAGTGAAATATTTTTCAAAAACAAAACATAAAATAAAATAATAAATGAATTATAAATATTTAAAACCTATATTACTTATCTCTCTATAACTATTCTTAGAATTTAATTTCAAACAAACAAAACTTTACCTTTTGTGCAAAAAAAAAAAACAAACACATACACAAAAATTGAAACAAACATACGTAAAAATGAAACAAAAAGTGAATAAATAATTATTTTCCTAAAGTCTGTAAAATAATGGAATACATTACATGTATACTTGAAAATATTATATACGTATTGAAGAAAACAAAAACTTAAATACAAAAAATAATAATACTCTATTCAGGATGTAATAAGGTTAATCTTCATTGGAAACTTATTTTTTTGTAAAAATAAATAATTTAAAAAAAAAAAAACAAACAAAACAAAGTAACTATTTAAATTTAAATCAAATTAAATTATTAATTTATTATAAAAAAAATAAAACAAGATAAAACTTGAAAGGAAACTCTATAAGCTAAATGGATCCTTTCACACTATGATGTATACGTAACTAGACTCTAAGTTGATATTATAATTAAAAAAAAAAAAAAAAAAAAAAACTACAAAATATATACGTAAAAATGAAAAAAGAAACTTTTTAGGTAAGTTAAATTAAAGTTAAAAAAAAAAATAGAAAGTAAAACTAAAAAACAACTGCAACAAATATACGTAAAAAATACAGTGTTTTATAAATACCTAAAATATAAGATAATTTATTTATCTAGAGCAAGCAAAAAGTTAAAAGAAACAAAATTATATAAAACAAAAAAAAAATTATGGACTATAATATAAGTTTATTATTTTATTTTTTTTTTTGTTTGTTTGATTTGCGTAGAGGAACGTTTAGCCAAAAACGTTTAAAAAAAAATAAAAAAAACTTTAAAAAGATACAAATAAAAAAAAGAAAGCCCAGTTCAATGCCGCTATAAACAATACCAAGTGTAACTATATACAAATGTTTTTTTTTTAATTTTATATAATTTATTATTTAAATTTTTAAAAAACAACTGATGCGATTGCAATTTTGGTAGCATTGTTAGCAGTGGTCATTGTAGTGATTTTATGTTTTTAAGTTTTTATTATGGCAAAGAAATACAAAATAAAAAATTAGAGTGAACAAAATAAAATGCATTATAAAGTTATTACTGGTAAAACAAAAAACAATAAAAAAAAAAAGGATATGAATAGTTTAATTTTGTTTAGATTTAAGTTGTACATGATATTATTATAAAAATTTAATTTAATTTAAAAAATTATGAAATTAAAAACAAAAATGAGAATTATTAAATTAAAAGACTAATGTTTTATTTAAATGGTTTTGTGGAACATACGTTGGTGGATTTGATTTGGATTTTTGTTTGTCTTCCACTTTGCTGAAATAAATCTTTACCTACCATGTGGCATGGCATGCATGATGGCACTTCACAGAAGATGAACTGAGCCGCTATCTCGGTGAGACACTCATGATTGTTTGGGGCAACCATTTATTTTTTTTTAAAAGAACGATGGTGATTGGGCAGTCTCTCTAGCTGAATTCTTGGAACTACTGATGACGACACACTTTCCGGGTTGCGGAAATAGTAACCCGGAACTGCTTGAAACTCACATCACACCGTTAGCTCATGTAGAGCATATCAATACCGTCATAACAAGAGAACTACTGATGACGACTCACTTTCCGGGTTGCGAAAACAGTAACCCGGAACCGCTTGAAACTCACATCACCACCGTTATCTCATGTAGACCATATGAATACCATCACATCACACTCATAACAAGAGAAAATATTGCCTGGGCGCAATTAATTCTTTCTCTCCATAGAAATCTCCAGGCCTGGATGGCATTCTGCCTATTATTCTTCAAAAACTGCAAGATGTAATTATTCCTTGGCTAGAAATAATTTTCAAGGGTTGCCTCTATCTCAACCATGAACCCGAGTTATGGAGACATGTTAGAGTACTTGAGAGCGTAAATGATTTTATGGGACAAATCCTCTTTCGCACTCATGCAGTTGCTAGAATTCTGAAAGATCTCGACATTCACAAATCCGCTGGCTCGGATAGTATCCCTCCCATTGTTCTGAAGAGGTGTTCTTCAACGCTGGCAAAACAACTGCGTAAGCTTTTCCATCTGTCCTACTTTAATAATCTCTTTCCGAGTAGATGGAAAACAGCATTTGTCCAGCATGTCCCTAAAAAAGGGGTTTCTTCTTCCCCCTTTGCGCTTACGTCCCTTCTTAGCAAGGTCATGGAAACGCTGATTAATTTTCAGCTCAAGAAATATCTCGAAGAACGAAAGCTTCTTAATGACCGGCAGTACGGCTTTCATAGCAATAGGTCCACTGGTGATCCGATGGTATATCTCACCGAACAGTGGCACAAATCTTTACGAGAATGTAAGATATTTGCGCTTGATATTTCAAAAGCATTTGATAGAGTTTAGCATCAAGCTCTCTTATCGAAAATGCGTGCATTTGGTATCGATGAATCTCTTCTTCGTTGGATTAGAAATTACTTTTCAATACAAGTTGCATTGGACGGTTTTAAGTCTGATATCTACAAAATAAATGCTGGTGTGCCCCAGGGCTCCGTTTTGTCTCCAACCCTATTTCTTATATTCATCAACGATCCTTTATCTGAAAATTCAAAAGCAATTAAACTGTTTTGCTGATGACGACGGCAGTACCCTTAGCTTTTCATATTCGTTTCTAGATTCACATCGATGTCCTTCAGATGTAGAATTTCAACGGCAGCGTATGATTAGCTCATTAAATTATGAACTCGACAGCATTGTCCTATGGGGAAACGAAAACCGTGTAGAATTTAATACTTCTTAAACTCAACTTAAACTGTCTCCTGTCGTTGAAGCGGAACCCACCCCCTATGCTGATATCCATGAGAGGCACTTGCATTGTGGAAACTGAACAGCTTTCAGTCCTCGGTATGTGTGTCACAGACCACCTTTTGTGGAACGACCACATATTTGACATCGCCAAAAATGCTGCTAGGCGTTTAGGTTTTCTCCGTCCGTCGATGCAAGAAATTTGTCTCCCCATCTGATCTGGCTGTGATCTATAGAGCCTTTATTTGTCCAAAACTTGAGTTCAACTCCCATATTTGGGCAGGTGCTACAATAACCCATAACTAATATCTAAAAATAAACAAAAAAAAAATAAATAGGGTGGCACAACGGCTCATGAAGAACCAGGGCCTAGTGACTAACAACTCGCAACCATTCATGTGTGCGCCTGTCGACTGGAATGGAAGGGACCTACAATTTTATGCCGAATCCGAACGGCTAGACGGAAAGCACTTATTCGTGACAAGTGATACTCTTGGAGGATTTGTCAATTCCTCGCAAGAGGCAGTAGCCCTGAAAAAAAAACTTTTTAGTTTTAAGGTGGACGAGGCTGGGAAGCGAACCCAGACCTCCCGCGTGACATTCGAACGCACTAACCATTACGCTACGGGCTACTACCGCAGTACACGCAAAGTACTGTTTAGTTCAAAAACTTTGAAGCATAGGCGCCTCCCAGTTGAGGGATCTGTTCTCCTAAAAAAAAAAGGAATCAAACCCCATCTGGCAGGCACCTCTGTTTTCAGTCCGTCTGCTTTCAAAGTTTTTGTAGTAGATAGTACTTTGGGTGGCCCGCTTCGCGGAATCAAGGGTTTAAATTCCCTTTCCGGGTCCTCTGGCCCGCTCATGCGACTCCCTCGCATCCTCAGTCGTCTGGAAGGCACCTATATTGTCAGTCGATCTGTAGTCAAAGTTTTTTGTACTAAACAGTACTTAGGGTGGCCCGCTTGGCGGGTTCAAGGATTTTAACTACCTTTTCGGGTCCTTTCTCCCGCTCACGCGACTCCGTCGCTCCGCTTAGGGTATGCTCAGTCGTCTGGCAGGCGCCTATGTTGGCAGTCGATCTGTAATCAAAGGTTTTTGTACTAAACAGTACTTTGAGTGGCCCGCTTCGCCAACTGTCAAAATCACCTGCGTTTCTTAGTTCTTTTTTGTGGTGGAATTAACCCACGCGGAACTAAGAACCGCGGGGACTCTGCACCGAATGAAAATAACATAACGGCGACTTGTTTTGCAATTTTCTGAGAAAAAAAAATATGAAAACGAATCAAAGCGGGGAGAGTACGATAACTTGGGCGCCGAAAATTGATAATGGATTTTTGTATAGAAGGCTCAAATAAGGGCATTTTTTACTATGGTAGGGGGGGGGTCTATCTCGCCCCGTTTAGGAGGTAGGGGCGATTTTTGACAAAAACGACTTAAATGGAAAAACAAATATTAAAAAGCAACGACAATACTTAAAATGCAAAACATTAAATGTTCTAAAAGCCAGAAGTCTGATCTTTAATCCTGCATTTAAATTAAATTGATTAAATTGTTTGGGTCAATAGTTTTCAACAAATTTGCATTCAAACTCAAAATTTTGATAAAAAAAAACGCAAAAAGAAATGATTGGATCAATTTTGCTCAAAATTGTGGAGGGGGAAAACTAAAATTTTCTTTCTTAGGTCAATGCTCACATCAATTCTGAATCGAATTCAAAAAACCGAAAGCTTTTATGTCCTCTAGTTTTTGAGAAAATTACCTTACCTATTACTTTTCATACATTTACATTTATCATTATGTACTCGTAGCTGTTGACATTCGAAACAGAGAATACATTCAAAGTTCCATGCAAACGAAATTTGGCATACACCGAACCTCGCACATACCCCAAATACTATAGTGAGCCCAATCAGGGGATCTTCCAAGTTTTTAAATGTTCCTGAAAATTTCCTGGAATATTCCTCCATAGTGAACTTCCTTGGGCCAATACAAACAAATTCATCAAGTTCACAAGAACTTGATGGTTTCCCTTAAATTGAAACACTACAGTTACAATCTCATCTCGTTATCGGTTTACATCTAAGTCGCGGATCAGTTTCGACCTGCTGACTGACTTTATTTAGATATTTTTGTGGACAAAATATTGAACTAGAGTTTAAATGAAAAAAAAAATAAATAAATAAATAAATAAATTGGGTGGCGCGACGGCTCCTGAAGAACCAGGGCCTAGTGACTAACAACTCGCAACCATTCCTGTGTGCGCGTGTCGACAGGAACGGAAGGGACCTACAATTGTATGCCAAATGCGAACGGCTAGACGAGAAGCACTTATTCATGACAAGTGATAATCTTGGAGAATTCATCAATTCCTCGCAAGAGGCAGTAGCCCTGAAAAAAACTTTTTAGTTTTTAGGTGGACGAGGCTGGAAAGTGAACACAGACCTAGAGTTTGAATCCAGAAGCTTAATATTATTCACATTAAAAATTCAATTTTAATTTTAAAATATGCAAATTATTTATTTTTAACCAAAACATTCGGTGCAGTTTCAGTCCAAAATTATGTTTATTTTTCATTTTAAAGTCAAATATGTATGTTATAATTAATTTTAAATTGAATTAAATCCATGTTGAAACTTGCATTTCATCATCATCAGCAGAAGTTAAAATTTCTGCACAAAAAAAAAAAAATGTTAATAATTTTTTGTATGAACAAAAGTAATTTAATAAAAACAAACTTTTATCGGAATGTGCCCAACGAACATTGACGTTGCCTTCAACATTTTTGTTAATCAACCAAGATTTCATAGGAGCGTAAAATTCTTCTTGCTCCTCCGGAAAAATTGCTGCCAGTACTTCACGCAAAGGTTTTGAGGATCCAAGTCACATCATTTTTCTCAGAACAAAAGCTCATAAGCTAAGTTAAACAACAAGACATTTAGAAAAAAAAACACTTACTTCAATGCATCACCAGCCTTTTTGCTTCCATACAAATCACAGTTGCTAATTGGTTCTGATATACTGGAGCATTGTTCACTGATCAGGATCACACAAAGTTTTTCATAAAACTGATACCCTAGAACTTCTGACATGAATTTTCTGCAAGGGGATGTATGTACAAATATATATGAATGTGCAATAAATATAAAAACCTTACCTTGCTTGTATGTACCTGTCAATATCTTTGAAGATATGGAAAGGAAAGTGAAATCCAGTGCCTCTATTAACTGGAGGTCCCACTCCGACATATTTTCCCATCAATTTCCAATAATATTAATTGATATAAGATTGATCGAATGACACATCAAGTAAATCAGACATTACCTTTATGTGCACGAAATCCACAAGCATATTAAGCAAGGAATCGATACCCTAATGAAAAAAAAACTTGATATGTAGAAACAAAAATTTAATAGTGTCTCTCTCCCTTACCATTCTCAAAAGACGATTCATTTTAACCTCTTCGGTGAAGTTGAAATCGGTAGAACGTCCATTTGATTTTAAATGTTTTGGAGTTGATGCTGACAGGACAACTGCCTTACCAACAGCTGTTTCGAGACCATTGCTATCAAAGTGGTAAGCCGGAAGATTAATTTTGTCTCTGGAATAGTAGACTTGGCCCATATACACATGAGCTTGCAAGAACTCCCTAAAGTCAATTTTCTGACATTAACGCACATAAGGGTTGGGTGTCATAGCCGAAACTGATGCTGCACACTCACCTACTACCTTCTCGTCAGAGATAGATTTAAAATGACTTTCCCGTAGCGTAATGGTTAGTCTCGCCCGTAGCGTAATGGTTAGTGCGTTCGACTGTCACGCTGGAGGTCTGGGATCGCTTCCCAGCCTCGTCCACCTAAAAACTAAAAAGTTTTTTTTCAGGGCTACTGCCTCTTGCGAGGAATTGACAAATCCTCCAAGAGTATCACTTGTCAGGAATAAGTGCTTCTCGTCTAGCCGTTCGGATTCGGCATAAAATTGTAGGTCCCTTCCATTCCTGTCGAAAGGCGCACACAGGAATGGTTGCGAGTTGTTAGTCACTAGGCCCTGGTTCTTCATGAGCCGTTGTGCCACCCGATTTATTTTTTTTTTTCCCAATATTCATCGGATATCGGGCTAAGCCCCAATGACTGATAAAACTGATCAGCCATTTTTAACATTTTCAAACTGTCATTGTTGTTTTGCTTTAGAATTTCATCATATTGTGGCAGATTCTTGTGTGGGTATATGTCATCTATGATGCTGCTAGAAGTCCAGGTTTGATCCAATACCTGTTCGAATAGATGATGAGGAATCGGTGCGTTATGTTCGATGACAGAATCACCATATTTCTTAAGCAATTGATTGCGAATAAAGCCGTGTAGTTGAAGGTAGAATGGATGGAATTGCTTCATTATGTTTTCCATTTCGGTTATATTGAATTCACCCAACAAATATTCCAATGTTGAGATTTCTGAAATAATATTGTAATATTGTGAGTCGTAGGAAAAAAATTGTCATAACCAGGGAAAGGATTTAGCTAACTTTGCTTAATTTTTTTGCGTGATCGTAAGAGAGTATCGACTTTATACAAACATGATTCATGTCCTCCTGATTCAAAATATTTGTATTTTATTTTGCCTTTTTTGCCCGTTAGTGCTTTTTTTGCCTTTTTTACCCGTTAGTATCTTGTTTTTCAATTTTGACTTGATTGCTTTTTTATCAATAAGTTAAACGAAAAATCCCGCCCCCGGTGTCCGGGGCCCCCAAATCCAATTCAACCTCCATAATTGTTCATTGAACAATGAAACAAACTATGTGTAGAATGGATGTACATTACATTTACATAGTGTATTTATATATTTTAAGATTTTAAGAAAAATACGTTCATATGAACCTAGTCTGCTAATTATATTTTTTTTCGTAATGTTTCTATATCAGACATGAAGAAAAATTTTATAGGGCCCCCCATCTTGAACTCAAAAATTTTTTTGTTCAAACTTAATTTTTTGACGGGAGCACTCATTCCACTCAATAAACATTTATGTATTTACCTGCATATTCTATACATTATGTACATAATATACAAAAATCGATGTATGTTAGTACATTCCAAATAGACTCAAAATGAGATTGATTTTGATGAAATTTTCAGGAAATCTTCAGATTGGCCCAACTGGATCAACAGAATTTTTGTTTGGTTAAAGTAAAGTGTTTCCTTTATTAAGCAGGGTGTCGGTCGCCAGTCTTGAAAAAGCTTTTATTTTGTTTTCTATTCATTGTTTTTTGCATTTTACATGTTGGTTGGTATGCCTATAAATGCTGATGTGTTGTCCTAATTTCTGTGTCCGTGCACTATTTTCTCAATATCTTCTTCGCCAAAATGTTTTGTTGGATAATTTTTCCCGGAAAATATTGAGTATGGCCAACATTTTGTGACAAAATCTCTTTAATAGAAAGCTTAATTGAATGATTCAGATTTTTTTTAAATAATCGACACCAATCTGGATCCAGTCATCACTGAAAGCTTCTATAAAACGTCATCATCTTCAAAATGTCTACTGAGTTCAAAAACTTTTTTGAAGTAGCCGGGTCCAAACGTTTTCAATGTAGTTCAAGCCAAGTTAAGAGGGCGGTCCGGTTAAAGTTCCATTTTTGTATTCTAAATCTAGATTATACCTGACTTTGAAGTGTGGAAAGGGGCGCAGCCTTGTTGAAACATCGGAAGTACAAGTCCTAAAATATTAATAAGTTTTAGAAATACACGTTCCAGCAAGCATTAACTAAATATTTGCTATCCCTGTTGTATGTCTAAAATTTGATTCGAGATCGTCATATTGGGTTATAACAAAGAATATAAAGTTAACAAAAAGTATTGTCTGCATCTGAAAATAAAATCAAGCTTTACTAAAGAAGAATAAAACAACAAAAATATTTGAGAGAAAAGCTCTTACTCATACAATCTTGCCAAACAACACATATAATGTTTATAAGCAGATAGGTAGGTATAATAAGGACAAAAACGCAGGCTGTGTCACTGTGTGTGGTATATTATAGTAAAAGCGCTGAGAGAATTATTGAAAATCCCATAAGAAAGCAAAAGTTCTGAGAGCGGTTCGCAATATTGGAACCCGCAAAATTTGTATGAGATGAGTCTTCTGGTAACTTTATATTCTTTGGATATATTTTCTCACGCCATAACACCTGATGTCGAAATGGATAAAGTTTTTCTCTTCTATTAAATTAAAAATAACAATTTAAAATCAAAAAAGACAATAGGTCTGTTCCCTTACTTTGAGTTTCTATGATTTTCTGTGATTTTTAGTCCGAAGTCCTGTCAAGCTCATATAAAAAAAATGGAATTGACAGAACTTGGGACCAAAATGCGCAGAAAATCACAGAAATTCAGAGCTAAGGAACAGACATAATATATGTATTTTCATTCGTAACTCGAAACGACATTATCGATAGGAAAATTCATTCGCAATCTCATATAACCTTGACTTTGGAATGGTTCTTTAACATTTTTAAATGGTGGGTGCTAGGTATTTTTACATATCATTTTTGGTGTCTTAAAACTGGTCAATTTTGACGACATTTAAGGGACTGAGAATGTAATTTGAGGCAAACCACAGTTTTAACCTCATTTTTTCGTCCCTATCTTATTTCTTCCGCTGCATAAGTAAGCATTTATTGGTATCCGCAAGATACCTAATTGTTAAAAAAACTGTGTTACTTATTTTCAGTTTGGTTGATTTTTCTCGGCAAAAGAGTCAAAGTTTTTTGAACGCATTTATGTATTTTTACTTTTTCTGCTTCCGTAAACGTTTTTCTAAACTTCATTTTTATTTAAAGAATACAAAATATAGTTTTTTGCCCTTTCTTAAATATTTAAAATTTTTGTTTAGAAAAAATCCATTCCGTTAAATTTTCAAACGCGAAATTGACCGTGGCCTCAATCAAATGACACAACTTTTTATACCTTTTTTTCAGTTTATTAACAAAATACGTGATATTTCTTTAAATATTCTAAGATACTCTTTAGTTTTGCATCTTTATTTTTGTAAAATATGAATGTACCCACAACGAGTAGGTAAAATTATTTTGAAACAAAATTTGTTTAGTAGATATCTATTGTATGCAATATAAATAGCGAATAAAGATTAGAATAAAGAGTGTATTATAATTACTATGATTTATGTTTTCTCTATTGTACAAGCTGACGTTATTTAGACTACAAAAATATCTGATCATACAAGGGGCCCCATTTAGCATTGCCGCCCCGGGCCCCCAATAAGCTTAGTACGCCACTGATGCAATAGATGCGTCTGCGTTAGACAAATTTATTGGTGATGCAGGGCTTGATACAAAGACACTCAATGGGCAAGGCTATGATGGCTGGTCAAACAATATCGGACAAAGAAAATGGTGTGCAGGCAATTTTGAGAAAAACAAAATACCCTAATGCTCTGTACTTCCATTGTGCAAGCCATAAGCTGAATTTGGTGGTTAATGACCTGAATGATGTTCCAGAAATTCGAAACACAATAGAAACTTAAATAAAATAAATTGGGTGGAGCAACGGCTCGTAAGGAACCAGGGCCTTGTGACTAACAACTCGCAACCATTCCTGTGTGCGATGTCGACATGAATGGAAGGGACCTACAATTTTATGCCGAATCCTAACGGCTAGACGAGAAGCACTTATTCATGACAAGTGATACTCTTGGAGGATTTGTCAATTCCTCGCAAGACGCAGTAGCTCTAAAAAAAAAAACTATTTAGTTTTTAAGGTGGACCTCCAGCGTGACAGTC
Organism: Melangyna quadrimaculata; assembly: GCA_949320155.1. Taxonomy (NCBI): domain Eukaryota; kingdom Metazoa; phylum Arthropoda; class Insecta; order Diptera; family Syrphidae; genus Melangyna; species Melangyna quadrimaculata. The sequence continues at coordinate 390,925,371 of OX439483.1, forward strand.
CATCGCACTAACCATTACGCTATACGGGCTACTACAATAGCAACGATCAAAGATACTATTAACTTTTACCGCGATTCCCTTACAAGGAGAAAGTGTGCCCCAAACATTCATGCATTTTGTGAAACTCGCTGGTCTGAGAAATGTAAAAGCATTGCGATTTTTAAGGAAAATTTTGGCAGCATCGTCAATAGATTGAGGGAGCTTTCTATTGAAGGAAACACTACAACGAAAACAACAGCTTTTCAGCTACATTGTGTTATTACACATACAACTTTTAAAAAAATGCCCTGTTGAATGTAAAAACATAATTCGAGACAAATTGGCATCACTTATGTTATTTTGATTTTGTAATAAAGATGGATGCTTTCCATTCGCTATTTGATTATTAACAAGTCTAGACGTGTGTTTTGTTTTTGAGACCTTTTTACTTTTTCAGGATAATCTGCGTTTTCAACAGGTTATGGGCCCAGACCCAAAATTAAAAAGAGGAGGTCTGGTCTGGTGTAAGGCCAGATTTAACTCATTTGCGAGTTTTCGGCTCAGTAGGTATGGTCTTGGTTCCAAAACAGAAGCGTCGTAAGTTTGATGTGAAATCCATCAAGGGCATCATGGTTGGTTATGCGGAAAACACTAAGGGGTATAGAATGTATAATACAGCTGATAAGACAGTGAATATTACCAGAGAAGTAAAGTTCTTAGAAGACCGTCGCTTTAGTGATGAGAATTTTGTGGGGAATTTGAAGATAAATTCTGATCTTGAAAGTCGAACCAAAGGAGTAGGTGGACATTTGTCCTTCTATAAAGAGGATTCTGTTGCTGTTGGTGTTGTCGAAGTTGTTGGTGCTGCTGCTGAATAGCGGTGACGAAGAAATAATGGTGGAGTCTAACATTGATGTTGCTGTTAACGAAGTTGTTGCTGCTGCTGCTGATGAGGAGAATAGCGGAGACGAAGAAACAATGGTGGAGTCTAAAGTGGATGTTGTTCATGAAGATAGCGAATCATTTAGAACTGCGACTGAAAGTGATTCTGACCAAGATGAATCTTTGTCATCTGATTTCTTACCATCCAGGTTAGTATTCAGTGGTGACGAGCCTGTACGACGTTCATCACGAGTACCAAAGCCAACAAAATTTGAGAATTATGTAACGTTTGTCAACTCTGGTGCTGAAGATGATGACCCTGAATCATATGATGAAGCTATTACTGGACCGAATGCCTCAAGTTGGAAGAAAGCTGTAAAGGAGGAATTCGATTTATTGCAGCAAAATGAAACCTTGGATGTGGTCGATCTACCAGCCGGTAAGAAAGCGTTAAACACAAAATAGGTATTTAAGTGCAAGAGAGATATGAGCAGTGAAGTTGTTCGACATAAGGCGAGATTAGTCGCAAAAGGGTGCGCTCAACGCAAAGGTGTCGATTTTGATGAAGTTTACGCGCCAGTCATAAGGTATAGCTCACTGCGGTTTTTGTTCTCACTTGCAACAAAGTTGGACCTTCACATCGAACAAATGGATGCAATCACAGCATTTTTTCAGGGTGAGTTAGAATAAGATATTTTTATCATTCCACCGAAAGGTCTTGATATATGTAGTAACAAAGTTCTAAAATTAAGAAAATAGATTTATGGGTTGAAACAATCGTCAAGAACATGGAATCAAAAACTTAGTCAGGCCTTAAGAAAGTTTAATCTTTGTCAATCAAAATATGATCGATGTATATATTTTTTTTAATAATACGAAATAAAATAAGTTCTTGATACTTGCTGTATATGTCGATGATTTGTGGATTTTTTCGCAAGACCCAGAGTATTCTCAAGTTCTAAAAAATAATTTAAAAACACAGTTTCAAATGAAAGAGTTGGTAAAAATAAATTCATTTTTGGGAATGAATGTACATTATGAAAAACAGTCCGGGGAATTACACATTAGTCAAGAACAGTATATTCTAAATATTTTAAGTCGATTTGGTATAGAAGCATCCAATCCGGAAGCATGCAATCCGGTACCTTGCCAGGAACTGATCGGAAGTCTACTCTTGGATGAACGAAAATCCATTAGTGGATACGTTTTTGTATCTCAGGGTGGAGCTGTTTCATGGGGATCTAAGAAACAAGGACCTGTTGCCTTTTCCGCAACAGAGGCAGAATACATTTCAATTGGCAACGCTACACAAGAAGCTCTATGGCTGCAGGGATTACAGGACGAGATTATAAAGAAGCATTCAGTCACGAAGCTGTTCTGCGATAGTCAGAGTGCTATCCATCTGGCTTCCAATGAAATTTACCGACCAATGACTAAGCACATAGATATTCATCACCATTTTATACGTGATGTCCTCGGTGAGGGTAAAATCAGTTTAAGCTACCTGGCCTCAAACAAGATACCAGCAGATGTTATGTCTAAAGCGTTACCATCTCCAAGACTTATTGAACTTATAAAAGCATTTGGTTTATATAAAAATTAGTTTTTAGTGGTGATGTTGAATCCAAAACCATACTTCGAGACAAATTGGCATCACTTATGTTATTTTGATTTTGTAATAAAGATGGATGCTTTCCATTCGCTATTTGGTTATTAACAAGTCTAGATGTGTTTTTTTGTTTTTGAGACCTTTTTATTTTTCAGGATAATCTGCGTTTTCAACAGTCCTAATAGCAAAATACTCAGCTTGTCTTGAGCCAGTTGTAAATATTCTCCAGTCAAAAAAGTTAGAACTCCGCGCATGCACGAAATATATGCAACAAATTATAGCCCGTTAAAATGAGTCAAAACTTGGCTTCCTTCAACCATGGTCGAAAATTGTTTAAATGGTAATTTAATCATCTAAAAACTAACAAAACATAGTACAGAATGTTTGAATTTACAGGGTTGTGTATGCTGAATGTTCACAGGAAAGTGGTAAAGGAAAATGATATGGAAATTGTAGAAAAGTCATTGAAAGATTTGCTGAAGACCAACACCGCCGCAGCTTAGCATTAAATTAATTAAACCGATATCTTACATACGTACATCAATGACCCCCTTTTCTTAAATTGGTGTCATATAGGTACAAAAAAGTCACATATACAGAAGTTCCTTGAATACTTAAAAGTAGATTTTATTTTAAAATTAATTAAAATTAAATAATAGTTATTTATTTTTATTTTCCTTTTTATTTATTTATGCAGTTTCGTATCAACGAAAAAAAATAAAAACTTAAAAAAAAATCATCTAAATTGTTTATTGAACGAGGATTTTGATCCCCCCTGATCAAAATCCTGCGTACGCCCTTGATTTTATTCCTGCCAAATGTAGGTACACCTATCTTGTAATAGTATTAAATTAACAGAACAAACATAAATTATATCGGCCTATACGGAAAACCATCTTGCGAAGTCCTACAAGCTCTGGGCGAACATTCCAAAAGCATCAATGGGAGCAGCTGTCAAGGTCCTTAAATGCAAATGGGCTGCTAACAAAGTCTGTTGCAGAATTATAACATTAGTATTTGCTATATTCCTAAAGTTTTTTCTTATCAATTGAACTCTTTTGAGGCGTTAGAAAATAACACCCGAGGCAAAAGTGCCCAAATCGATTTAAAATTATCGCCCAAAAATAAATGCAAAATGGAAATATTGCCCAAATAAATTTGTTAACCCCAATCGTAAAATGCCCGAAAATTGAACATGTTAATTGTTTTTGTAAAGTTTGGGGGTTCTTTCCTTAATGTTGGGCGATTTTTCCAAATAAAATTAATTAATATATTTGTATTGTCAATAGTTTTATTTAACAAGGGTACCTCAGGTTGTCCGCTTCGCGGGTTCAGAGATTTGAACTCCCTTTTCGGGTCCTCTGTCCCGCTCACGGGACTCCGTCGCTCCGCTTAGGGTATGCTCAGTCGCCAGGCAGGCGCCTTAGTAGTCAGTTAGTGAGTGACAACATAGGCGCCTGCCTGGCGACTGAGCATATCCTAACCGGAGCGACGGAGTCGCGTGAGCGGGACAGAGGACCCAAAAAGGGAGTTAAAATTAAAATCCTTGAACCCGCGAAGCGGCCTACCCAAGGTACTGTTTATTACAAATAAACTGAAAGCACACCAACTGACAACATAGGCGCCTGCCTGGCGACTGACCATACCCTCAGAGGTATTCATAGTTTTTTTGGGTGATATATCCTTGTATTTGGGCGTAACTTCATTTTTTTGGGCCTTTTTTCCAGTTAGTCTTTTTGAATATAAAATTGTGGGTGTTGATTCATCTAGATAAATATACAGCGAAAAAACGGAAAAAACGCCCAAAACTAGAAACAAAAATACAACAACAATTTCTTCAGAATTTTTTTGCGCGATAATTGCAAATCGATTTGGGCGCTTTTGCCCTGGGCGTTATTGCCTAACCCCCACTTTTGAATTCTAATTCGCATTGGATTATATCTCACTTAGTTTTTTTTTTTTATTTTAACTTTCATAACTGTATCACTAAGTTTATATTTATAGTGCAGCTGAAGCTATAACAACTTATCTTTCTCAATAAGCAGTATGTATGAAAGTGAAAACAGTTGTCACCCTCACAAACCATAGCAAAAAAGTGATAGTCAATTTGATAATCACCTTACGTGGATCAAAAGTATTTATTTTATTGAACAATAATCAACTATCGCCTTAGCCGATTCCACCCCTAGGTTATATTCTTTCCGATAGTATTTAATATATCAAAATTAAGATAACGTTTAAGTTTTAAACTACGGATTTCTTTTGCAGAAAATGTACAAATTGTCTGAGCTAATAGGTACAATTTTCTTGCTAATATTTATGATTACTGATTTCGCTGATTTGTACCCTTAACTCAAAGGATGATTTTTATATCATATAACTTAAAAACTGATTGTTGAGTTAACTGTATACAAATGTTCATTCGATTAACCTGGTGTTTTTACCAGTAGTTGAAGTTAAGCAAGGCTTACCATTCAATTTAGCGGCTGCATTCACATGTGTAATTATATTCATAATAAGTCCAGCAGCTATTATTTTACTCTGATTTCTCCATGATTGCCAGTGGTGTTTCAGTTCTTCTGATGGATGATTACTTTTTAAGAAAATATCTTCAATATCTGGGGAAAATTCTGGCTTAAAGCTATTATTGTGGTATACGGGGATATTTATGGCAGTTCCTAAATTTTTGAGGTTACCCATACCCATCATGAAACCAAAGATTTTTAAATCCTCAGGGCCAAGCACCGCTTCCTTGGCTGATTTTCGAATACATTTTAGGACACGCTTCAACTCAGGGTCAGTATATTTTAAGTCGTAGAATTGTTTCGATTCATCACCAATTTCAAACATTTGTAAAACACTTTCAATTATCACTGTTTGTAGCATCTCTTTCATCGAAACTTAGCGGTACAGCATTGCAAACCTATTGAATTATTTGTACATAAAAAGTGAAATTTTTTGTTATTTCAACACTCTGGACGAAAAAGTCTTACACTAGCTGCTATCACTCCAAAAAAGGACAACCACAAAATTCTAATATTCATTATACCAAACTGAAATGAAGAAATAAGAAATTGCAGCCTTTTATATGGGGGAGGTGATATCAGTTTCAAATCCAAGTCAAATATTGAACAATGACACCCCGAGATAAGTGGTGGTTTTAAAATTATTAGGAATTTATTAATAAATATAAGCGAAAAGATCACATCATCTTTAATCAATAACAAAACTATAGACCGTAATTTTGCGATAAATGTCAATGAAATCACAATGCTTATGAAATAATATAGGTTAATGTTTTCGTCAACTGGTTATGATAAGAATTTTTCGGTTTAATTTCGTTTGTTTTTTTTAGATGAATGTATCATACATTTTTTTTGCGGCCTTATGCGGTTGCTTCACTAAGATGTTTTTTTTTTTAGATTGATTCATTTTTTTTTTTGTTTTTTTTTTTAAGTCGAATATCTCTCGAAACTTATGATTAAGAGCTTATCATTCATTTTCAACAACGTATGACACATTACAATTGAGTTGGTAGACCATTTAAAATAAAGAATTGCCCTAAAGAATTGAATTTGCCGATGTTTAAGCCCAAATACCTCTTGAACCCCATGGTCTACTTATTAACGGCATATACAAACAATGGGCATGACTGTAACGCACATACTTACTCTCATAGAAAACAACTTTAATGTTGCTAGAAATTGATGATGTACAAGCACATAATATAGTTATTGGTTCCAAAATATTATAGTTATCATTAAACAAAAAAATTAAATAAATTATTACTATAGATAACTATTATAAATTTTTTATTTTAATGGCTTTAAAAGTTAGTGCTCAAAATAAAGTATGCCATCTGATTTGTTTGATAAATATGAATTTATAAAAAAAAAAACAAAAATTCGTTGGAGCGCTTTTTAAAAAAAAAATATTGTTTGTATATAAAATGTTTTGCATATTTTCAAATATAAAATCTGGTATGCCAAAATTTAGTATTTAATAAAATACAATTTTGCACAAAAGAAACAAATATTAGCCCGTTTTCAAGATATTGAATTTTCAAAAAAGAATTTTCAATATTTAGTAAAAATCCTAAAATTATTTTTTTTCAATAATTTGTATAGGTATGCAAAATTGTTTGAGTTGTGTAACAGCTCTTGCGTAAAAAGATTGTTTGAAATCGGTGTAGCCGTTAACGAAACCAAAACCAAAAAATCGGTTCTATAACAGGTAACGTTAATAACTGTTATTGGTAAACTTTTTTTTATCAAAATATTAACCATACCACATTTTTTTTATCAAAATTCTTGAAAACGTTTTCGAGAAAAATAAGTTTTTTCTTAACGGTTTTTCAACATTTGTTATTATTGAATTTAGAAACATGATTTTTTCATATATTCTACAAAATAATAAAAAATATTTAACACCTATTTTTTTAAATTTAGGTAGTTTTCAAAAAAAAAAATGATTTTTTTTTTTAATTTTCAAATTTTTTTAATTGGGTCACAATAATGATTATACTTTTTAGAAGAAATGAAAAATTTCAACAACAACTATTTTCGAGAAAATCAAAAAACCAAAAAAATTGTTTTACTGGAGCTGAAAATATTATTAAAAAGTATCATTTACTTATTTTAATTATTTGAATTTTTCTTAACAAAATCCTCGGACCCGTTTTTGCGAAAAAAAAAATTGTATGGCAGGTACATACCGTTATTTTTGGTCCTTAAAATTTATAAAACACGTGCGGGCATATTAGTTAAAAAACACTATGTACCAAGTTTGAAGAAAATCTCTCCAGCCGTTTAGGCTGTAATGGTGAGGACAGACAAACAGAATTGCGGGTCGCACTTCTTTCGCGTTCTCTATCATTGTAATGTAAAGGCAAAATTATTATCTCCAGTTTGATTTTTTTACGAATCCATAACGTGCCATAGTACCTACATAATATCGCAATTAAATTTATTTTTTATGTTCCGTTTTATTTATACCAACCATATACAATAGAAACATGACCAAAACCATTTTTCTCAATAGCCCACAAAAATTCAAAACTGGTTGATAGTTCGTCAACATAAAAATTTTCGAGTGCTTAGCACAACTCTTCTTCGTCTTCATGTTCATTTAACCGGCCGGCGGCGATTGTCATGGTCTCGAGGGGGACCACAACTCTCCCACTCAACTGGCTCGCCGGGTTGACCTCAGCGAACGTCGACAGGCATCCCGCTTTTGGATTCTTCCATATCTGAGGCCAACTAAATGCAGATGTCGTTGCATTTGTTTCATCCAGGAGTTTTTGCGCCTGCCTTTCTTCCGCGATAGTATGGGAACGTCTTATGCTATTGCCTTTTGTACTGGGTTCTCATGGCATCTTCTTTGTACATGACAGTACCAGCTTTATATTGGTCATGCTGTATTTTGTACAAGATGGTATTTTTGACGTGTGGGCTTCCTGGGATTCTCTTGCTTCTTTTTTGATCACGCTTTGTCACTCCTGCTGGCATGCGAAGCATCTTCATTTCATCTGCCGTCAATTTACTCTCATACTTCTTGTACATTGTATAACACTGTGAACCGTTTGTAAGCGCTGAAGGAACAACTGCCGTGCAGAGCTTTCATTTCAGCTTAGGGGGGATTTGTCGATCACAGAAGATGGCAGAGTTTTCCCACCACTTCGTCGTCATCACAAGATCATTCGCTATTGATCATTGATCCAAGATATTGAAACTTTTCGCACTTGGGAAGCACTGTTCCATTCAAATAGATGTCCGGAAAAGCAGTATCCATTTCCCTCCAGAACATCCACCCATACATCAAGTGCTGTTTGCAAGGACACAGGATCTTCACTTCTGATGGCTCCATCGTCAGCAAAGAATAACTGATTCACTTTGGGGTCCGTCAGCTTGTCCTCAAGCAGAAAGTCAAGGACAGTAATAAAGAGCAATTGACTCAAGACGCTTCCCTGGTGCACACCTACTCCAATTGGGAACTCTTAGGTGATTCCTGCGGGACATCTTAGCACAACACTTACCATTCGAAATGTCTAATACATCTGTATGTACCTGTGCGTAACAAATGTCAAAAAAGAAGAGAAAATTGGTCAAGACAATATATTAAAAACTCACCTTCCATACGCATAAGGTTGGTTAGGAGGGGAATCTACTTCCACCCTTTTCATAAAAGAAGTCAAATATCTAGAAATTTATTTTATCTGATAGAAAACAATTTTAATAGAGAGACCAAGTCCCTGTCTTTTCATTATATCTCGGACTGATGGTCAAAATCGATGCAATGATAACTAAATCAAACATCAGAAGTGGTTATGCATTACAAGGGTATGGGCCAATAACGGGGTCAAAACTAGCTCATAATTTAATATCTCAAAAGCGAAGTGATTCCATTATCAATTATTAAGTGATGATGTGTATCTTATTTTGCGCTGGCTAGGTGGAGCTAAGTGGTGCAAAATGACCATACACTTTGCAACGTGACATAAGATAGATTTCTTAATACCTACAGTATCTTAAACATGAATATATGTAGGTAGTAAACTCTGAAAGTCTGACATATTCTTTTCTTAAATTGGAGTTTGTCTTACCATTGAGTTTCTGATTTAATTTTTCATAAGTGAGTTGGTAATTCATTTCCTCTGCAAATTCCCTGCTTTGACTAAAGTTCGAGTAAAATCATTCGGAAGAGCATTTTTTTACGAAATTATTGACAAACATTCGGAAATGAAGATTAAATTTTGTATCCCTTTTCTATACGCGACGAAATGGCTCTTCGACTACTTCTGCACCACATCTTCTGCCGGATTTCTATGATCACCAGCTAGTGGACTGGGATTTTGACTAGGGTTCATGGTGCACAGTGACTGGATGACCATTAATAAGAGCAGTGGTCGCTTCAGGGACAGTAAACAAGATACCTAGTTGGAAAAAATGTGGATGGTTTGGATGGAAACGGTTACTGGCCAATAGAGAACATGCAGCGAAGTTATATGCATATAATACTCATATAGTACTCACTTTCGCAGCTGTGGCGATCAGAAGGAAAAGGAGACAGTAATTCATTTCCTCTGTGCAAGACCCCCTGCTCTGGGTTTCATTCGGAATGGCATTTTTTGATGACATTAACGAACTTTCGAAAATTAAGATCAAAGACTTGCTCTCTTTTCTCACAAACAAATGGATTCGGCTACTTATGAACCAGATGCACCTTATGCCAGATTCCTCTGTTCACAAGCTAGCGGACTTGGGTTTTGATGGGGATTCATGGTGCACAGAGGCTGTATGAGGCCGCTTCAGTGCGTGCAAATTTGGATGGTTCGGATGCGGGTGCTGGTCTGGTTGAATGAGTGATTCGCTTCCTGAAGATATATCCACAATCTCCCAAATCAATTCCATCCACAGGTTGTAAGGAGCTATGGTATTAAAACGGCGATTTTCAGAGCTAACATCACGCGACCGCTGACTATTTCGACCACATTTAGCTGGTCCCTTGGCGGTCGCTATAAGCAGCGTCGACTGTACCAACCAACCCAAAGGTAAGGGTTTCAGTAAACATAAATTAAATTTTCCATCAAAAGGTCGATTTAAGAAATATAGCCGCATTTATAGAAGTACTTACCTACAATTTTCATATAACGCAACGCTCGAGTATCTTTACCTACCTAATAGACCTTCATTATACAGTAGCAGCAGGAACTTAAACTTTTTAACACAGTCAAATATTTACAAATCTATACCAAAGCCTTAACTGTGAGTTGCATTAGGCAAAAGCTCTGTCCCGTCGTTGTAGTCGTCGGTCTTCGAGAAGTTATGACCTTATCTCGACGTTTTCACAAATGATTGCTCTCCCCGATTTGCCAATAAGGAAAGGCATTTCTCTCTATACATAGTGAACTCACTGGGCGGTAAGTTTTATTAAGTTCATTGATTTAATACTTTCTGCGAGGATTCAAATGCACAAACCTAATAGAGTTCGTATATATGTATACCTTTACCTAGTTTATATAGTCACTGTTCGATGTTCAACGATTGTACGGTACAATGTATAGAATTTTGCCTCTATGATGTTCAAGACTTCCAGAGTTCTGAGAAGTAGAGGTACATAAGTATGTACAATGGTGCACAGAGTCTTTGCTAGTTTTTTCTATTTATTTTTTGTAGTGTGTGTGTGTGTTGGTACTAACTTTTTCTTGTACTCATCCTTGAATGGAAAATTCAATTTCTCTCGTTTATTTTATTGCAATGGAATTCATTAATGCACATTCACATAATACGGGTGGAAGGCACGGCACAGCACAGCGCAGTGCATCGCGGCACGGACGGCACAATGGCAAGCATAAGAACTTGGCCAGTACTTATCTGGGATTCCAATGAAATATTCAATGAATTTTAAATATGGAACTGTGGGTAAGATTTAAGAAATTTGTTATTAAAATTGAGCCCCCAAAATTTATTGATGTATTTCTTTTTTGTAAGTACAATTTTAAAGAATTGCATTGTTTTTTTTTTTTTGAAGAGTTTTTTATAGTTACAATATTTATGATCATGGGAACACCCAAAACGTCTGTAGAATACCTAAAGCAGATTTACAATAGTTACAATCGGATGCACAGAAAGTGTTTGAGTACTTATGAGTTCCATCTCAAACTAAACATAAACTGTTTCGGGAGATTTCCAGTTTCTGTCCTTAATTAGATAAATCAAGCAAGCCATATAAAGATTTCATCTAAGAGGGTACCGTTAACGAGAGTTCTAGAATTATTTAAGATCCCAATAAATTCGAACATTGATTTATATGAAAAAAGCCGGAGAAATCAGGACATCTGAAGAAATTACAAAAAGTACTACAATATATTAAGACAAACAACATCAATGATAAACCGGAGAGTGACCAAAGAAGAGGACTAATTCACCTATGCTGTTGGAAGAAATGTTGAGGAAGCTGTTGGATAGCGATAGAAAGCTATTGAAACGCTCATAAAATTTCAAGGAAATGGTTTAAAGGTATGTTAAACCAGCCCGTAGCGTAAAAGTTAGTGCGCTGGACTGTTATGCTGGAGGTCTGGGTTCACTTCCCAGCCTCGTCCACCTAGAACTAAAAAGTTTGTTTCAGCGCTACTGCCTCTTGCGAGGAATTGACAAATCCTCCAAGAGTATTACTTGTCATGAATAAGTGCTCTTCGTCCAGCCGTTCGGATTCGGCATAAAACTGTAGGTCCCTTCCATTCCTATCGACACGCGCACACAGGAATGATTGGTTTTTTTTATGAAAAGTCCTTTGAAAACATGTAGCTTATAACATTTAAAAAAAAAAGATATGTATCCTTTTTTTTCGTTAGGCCAATAGATATTGGGACAAATATGTGCGTACATGTAACGGTGTGGAAAATATCACATTAGTAAAAACACATTTTGTTCCCGTTTTCTCAAAATCTCTTGTCCCGACAAAAAAAGGGTTTTTTTCTAAAGAATAAAGACGGTTTTGGAGAAATTTTCAAAAATACTGGATTTTTCCTCTTTCACTACACAAAATCGAAAGTCCTTTTCCAAATTAAAGGTATTTATTTAAGAAATGCATAACACATCAGAATTAAGCTCTCCACCAAAATTCAGCTTTTTCGGGGTTATATTTCAATTGAAATTCTAATTTAATCGAAATATTTGAACAAAAATGATTTATTTTTGTTGGATTTTGAACCTGTTTTATTTTTATTTTCTAACAAGTACCTACGTTCTCAAGACATCTGTGAAGTTGACAGGGCAACTTTCACCTAGAGTAACGGGACCAAGACAGTAATTTGCAGTTTTTTTTTGCATTTCAAGAAATCTTAAGTCCAAATTTTGAAGTCCTTATAGTTTTAAGAAATTTAAAAAAAAAATTTACTTCAATATAAAATTAGAACCAAGCATGATAAAGACTTGAAATAAGGCTCCATTTTTGCAGTTTATTTTACATTTCAAGAAATTCTTGTACCAAATTTTGAAGTCCTTTATGTGAACAAAATTTCACACTGCCCTGCTAAATTCACTGTGAAAAGTTAGCAGGGCAGTATCAATTTTGTATCAAATAAAAGGACTTCAAAATTTGGACCTGAAATTTCTTGAAATGCAAAATAAACTGCAAATTTGGTACCTTACTTCAAGTTTCTAGTATAAGCTTGGTTCTCGAGATACACTATGTGTCCTGCTTACTTCACTGTGAAGTTAGCAAGTAACTCGATTATACCCACTATTTGATGAATTGCAAATTGGAAATAGAAATGCAAAATAAATGCAAAAAAAAATATAGGTGAAAGTTGCCCCGCCAACTTAACTTCACAGACCTGTTCTCGAGTTGCGGTGAACGAAAAAAGGTATCCCGAACGTACGAATATACGAAGAAAGACACATCACATCTAAAAATGATGGATTCTTAACGACCACCCTATAAGTAAGTACGTATAGTCAACTCGAACTAGAGCATATACAGGTCAACAGATTTGCTTCAAACTTGTTACAGTACCTTTATTCTTAGGCATCTCATTCCCTAAAAGTTAAACATATTGTACTTCTCCTATCCGCTTTGGCCTTTTTCTACGTACCTATCCAAATTGAATTCGTAAAATATGAGAGGGCAAAAATATATATTTTTAGTTACCAAATTGATTAAATATAAATCGTCGCCCTAATGACACAAGAACGTAACTACATTTTTTACGATTTTGGACTGGGTACGCCACCTTTCTTAAAATATAACATTCTATGTTGTGGCAAAAAATTGGGCCTCTAAGTGGTAGCTTAGAAGTTAGCACTTGCCCAATCAACATTTTTTTCAAAATATATGGAAGCAACAACCGTATGCGGCGTAACGTTTCTATGACCCAAACTCTAGAAATTTGAATCAAAATCATCAAAAGAAATAAGCTTTTACCGTTTGACCTGAACATGAAATTCAATGATGTTTTTTTGTCAGCAACTAATTTTCATGTCATAGCCCGATCATCTTAGACAAAATTTCTCCATATATCAAAGTTCAACGAAGTACAAAATGTTTGGATGCAGTTAGGTTGAAATGATGGAGTAGAACATAAAACGACAGTTTAAGACCAAAATTTGATATGGCGTGTGCCCGGAATATTGGATTTCGTGTTTTGTCGATTTGCAGGCGTATTTTGCATTTTTCGCTTAAAGTGGCTATAACCAAATTTATAGATAATTAAATTTTCTACCTTTTTTACTTAGACAATTTTTTTCTGTAAAATAATTATTTATTGCTTATAATAAGCAAAATGCGATACAAATTAGGAGATTTACCATGTTTTTTTGAACTGTTGGGCCATTTTTATTAAAAATAAGTGACACGTTTAAATGAAAAAAATGTAGAAGACTAAATTTCCTACAACTTTTGCAGATACAAAATGTACGTACGACGAATATATCACGGCCGGGAACACAAAGAAATGGCGGAAACGACTCCACACATTTCCACACCACCGCACCGTAGAGTATAGGTCTCGTATTTTTCTGCCCGAACGTCTTTCACAATAATAGCAGCAGCCCCGCGTAAGACTATTAATCTTTCTTCCTCTGGATTAGATTCTTTTGATTCATACCATGTTTTTGCAAGTACAAAGCAAACAGTTATGGGAGGATTTTGTTTTCGATTCCAAAAGGACTATACAAGTCCCCGTATTGTGATAGTAAATGTTCCTTAACGAAAGAAATATGGGGCTTGTAGTCAATTTTAATTTGCTTTACTAGGTGTGCAATTATTGTAAATTGGCAATTGTCAGAATTATTTTCGATATACTCAAAAACATGTTTCTTTGCTTTATCAACTTCATAAGAAAATGGTCGTCCTTTTCAACTTTCTTAAAAATCTTTGATTAAAAATCGTAAGGCTGTTACTGAAGGTAATAATGTTAATTGGGTAAAAATATCTATATGATACAATTAAGGGACCAAAATTCACTCAATGTATACATATTGTGATTTGTTGGACATTTGTATCAAAGGTATAATATAGTCGATAGATGGAATTAAGCACTTGGTGGAAATTTATTTAGTCAACATATTGTCTAATTAAAATCAATAAAAAATATACTAAAAGAAAACACTTGTTTTTTTCACAAATTTAAGTTAATTTATTTATTTTTGCGATAGGCTAACGCGTTTCGTCTTCATGAGGACATCATCATCACGAGTGCCCTGATGATGTCCTCATGAATACGAAACACGCTGGCCTATCACAAAACTAAATAAATAAAATAAAATTTGTGCAAAATAACAAGTGATTTCTTTTAATATATATATACATATATATATTTTATTAATTTTAATTAGACAATATGTTGACTCAAAGGTATAATAATAGGTATAGGTAGGTAGATACTTAAGATCTCATTTCTGAATCTATGTATATCTATTGATCACTTTTTAATCAATTATCATAAAAAATTACTATTTTAATAAAACATGATTTTGTTGTTTGACTTTTATTTATGATTCTTTTTTTTACAATTTTTCAAATATAATGTGTATGTTTAAGAAGTGTTTTTTGAGAGAGTGTATAGCAACTCAGAAAACATTTTATAAGTAAAACAATTAAAACAACTAATTATTATAAAGAATTTTGGTTGTGTTTTCTGGTAAAAAAAACTTGCTGAGTTGTTATATACGCTCTCTCAAAAATCACGGCTAATGTATATGTCAGGGACTGTTTTAAGTGGTAGTTGTTATGTTTTCTGGTAGTTGATATTTGAAATTGGTAGCTCTAAATCACGTTTGTGATAGTTGTTATTTAACACTTTGCCCTTTCTTCGACCAGTTGAATACAAAGTACTTCTACGAATGTCAATTTTCAATCACTATGTATAGGCTCGAATATTTGCAGCCTAGTTTAATTTTGCATGATCTATTACTATTCATATTTGTTCCGATTATCTAAGTACAGAACTTTTTTTTTTCAACTTTTATCTGTCTCAAGATTTTAAACGGATACATAGTTATGTACCTTACATTATAACCAGAACATAATTTCCGCACTTGGTTCTGTTGCCTCAACGACTTCACATGCAATTTCAATTGAAAGTCAAACAGAATCCTACATTTTGAGTGACGTATTTATGATTTCCCACCTATTTTTTTAATTAACACCTGCGAAAAAAAATACGTAAGCAAGCAAATCCATCAAATTCCCTCAACAGCATTATAGAAGAAGATCAAATTTTAATTGCAAAAAATATGGATTTTGCATCACTTTTAGCTTCAATATTATGATTTCTGCGAGAACAAACTCATATTGAATCGTTTTTCCAAAAATTAAACAAAATTTTAGTTCATATTTGTCGCGTTTCATTGGCAATTATTTCAGTTAGAGCGGTACAATTACCTTCGGTAAGAACAACAAAATTATGAAAAAAAAAAAATAAATCGGATGGCACAACGGCTCATGAAGAACCAGGGCCTAGTGACTAACAACTCGCAACCATTCCTGTGTGCGCCTTTCGACAGGAATGGAAGGGACCTACAATTTTATGCCGAATCCGAACGGCTAGACGAGAAGCACTTATTCGTGACAAGTGATACTCTTGGAGGATTTGTCAATTCCTCGCAAGAGGCAGTAGCCCTGAAAAAAACTTTTTAGTTTTTAGGTGGACGAGGCTGGGAAGCGATCCCAGACCTCCAGCGTGACAGTCGAACGCACTAACCATTACGCTACGGGCTACTACTACAAAATTATGAAAGTGTCGATAAAAAAAGTCAACCGATAAACGGGCTACGTCCACGAAAAATCAATTTAAATCGGAAAAAAAATTTCTGTTTCATTTTGTTCAATAATGATTTGTTGGTAGTTCTGAGTTTTTCTTAAAACAGTCCCTGGAATATGTAGTATATCCAACTTCTGAAAAAATATTTTTTTTTTGTAACAGATACCTACAACCTACGTACCTAATTAAAGTTGTCCGCGATGCCCAAGAACCCCATCAATCTAATAGTAGCCTTAAAATCCATCCAATCATTTTCCTCAAATTCATGTTGTGTGCAATAAAATTTAAAATAAATAAATATTATCAGCCGTATTCATTAGAATCCGCTGAACAGATGAATAGTTATGCACTGCATAAGGATTTATGTAGCCACTGTACATTGTTGCATAAATTGTTATGCATAAAATATTTTTCAACCCATTATAGTTATAATGAGCTTGTGTCAAAATTAGTACCATAAAGGCGGAATCTAGTACGTTTTACTTTCAAAACTGACAAAGGAGACCCAGCTGTATGTGTGCTGTGTGAAAAATCAATAGAAGTAATTCTGCTGGTGATTGGATTCTTTTTGGTTTCTTATTCATTATAATTTTGTTGTTTTTTTGTGTTCGCAAAAAAAATTTAAAATTATTTGAAACAAATAATACGTCGTTTTTAATTTATTCCATGAAATGTTCCATTCACTCACATCGTGATGTTTTTGTTGAGGAGACAAATAAAAGGGTGGTGCTTATTTTGTAATGCTTAAAATTCATTTGTTTTCCCCATGAAAGTGATGAATCTTTGTATAATTTTATTTAAATATATAATTATAATTTTATTTAAATCACGCATGCCATTGATGGAAAACCTTTAAATTTTGCACATTAATTAAGCAGCTTTTTGAATGGGAAGTAAAACAAAAAAATAAGCATAATTATGCATTTAATGGAACAAATAAATAAATACCTACTGACCTTCATAGAATATAGGAAAATACCAATCAAATTTTTGTTTCAAGGTATATACCTAAGCTAAATACCTAAAACTAAATAGCTAAAACAAGTTTTTAAAAATCATAAATATTTCCCTTTTTCGTGACCTTTCTTCAATAATAAATGAAAATCCTATAGTGGGCTTTAGGTCAGATTTAAAAATGATAGGTGAAAGATCTATAACGGAAACAATTACATCTCTCAAACACCGCCGTAATGTTTCGTGTCTTTCTCTATTTTATCGCTATTATTATAATAAGTCTCAGAGATGGCAGAGTAGATAACGGCAGGTAATTAAACTAGGAGTAGTTAATCGAGTAAACTACACGTCTGATTTGTTTCATTTACTACCTTCATTTGTTACGTGTGCGACCTGCACAGCAAACGTTAAATTTCAAATATAATTTTAAAAAAATTAACGAGCAGACAACATTGAATGGCAAAAGAACCAAATGTGTTGCATGAATGAGCTAAAATAAGGTTTTTGAAATTCAATAAAAGAAAAATGCAAATTAAATACCTAGTCATCCGATTTATTTCTATCGTTCATGTTAAGAGTAAAATTACTGTCGATAAGTAATTTAGAATGCTCCTGCTTGAAGATTTTTTGCGGAAGCTTTTCAGCTTGATTTTTTTTTTAATTTCTACCCTCCGCACTTCACAACAAAACAAAACACTATACTAAAACATCTTCTAGAAATCATTTATTTAATAAAACTTGAAAACAAAAGGTATATTAATAATAGAGAATATAAATGATTTAATTAGAAAAACAGTCTTTTATCGTAATAATATTTATGGGCGGTGACAGTTTTCTCTTCAGTTTTATTCACTTTTGAACATTGTGCGCGCAGAATATAAAAAAAAGAAAAAAAATTATAAAATAAAATAAGAATACATTTTCAAAAACTGACTTTTTTATTATAAAATAAAATAATATTTTTCAAAATCTGACCTAAAGCCCACTTTAAGATTTTCATTTATTTTAAAAATAATATTTCTCTTGAAAATATTTGGAAATATATACATTTTATTAAAAAAAAAAAACAATGTTTTTATATATTTAAATTCATAGGCGAAAAATTTTAAACAACCTATTGTTAAGGGCTTAGCAATTTACTAGTAAGTAATTTTCTAAATATTTAGCAATTTACTAACTATTTCAAAATTTTAAACCTTTTTTTTCGATTTGCTAACTAGTAAATTGCTAATTACGAAATGGCAGTCAGAAGTCACATTTGTTTTGGAATACTCTTGAAATACGTATACGATATTCCAAATATGCACATTTCAAGAGTAAACCTGAGGGTACCTGCCGATGCTATAAAATAAAGTGTGGGAGCAACGAAGTAATTTGTTTTAAAAATGTTTTTTATAATTTTTCCCACTGTTTTATTGATTTATTGTTGAACAAAGGCACAAATATTATATCCTTTGTGTTCCATTAGGTAGTTTTACTTACCAACACAAGCCTGATAAATATTTCGCCCAAAAAAGTGTAATGTAACTAGTGCTTACAATTCTGGTGAAATCGGAAGCCCACGGTTTATAATTCGGTCTTGGATGTTTAGGTTTTCAACCAAGAACCGAACTGTTGTCTTGTCAAACCTATATCTGGAGTAAAATTCTCCATCGTCCAGCTCTTCAAAAGGATGTGCTCGGGATTTAAAACTTCGCACTTGTCTGCACAACCAACGCTGAATCTTCAAATATATCGAAATCTTCGTCTTTCGAAAACATTTGATACTATTTTATTTACTTTAAAAAACAATTAAAGCTCACAAATCATACAAAAAAAAACACAATTCACTTTACCAAATAAAATGGGTAAGACATTTTTTTCGAGGAAAATGACAGATGTCGTATAGATTCAGCAAATTCATAAAAGTTAAAGTAACCATTTTGTGATTTTAACTTTAGTAAATTGTTAGAGATAGCAAGAGGTTAAAATCGTTTAAAATTAGCAAAATCTTCTTTTTAACTTAGTAACTTACTAAAATGGCTTTAACAATTTACTAAATCGTTTAAAATTTTGCGCCATAGTCTCTACAAGTGCCTCCACAGTTTCTGTGTTATCGTCGGAGTCGTTCATAGTAAGTATACATTATTTCCGAATTGAACTTCAATTAACACAGCCTTGAGTACCCAAACTGTACGAACTCTTAAAACAGCATCGGCAGTTTCGATGCTTAATCGATTTCTTAACTTACTTTTCACTATATTTACCACTGAAGCATTTGAAAAAGGAAGACTTAAAAGTGACACAAAATTGAACTAAAAGTCCCCCCATTAAAAAATCTTTCCATTTATTTCCCCACAAAAATCCCCCCACTATTTTGTGCCCCATTTTCGCACCAAAGTTTTTTTTTCCAGCCATTTTGGCCGGAAAAATAGCCCATCTGGGAACACTGAATCCAATATTTATTATTTTGTCTGCATCATTGTTATATAGATCCAACGCATCTTGAGAATCGCGATATTATCCTGAAATTCGTAGGTAACGTTGCGTTGGAAGGAATTTTCCTTAATTATTCCTCAAATACAAATGTTTCAAACTAAGAAGTTTGATGTTTTTTTAATAAAAATGTCGGAAGAGCTTAGCAGTCGTTATTAATAATCCTTAACGTTACAAGAATCTAATGAGAAACGTTTAGTAGGTACCAGTAGCGGATCTAGGATTAGGCTCTGGGGGGGGCTTGGTAGATCCAGTTTGAGACATTAATGGCCAGTTTCACAAGTTAAACAATTTATGTTTAAACTTAAGTTCAGCACTTGATTCGGTTTCAAAGTAAACCTTGAACTTAGATAATTCTGTAGTTCTAGTTAAACGAATGTATTCTGCCATTTAAACTTCATAGCCTAAGAGCCCGCAGCAAATTTTGGGAGTGGATTGTTAACCAAAATATGAGTATGATGGTTTGTAGGTGCATATATCGCGGTATCAAAAACAACCGTCTCTCAGGTTTCTTTTTCAGCCTTTTAGGGGGTGGAGGTTTGAAAATAGCGATTTACCAGTTTATTTTGTCAGAGGTATTACCACTTCAATAAATTTAAATAATATATTATGTGATGTTGTCATTAAGTCAAAAGCAATAGAGCAATAGAACTCAAAATATAAACTTTTTAAGAGGACCTTATCGTCTTTTTCTTGGAGAATTATAAAACACAAAAAATCAACAAAACAAAATCTCCAAAAAAATCGATTAAGGTTCGCTTTAAAACCTAATATCTTGAGTTCTATGGTCGGATTGCCAAAATTTTGAGGTTGTATTTGACTTATATATTTTTTAAATTTATTAAAGTGGTAATACCTATGAAAAAATAAACTGGAAAATCGCTATTTTCAAACTCCCACCCCTGCCAAAGGCTGAAAAAGAAACCTGCCAGACGGTTGTTTTTGATACCGCGATACATGCACCTACAAACCATCATACTCATATTTTAGTTAGCAATCCACTTCCAAAATTTGCTGTAGGCTCTTGATCTATCAGTGCAGCGTTCAGAACACTTGATCGTAATAATCATTCTTAAATCTTATTGATAACTGCCATTTTATAATAATAATAAATTATTATATTTCTTTCTATTTGAAATTATTTTTATTTTTAATGTTTTCGAGTGACGAGGAAATGTAGCATTCGTTGTGAGAGTGAAAAGAGAAAAACGCTTCCCTTGAAGAACAAATTATTTTAACTATTGTGACGATGTTGATTTTATTTTATAATTTATATATTTTTATAATTTATACATAACTAATATAAAAAAGTTTTAGTTTAGGTTAAAGGTTTTTTTTGTGAAAATCTACAGTTATATAAATAATTAAATTTTGGCATTCCCACTTTTCCTTTTAGAATAACCCTGTTTTTTGTGCATTTATATCAGCTTCTACCGGTTTAAAATGATTTCAATATAACATGCAATAAGAGCTGTAGTATTTAACATTTAAAATATTTTAAAATGGAGATAGAAAATAAATGTATATACCTTCAATTTTCAGCCACGTCAAGCTTTGAACCACCAGAAAAAAAATCTGTCAGTAAATTTGTACGTCAGTCTAGAGGGACTGCAAATATTCACACGCATGATTTTCTGAGTGGCCAGAAAAAACTCAGATTTTCCCAAATTCTTCACGGGTTTTAGCCCCAATTTAGTTGTTTTTGCAAAATTAGCGAAGTTCATAGGGTGAATTATTTTTTCGTTTGGCATGTTAATTGTTAAGCCCCGACCCCGTTTTTTTCAATTATCTCTTTAAGCTTTAGCCCCAACTTAGACTTGACAGTCCTTTGAGTTAAGCGCAAAAATTTTCTGGAATAAGGTAAGTTTTAAAGGAATTATTTGCTTAGCCCCGACCACGTTTTTTTGTCCAATTCTTGTCGAGCCCTACTCGCTAGCTGTTTTTTTTTTTCGTCCCAATTTTCTGTCAATTATCCGTAGCCCCGAACTTGTTTTTTCTACAATTCCCTTCAGAATTCAGCCCCAACCTAATTAATGTAAAAAAATACGTAGCATATAAATTGCGTAGCCCCAGCCTCGATATTTTTTCTGACTCCTGATTCTGATTTCTATATTTCAATCAATTTTAAGAACCGCCTGTGGGGGGGGCTTTAGCCCCTATAGCCACCCCCCTGGATCCGCCACTGGTAGGTACCTACCTACCTCTTACCACTGATTTGTAAAATTTAAGACTTGAGAAAAAATATTTGGACATGGTATAGGTACGTGCGTCGGCGTTTGTACCTATTTTAAGTCCACGTCTGGAACTAAGTAGATATACCTACCTAAGTCTTTTACAAAAGTGTTGAAAACTTTTCAAAATCATTTTAATTTTGTTTGCGATGGCACCTATGTATATGTACTTGTGTATATATGTATAACATTCACATTTTATTGCCTAAAACATGTTCTGTTTTGAATTGCAATTGATTACAATAATGCATGTTTTATTTATTCTTAAAATTTCTTACACTGTCCATTTTCCAAGACATCAAAATATCTTATATTTTATAAGATATATACTTAAATTTTTTTAATTACGATGTTATAGGTATTTAGTTCACAATACTCGTAGATTATACTTCACGTGATTTGACATTAAAAATTCAAATTAAATTTGTATAAGGGTAGGTAGGTACTATTGGTATCCACTATAATTCCAAGCAGATACACATTATTTTAACAGAAACTTAAGTTAAATTAAAGAAAATATTTTAAACAGTAAGCCTACCTAACCAACTACTTATATCTATATCAAATCGAATGACCTTAAACCTGAATTAAATATAAAAATAGATATAGGCATCTATAAAAATTATTACAAGCAAATAATAAAACTTTAAACAATAGCCGTGTTTTTTGAGAGAGTGACTATTAACTCAGTAAAAGTTTTATACAGAACACACAAACAAAGTGCTCTATAATAATTTGTTTTGTTAATGTTTTGCGTATAAATATTTTGCTGAGTTACTAGTCACTTTCTCAAAAAACACGGCTATTATAATTCAAAAATTCAAACCAAAATGATGAAACAAACATCTTCTTTAAAATAAAAATTGCACGGAAAAATTTTCACTCTGTTTACTGGATGCTAGTCGATGGCAGATACTTCAGGATACAAATTAGATAGGTATGTATTCTGCATTTCATTTTATTCAACACTTCATTAAGGGGGTACTGTTTCACCACAGGAGAAACTCTACTGTTGACTGAATTCTGTTTCCCCACTTTTAATTCGACACACAAACCATGAGTGGTGAAGATGTTGCTCCTAGTTTACCATAGATGGCGGGAAAAAACACAGGGTGACGCAAACAAAACTTAATTTTTAGTTTAAATTTAAAATGTTAAAATTCATTAACATACAAATTAAAATAAACATACAAACTAAATAAATAATGAAATACTTTATATACAAATTATAATTTTTGAGAAACACCAAAAATTTAGATTCAATTAATTTCATGCGTAATTGTCTTTTATGCAGCATTTACCTACACGAGTGAAAAAATTTCATTATTTTTGTCATTTTCTCATGACTAATTGTTTCAACCGTGTGAGATGAATAAAAAATGTAATCTGTAGTTTCTTAAAGGTACGGTAGAGGTTACGGTATGTAGCAAAACTCACATGATGCAAACACAATTCTGGAATCAAATCGTCACAAGATTGAGTTAGTCCGAAGCGCATCACCAATAACAATTAGGTAAATAAAATTAAATTGAGTTGTTAT
>OX439483.1:390949002-391084997 GCA_949320155.1 Melangyna quadrimaculata
TATGTGCTCTTGGCTGGCTTCATTTGGGTGGCTACCATGTAACGGCTTTGCTTTCCAAGACACTATCAGTTCATCAATCGTTTTGACGTTATCGGGAAGAGGGAAATGCGCCGAGCTGAGATTAAGGGGTGTGAATTGATCATCAGCCAAGCAAACAGTCCTTATAAGTGGTGACACGCTTCTGAGCAGGTACTGCCGTATGTTAAGGCATTGGTGGTAGTGTAAATTTGTTAAGTTAACAATTCCTCTTCCTCCTATTTTTCGAGACAGGGACATTCTCTCAATGGCGCTTCTTGGGTGTTGGCTGTTGTACCTTGTGAATGAGGTTCGGATCAGCATATCAAGGTTAGATAGATCAGTTGAAGACCATTTAATGATCCCAAAGGAGTATGTCAACAAGGGGATAGCCCAGGTATTTATTGCCTTACATTTGTTTCCTGAATTTAGCTGTGATTTTAAAATGATATTCAGCCTTCCTTTAAATTGTGTGGTAAGGCTAGTCTTGATAGCGCTGTGGTTCATTCCCCTGAGTTGGAGGAATCCAAGATATTTGTAGGATTCTCCGTATTGTAAATCTTCAACGACTTGCTCTTGATCAATGGGAAAACCTTCCTCGTTAGCAACAACTTTTCCTTTCACCAGGTGAACCATTTTACATTTTTCCATGCCGAATTCCATTTTTATATCGGTGCTGAAGCTTTTCACTACCTCAATCATACGATGTAGCTTTTCTCTATTCTTGGCATAGAGCTTCAAATCGTCGACGTATAGCAAATGGTTGAAGGAAAAGTCGTAAGTTTCCGTTTTAATGAGGAAACCCGATTTAATTGCAGTCAGGATCCTGCTAAGCGGGTTGAGACCCAAACAGAACCAAAGTGGGCTGAGGGCGTCACCTTGGAAGATTCCACATCTTATTGGGAGAGCTTTGCTAAGGACACCCTTTTGACAAAGCCTTGTGTTCCATCCTCTCATTTGGGTCGAGAGACAATTAACAATTGTTGGGTCAATCTTATAAACATCCAATATTTTTAAGAGGTACTCGTGCGGCATCGAGTCGAACGCTTTTTTGTAGTCGACGAAGGCCATACTTATGCTGCGCTTTTTCTTCAATGCAAGGCCAGTAACTACAGAATCAATAGTCAATTGATCTTTACAGCCCATGGTTTGTCTACTGCAGCCTTTTTGTTCATCAGGTATGACGTTGTTTATAGTACAATGGTCATAAATTCTGTTTGTTAGAATTTTTGTGAACAGCTTGTAAGTTGTACATAAGCAAGTAATAGGGCGGTATTTTGAGGGGTCATTGCATGCTTTTCCTTTGGGGATGAGAAATGTTATTCCGCTGGTAAGATAATTTGGTGGCTGTGTTTTTAGTTGCAACAGATCGGTAAAAGCTTTCGCTAGTTGTTCGTGCAATATGGTAAGCTTTTTTAGCCAAATGTTATGCTATTTGTCTACACCAGGGGCTTTCCAATTACTTGTTTCCGAGATTGCTTTTTTAACCTCTTCTGTATTTATCGGTCGATAAATCATAGGTGTTGTGTTCTCATAATGCATAACCTCTTCCGAGATCCACTGGGCGTCCTTATTGTACAATTTCGGTACACTCCAGATTTTGCTCCAAAATTGCTCCGTAGCGTTTACGGTTGGGTAGACATCTTCTGTTTCTGGATGCGATGATGATCCAATTGTTCTATAGAAAACTTTTTGATTGCTGCAAAATAAAGCGTTTTCAGTTTTTCGGTTGCTGCATTTTTCATACCGCTTCAGCCGTTTTGCTAGTGCTGATAGTTTTTGACATTTTCTATCGAGTATTTCAATTATTCCATCCTTTGTTATATCTGCAATTCGGAGTGGTGCAATCAAGTGTCTGATGTGTCTGTTGAGACGACTCGAGTTCGATCCATCTCTAAAAGAGGTCAGCCTAGCAATATCCCTTCTCAGCTTTTCTATTTTATTTCTCAGCCTCTTGTTCCATTTTGGCTGGTGTTTTTCCACCTTTCTTTCTGTTTGTCTGCGATTTTCTATAGCAGTTTTCGGTTCCTTACTTAGAGCTCTTAGGGCAGATATTGCACTAACGAACACAAGGTCATTTATGCGTTCCATCTTTATTTCTTCATCTAGGTAATGTGGCAAGATTTCACTGTTAATGATGTTCAAAACAGTTTCAAGTTTCTTAGCTTCGTACACTCTAGGAATTTTCGGCCTAAGGGGTGGGTCAATACCTTCAAACTCAGTTAGACTAAGGTTAAAAATTTCACGCAGTCTTTGTTTTTCTGTGTCTGTTGTTGATTGCACAGTCAATGTTTCTATATTTGTGGTGGGTAGTGTATCCAGCAGTGTTTGCGGCGCTTGAGGCAATGGTAAAGGTGTGATGGAGAGCGCAGAAGTATTCGAACCGCTTGGTGGTGTTTCGTCCGGTGTTGTGGAAGGAAGTTCAGGAATAGTTTCGAGCTCAGCTTTGACTTCAGCCATGATTCGTTGTCGGCGATTAATTTCGACGTAGTTGTTTTGAAGTATTACATCTTTTCTACGGGCTAAGGTGTTTTCATTTACCCTACCTTCAAGGTGGTTGTATCTTGCGATAAACATGTTGAACATTTCTTTACTGTAAATCATCATATTTTCCGGGGTTTCGCATTTGGTTGTTGTGAAGTAGCAACGCAAGACATATTCATTCATATCGTTTGTCCATTGGATGCGTTGTCTAGGACGGCCTGCTCTGGTGGTCCCAAGATTAGAATGGGAAACACTTGTCGCAGGTTGGTTGTTTTCTTGTTGTGCCACTGGCGACTCATCTCTTTGCAGAGCCAAGCCCGCGCCGGTAGCCGTGACTTCTACCGACGTTTGAGTGGATATCCCCACTCGGTTAAATCCGTTTTCATTCTCCATTTCATATCGTTATCTCCAAAATGTATTTTTTTTTTGGGTTCTTGTTCCATTTTATACCTCCTGGCAGGTATAATTGAAGCCGCTTCTAACCTGAAGTACAGTCGCTTACCAGGGAGCCGCTCATTATGAGACAGACGCTTCTGGGTTTCAATTTCTAGTTTTTTGGTCCACCCCGGGTATTTCATTTCCCCGGTACCAGTCATGTCTGACAGGCATTCCCCTATCCGCCACCTGGGGAGGCGTCTGGTAGCAGAAACTAGAATAAACTGCCCCAGTATTATTATTATTATTATTATTATTATTATTATTATTATTATTATTATTATTATTATTATTATTATTATTATTATTATTATTATTATTATTATTATTATTATTATTATTATTATTATTATTAATATTATTATTATTATTATTATTATTATTATTATTATTATTATTATTATTATTATTATTATTATAATAATAATAATAATAATATTATTATTATTATTATTATTATTATTATTATTATTATCCCTCGGGGGTTTTTGTTGTTTTCCCCTAGAGGGCGCGTCCCCAGGTGGCGGATAGGGGAACGCTCGGGATTGATACTTGCTATTAATCAGGGTAGGTGGGAAATAAAATACCACCCGCGGACCAAAAAAACAACTAGGTGAAGGAACACTGAATAATAAACCAAATATGGATAGAACAAGAGAAGGAGTAAACTTTACGGTGCAGGGAGTCGGATCCCCAGTACCGGCGTCTGTCGGGGGTGAGCGCGCGGGCCCCGAGACGTCGTCATCCAGCGACCGCAACACAAATTTAATAGATTTGGGAACCCCGGGAGTGGCACACTTGGCTCCCGTGGAAATAAATGCTACAAGTGCAAAAGGCAGCAACCCCTTCCAAAAGGCCGCCAGGCTGAATAGGACGCCGCCATCAGCAAGCGGAACTCCACAACATTTGCATAAAAAACCCCCAGCTGCTAGAAACGTCTTCCAGGCAGACGAAGAGAAGGAAAGATCAGCCTCAAGTAACAGCTTGGCTCCCATGGCATGCAAGGATATCACCGAAACCAGTGTTTTCTACGGAGAAATACAAAAATGCATGAAGATACTGATGTCGATGCGCGCAGCCTGTGGCAAACAGAAGAATATCAGCATGGATATAAAAACTGGTATCATGGCACTTCAAGAGTCACTAGACAAGCTGAAGTGGGAGGAAAAGGCCAGACTGGAAAGAGAAAGAGCGAAGCCCTCAACTCCAGCAATATCCACGGAGAACGATACCCGGAGTGGATTAGACAAGGCTATACAGACGGATGGAAATGCACCAAAGCAGATGAAAACTGTAAAGCAGCCATATCCAGGAAACAAGCCGGTTTCGTCAAAAAGACCACCGTCAAGTCCACTTTCCACGGGCTCCGAAAAAAGAACGAGGAAGTCCCCACAAAAACGGGAGGCGCAAAACGGACAACAAAGAACGCCAGCCACGAAAAAACTGGAGGAAGCAAGCTACGCTCAAGCTCTGAAGGAACACCACCACGAGGCTATCGAGGTGGCTCCAGCACAGAAGGACAGAGCCCGAGACAAGCCCAAAAAAGCAGCAAGGGAGAACAGAAAGAAGCCGAAGAAAAAGAACCAGCTAAGGGCAAAAGCAGAAGCTATCCTTATAAAGCCGAAGGGAAACGAAAATTTTTCCGGGATCCTGAGGGAAATCCGAACTAAGGCAAACCCAGATGACACCGAAACCATCGTCAAAAACGTTCGGCAAACCAAATACGGAGATGTTCTTTTAGAACTCGGGTCCAAAACAAAGGACAAAAAGGCGTTCGGGGAGTCTCTGAAAGCTATTTTAGGGGAAAAGGCAACGGTCCGAAACCTTGAACCGAAAATGGCGATCGAAATAAGAGATCTGGACGAGCTGACCACAGTTGAAGAAGTCGAAGAAGCAGTAAAAAAGAAAGCCGCTGACCTCATCACTGATATCCAGGTATCAATCACGGGGAAAAATAGAAGATCTCTCAAAATGGCCATAGTTCACATTAATGCCCGAGCAGCCCAGGAGATGCTAAGGACTCCCTCAATCAAAGTAGGATGGGTTCAATGCCGAATAAGACGAAGAATAGAAGTCCCGCGTTGCTTCAAATGCTTCGGATATGGCCACAAACAATCGTCTTGCACCAGCGTGGATAGAAAGGGCCAAGGACTGTGCATCAACTGCGGAGAGACAGGCCATAAAAAGAAAGAGTGCACAAACCCACCGAAATGTTGCCTATGCGTGGAACTGGAAACAACACCACCCCTGAACCACGTGCCTGGCACAGGAAACTGCCAAGTATTTAGGAAAGCACTCGAACAGGCGAAAAAGGCCTCCTCAAAATGACCAAAATTCTCCAGGCGAATGTCCACAGGAGCCTCACAGCGGATAGCCTCCTGACAAAACTTACCACGGAATTGCGGGCAGAAATCGTCATCGTAAGCGAGCAATACCGCGATAAGAACGGACCAAATTGGATCCCGGATCTGCTTAAAACTGCTGCTATTTGGATCCCCGATACAAGAAAATTCCCCATTGAAAGAAAAGGGTCAGAAAGAGGCCTCGTATGGGTGAAAAGTGGAAAGCTGACAATAGTAAGCATCTACCTTAGCCCGAACGACAGAATAGAAGAGTTCCGTAAAAAACTGGAAGATCTAGAGGACTTTCTAAATGAAACTGAGGGGGAAATCTTAGTCGCCGGAGACTTCAACGCCAGAGGACAAGAGTGGGGAATGCCAACTACGGACTCCCGAGGAAGGCAAATACTTGAGATGGCAGCGCGGCGTGACTTGAACGTAGTGAACGTAGGAAACACACCCACTTTTAGGAGACCTGGTTGTTTAGGCACAATCCCAGACGTGACCTTCGCGACGGAACCCACATCCGCACAGATCAAAAACTGGAGAGTCATCGAAGACTACACGGGTAGCGACCATCAGTACATCATCTTCGATTTAGAAAGGAACCAGCGAGCCACCAACCGAAACCAAGCCCAAGCTCTAAGTTGGAACATAAACAAGCTGAACAAAGATATTTTTGCTTCTGTAATAGAAGAGGGAAAAGCCGCTGTTCTGGAAGTAGGGGGATCTGCGGAAGCAAAAGCGGAAGCCACGATGGAACTAATTCGGCTAGCTTGCGACGCTTCGATGCCCAGAAAACGAGGCCCCAGCAGGAACAGAGAGTCCGTATACTGGTGGACAGATGAGATAGCCGAGCTTCGAAAAAGATGCCTGCAACTTAGACGCAAAGTCACCAGAGGACGGAGAAGACACGCTGCCCCAATAGAGGATGACCTCGCGGAGTTTAGAACCAAGAGATCCGAGCTCAAGAAGGCCATCAATTCGAGCAAAAGACAGAAATGGGAAGATCTCCGCCAAGACATCAACAGCGACCCCTGGGGACTTGGCTACAAGATTGTGATGCGGAAACTTGGAGCTCAGAGGGCCAGCACTACTCTAGATGAAGAAAAGATGACGCACATAGTGGACACGCTCTTCCCAGCTCACCCAGTCCGGCCTCCCGACACCATATTGGCCCAACGACAGGATATACCGCTCTTCAGTGAAGAAGAGTTGAGATCAGCCGTGGAAACTGCGCAAAACAAAAGAGCCCCAGGACCTGACGGGATACCAACGGAAGTGCTGAAAGTGACCGCTCGGGCATGCCCAGAACTGTTGCTCAACATGTTCAACAGCTGCTTGGAGGAAGGGGTCTTCCTCAAAAGCTGGAAGACGCAACGTTTGGTGCTTATCAGCAAGGGAAAAGGAGATCCAGACTCCCCATCCGCATACAGACCTCTGTGTATGCTCGACACTGCGGGAAAGCTCTTGGAGAGGATGCTGAAACCACGAATCACCGCGGCAGTACAGACGGCAGGAGACCTATCCGAAAGGCAGCATGGATTCAGGAAAGGCCACTCTACGATTTCAGCGATAAAAGAGGTAGTTCGGGCCACCCAAATCGCCCAACAGGGAAACCACTACTCGAGGCAGATCGTACTGCTGGCAACTCTGGATGTCAGAAACGCCTTCAACTCAGCCAGGTGGAGCGACATGCTGAACGCGCTCGAGTTTACTTTCAGGATCCCAGCCTACCTCCTGCAGATCGTGAAGGACTATCTCAGGGACCGGGAACTGATCTATGAGACCACGGAAGGCACTAAAAGAAAACAAATCACCTCCGGAGCAGCACAAGGATCAATCCTGGGACCCGACCTGTGGAACGTCTCATATGATGGCATACTTCGCATGGACATGCCGGAAAACACCTTCCTGGTAGGGTATGCAGACGACATTGCCGCGGTTATAACGGCAAGAAACACCGAAAGTGCGCAGTGGAAGCTGAACCAGGTCATGCGACGTGTGCAATCCTGGATGGATGAGCACGGTCTAAGTTTGGCAACAGAAAAAACTGAGATAGTCCTTCTGACGAAGAAAAGGATCCCGACGCAAATAGACTTCCGAATTGGCCCCGAAGTCATAAGCAGCAAGGATGCGGAGAAGTACCTGGGACTGAGGCTGGACACCAAGCTATCTTTCTGGCAACAGATAAAAGTCGCTTCGGAAAGGGCATCCAAGGTTACAGCGTCCTTAAGCAGACTCATGGCGAATACAGGCGGACCTTCGGCAAGCAAGCGGAAACTATTGATGGCGACAACGCACTCCATTCTCCTCTACGGAAGCGAGATCTGGGCCAATACACTACGGCAAGAAAAGTATCGGAAGCAGATGGCGGCAGTACAAAGGCGTGGAGCCCTACGCGTAGCTAGCTCCTACCGAACGGTGTCGGAACCAGCCGTCCTTGTAGTCGCAGGAGTGACTCCCATCGATCTCCTAGCGGCACAAAGGAAGTACGTCTACGACAACAAGGCGGAAATCGGATTGGAAGCGGCAATCGACCAAGCAAAGCAGCAAACAAAACTGAAGTGGCAAGAGCGATGGAGCTCAGAAAGAAGAGGAAGATGGACAGCGAGGCTGATAAGAAACGTGGCGGAGTGGAATGACCGGAAACACGGTGAGGTTAACTATTACGTCACCCAGTTACTCACCGGACACGGATATTTTAACGCCTTTCTCCACAAGATCGGCAAAACGAACAGTCCCCTGCCAGTACGGGGACTCCCAAGAAGACGACGCGCACCATACCTTCTTTGCCTGCAGCAGATGGGAAGTCGAAAGACTTGAACTGCAGAGAAATATCGGCGTCATCACTCCAGACAACATAATTGAAAAGATGCTGGCCAGCGAACAGAACTGGAAAAAGATCTGCAACTACGCCAATCACCTTCTCAGAAGAAAGAAAAGAGAAGAAGAGCAGTCCCGCGAGACAGCGTGAGCCCAAAAGAAGCAGAGCGACATACAAAATTACGCCCAAAAATTCTCAGAAGAAAGACAAGAGAAGAAGAAAAATCGAGAAAGAGAAGAGACCCGAAAGGGTATACGAGGCAGCCCCCCCGAAGTGATGCAAGCAGTAGTTCCAGGGGGATGGGTCAGAAACCGAAGGGTGCTAGGTGGTTTTAGTCCGTGCGAGTCGGACACACGGGGACGGTAACGACAAAAAGACAAAGCCGCCCTATGGTGCATAACGCATTTCCATCGACACCCAACAGGAAAAAAAAAAAAAAAAAATTATTATTATTATTATTATTATTATTATTATTATTATTATTATTATTATTATTATTATTATTATTATTATTATTATTATTATTATTATTATTATTATTATTATTATTATTATTATTTTTATTATTATTATTATTATTATTATTATTATTATTGTTATTATTATTAATTACCTAAGCAGATTCCGCAGACAAAAATAAATTCTTCAGTAATGAGAAAGTTAAAAATGTGAAGCTAAAAAAGAAATTATTCCCTACACCGCGAACCGAATTTAAATATTAAAATTAAATTAAAATAAAAAATTCCTTTAAAGTTCTGGTATTCAATACCTTGCACTTTTAAGAAGCTTCTCGATAAAAAAAAGTATAGAAATTCTTTCCAAGCTAATCAATAGCAAACAAATGGTTCCTTAAGATGTATACCCCAAAAAAGAATAATTTTCGAAGAAAAAAACCAAAAGTTATACAAAATCCATTAATTAATTTAAGAGAAGACAATAATTGCCTTATCTTATACTAATTAACGGATTTTTTATTTATTAAAATCGTCGTTTGTGGGAAAAATGTCATCATAAAAATGTGAGTGATAAAATAAAATTAAGAAGAATCTGGCTAAATGATAATTTCCACAATCGGTGGATTATCATCAGCTCAATGTTTTCTTGTTTTTTTTTTTTTTTTTTGTTTAACAAGTTGGTCCTAAGGCTATCATTTTTTTTCAGTTTCAGTTTTTAAATAAGAATTGAATATTGAATTTCTGAGCAATGAACAAAAATAATGATCAAAATTAGCATCTACTAAAAACATAACATTTTAAATAATTAATTTGAATTTTTTTTTTTTTTAATTTTGAGTTTGAAAATATTTTTTTTTTTTTCAAAAATCGTTATCTTAAACAAAAAGGATTTCTGGCCTTACAAAAATTCATACCATATGGCATTGTTAATGGCACCGATATTTTTCATCCAACCAACCTGCAAGCTCTATCTTCTTGTCACATTTTAAGCGAATCACCCTGTATTTCTCAAGTTATTTTGCAGCGTCAAAGAAACTCCCCGAACCTTATACAACTGCTTTAAAATTAATTCAAAAAATCTTTCCATAGGAAGTTATGTTCTGAAAACTATTGCTTACATTTTAAATACAAAAATTATAGCAAACACAGCAACCCAATAAGTATGCACAGTTTAACTTAGAGCACAAATAATTATTCCGCCAAAGTGTATACTTTAAATAACTTGAATTGGTACTTAAAGTTGTATACTTTTTGGATTTAATTTCATTCAAGACGTGAACCATATGTTTGTTTCTCGTACCCACCGTACTGTTATAAAATGGCACCATGAGTTTTTATACTATAAACAAGAATCCTCTGGATCTGAGCATGGTGTCTAAGATATTTACCACGTTTCACAACCCAATGCTAATTCAACGAATGCTGTGAGAAAAAGATTCGTTCAGTAGTCAACAATTTAAAATTTAATTTTTATTTGTCTAGTTACTCTCAGTTACCTACCTAGCGTAGCAAAGTCTATACAAAGTCCAAAGACAGCAGCAATAATTCATCAAGTACAAGTTGAACCAGAGATGGCATATGCAAAGAGCTCAGTAGTTAACGTTTAAAATCCCAGAAATTTTCACAAGCTCAACAGGAGTCATTACGAGCTATTTTATATCATGTGTATACATGCGAGTTCCTTCTGTGAAGTTATTCCATTCTAAAAAAAAAAAACAGACAGACCCAAATGAGAAATGGCGCCCAATAGAAAAGTAAAACCAATGAAGAAAAATAACGGCCACACGAGAGACTGCTAGATCTTGCGGAAACTATGGGACTTCCAATTTTTTACCCTAGTCGACAAACCATACAACGTATCTACATCTAGTTTTTATGTTCGCAATCATATTTCAAATGAGCGACAAATTCCCCCTGATGGACTGCAAAAAATTTTCACTTTTTTATCCCATCTAAGTATAGGCATAGTGCCTTTGTGAGTCCGATTAGGCGTAGCTCGTCCTTTATGTCAAATTAATGGCCAACATGTTTGCAACAGGGGGTTGTCATGTCCATGTAATGATTTTTCTATATGCAATTGAACGAAAAAAGTGCACACTTTCAACAGGATACAGAGGTTAGGTACAAGGGTATAAACTGGTTAAATGTTCAAACTGAATTGAGAAAAAAACTAAAAAAAAAAAATAAACTCAGGTTCTAAATGCAAGCAGCAAAAACTACTGCGGTGCAATGAATGGACCAACGAACGTCTCCTTCCTATATTTTTCCCATCACCATGAGTGTATAAATTTGAGATTTTCCATGGAGGCAGCTGGCACTCGACAGTTTCCCAGAATGAACTGTGTCGTTGCCTTGCAATTGTCGACTTTTGCTCTATGGCCGACTCTGCATTCGCATACTCATGTAAAAGTATGTAAAATATACGTAATTGCATAAATTTGCATGTGGCTGCATAAAATATGGACTGGCGCTGTATTTATGTTGGCATTGTAAATCATAAACGCATATTTCGCACCAATGCACAGGTTTTCACCATTCACCATTTACAGTTATTAAATTTATTAAGCTTTTACGCGCCGCACAGCCTGGCCTGCCACTTCCCGTTTGAATATGGTTCCGTCCGTTGTGTCCGTCGCCATCGTCGGTCGGGGGGTCGGTCGACCGATTGGTCAAAGTCATCGTCATCCATACATCGGACCAGGCGTGTAGAGTGAGCCTTATGGTTGATTATGTATACGGGAACGTGGTTTTTATTGTGTCGAATGATGGAGGATATTATCTTTGTTTTCTTTGTTTTTGGTATATTTTCTATGAATCCGAATTTAAAACGGAGACGGAAATGTGTAAAAACTACGGATATGCCAGTTAATTTCAATAATTTTCCAAGCACTTGGTTAGCATCCGTTTTGATATATTTTTTTAACTTATATTATTAAAAAAAAAATGAATATGTTTTTTCCACTGCGTAATGGAGTACTAATAATAAGGGTTATTCGCAATTGGTTGTTGAACGGAAGTACATAACCGAAGGTCGCGGTGTTCGTCCACACTTAAAATATATTATGTAAATTATTTAAATAAAATATAAAAACATGTATTATATCTAAGGGAAGGTGTGGATACATGGTGGGATTTAATACATTTAAAAGTCGATTCAAACGATTCAAATTAATCTGCCGTAAAATGCTGACCCCATGTCAGTAAAGAATGAAGCTGCTTGCTCGTTCGATGTTGTCCGTGATGATGTTGGCATCCAGGGTTCCCATCACACTGATTTCTCTCGGTTTGTGTGTTTGTTTCTCGGTGGTCATATTCTTCTCATCGCTTTATTCGGCTGACTGTTCATGTTTCCTACTAGCTTCTTTGCTGAAACCATTAGGTACCTATGAAGTGGAAAAGTGTTGACCTCCGTGTAAAGATTTCATTCCTGTCTGTCGAAAAGTGGTCTGGTCTCCGGTGCATATTATTCTAGTAATTTTGTTTTGAACATTTGAAGTTCATTTGGCCGTCTTGAAGTTTCGAGAGAACCAGACTGGGAAGGTATAGCTGATGATAGACCGCAGCAGCTGCTTGTCAATCAGTATCTTCGTCTTCTGGCTAAGGCCCTTTCTGCGTCCAATCAGTGGGTGGAGTCGGTGGAATGCCCAGTAGGCTTTTCTGAGCACGTTTCGTGAGTGCGGGTTGATTTTTAGATAACAACTCGTTGAAGTGGAAGCCTCCTAGCATTGAGTTTATACACATAGGGGAACCACCTCATTGTTAAATTACCACCAATCTAGGTGGCGCCCTTATTTGCCCCTCATGAAGTTCCAGCATAAAATCACGATATCCCTCAATAACCAGCGTTTCCCCGATGCGTTGGATGCTTTTTGGATGTCGAGAATGCATTCGACATCGTATAGATAAGCTTACCTAACACATTTGTATCCCCTTCACTAAACAACATCCTTATTTGTATTTAGAACAAAAACCGGTGATAATCATTACAAGGTCCATTTGCTCCTAAAAGTAGACTAATTCCCCACTATTTCGACAAATAGTCTATCTTAAGGAGCAAATGGTTCTTATATTGATTATCACTGGTTCTTGTTCTAGACACAAATAAGGGCGCCACCTAGATTGGTGATAACTTGACACTGAGGTAGTTCCTCTATGTGTATAAACTCAATGCTCCTAGGTAATTCACGCTCTTTTTGACTGCTATCGTATATCCGCCCGAAAGTTTCAGAACCATGCTTCTGCAGTTGATTTACCCCCACTAATGATGGCTAAGTACATAAGCAAGTGTTGATCGGAATGCCCTATTTCTTGTAGAAGGCGAAGACTCTCGTTTATGTGGGTCTCAACTTTGCGTACAGCTAGCTACCAGAAAAGACATAGATGTAGCATACGTATAAGCATTAAGTTTATACACACAGAGGAACCACCTCAGTGTTAAGTTATCACCAATCTAGGTAGCGCCCTTATTTGCATCTAGAACAAGAACCAGTGATATTCAATACAAGAACCATTTGATCCTTAAGGTAGACTATTTCCACCTTAAGGTAGACTATTTGTGGAAACAGTGGGGAATTAGTCTACCTTTATGAGCAAATGGATCTTGTAATGATTATCACTAGTTTTTGTTCTAGATACAAATAAGGGCGCCACCTAGATTGGTGATAACTTAACACATAGGCGGTTCCTCTATGTGTATAAACTCAATGGTATAAGGGAGTCATCAGCATACAAGAGATTTTTGCATCCAGTTGGCAAAGGCTGATCAGATGTCATCAGAGTGTATATGGGAAAGGGCCTAGCTTCTAACGTTAGACATCATCGGCTTTGATGTTCTTCATTTGTGTTTTGCAATTCTCCAGTTGAACTTTCTGGAAGAAAGAAAAAAAAATGTTGTTTATGTAGTTAGGGGGATAAAAATGTAATAGGTAAGCTTATCTATACGATGTCGGGGAAACGCTGGTTATTGAGAGATTTCGTGATTTCATGCTGGAACTTCACGAGGGGATACAGAGTCAAATGCTTGTAGTTAGGGGGGTAAAAATGTAATAGGTAAGCTTATCTATACGATGTCGGGGAAACGCTGGTTATTGAGAGATTTCGTGATTTCATGCTGGAACTTCACGAGGGGAAACAGAGTCAAATGCTTTTCTCTTAGGTGACACATATAAACGACTGCTTCTGGATTTCGCTGCAAGTCGACTCGACTTCGTTCAGAAGTTGAGTTGTCAGATGGGTTTTGTGTGAAGTTTCTTTCAAAGTAGCTGGTGAATGCCTCCGCTATTTTTATTTAGCTTCATTATTGTTGTGACTGATGATTACCGGAAATGGGTCTGTTTTCCAACGATTTTGTTGGCATTATTGAATGCTTTTGGGTCTTGCCTTGATCACTTGAAGTCTCTTCTTGAAACTCGTAGTTGTTATGGTACTGCACTATCTATACACATATTTCACTTTCCATCTGGTACTAAAGTTTGAAGCGTAATGTGTTCTTCAATGACCCGTTGAAGACGTCCAACATCCAGCAGTCTGTAGTTAACGAAGTTTTCTCTTGGCACTGTTACTAGGCAGATGGCTTTGTG
This sequence comes from Melangyna quadrimaculata, assembly GCA_949320155.1. NCBI lineage: Eukaryota > Metazoa > Arthropoda > Insecta > Diptera > Syrphidae > Melangyna > Melangyna quadrimaculata. The sequence goes on from OX439483.1 coordinate 390,963,137, forward strand.
GAGCTTGATACTAAGCCTAACAGGTGAACAGGTCGGAGTCGCTGGTGAAAATTGTGCAGGTGTAGTTGCAGATTTCTGGAAGTAAATTTACATTATTAATTATGCATATCAAAAATTAAGAAATATTCTTTTAAAAAAATCCCTATTCACATGTAATTTAAAATATTTAACAAGTTTTACTTGCATTTCAACTGCACCCATTGGAAGCTTGCGTGAAGCTTAAAGAAGTCATTGTTTGAAAAAACTAGTAATTTACTGGGAAATATTGAAAGGGTGACATATCACCAGTGGGTGCCAAATCAATCGACTTTACCCTAGATTCTCATTTTTGAAAATAATAGTTTCATAAGACAATTGTTGTTACAGTACGAGCAACATAATGCTTGTACATTATGCCTTGTTGTAGGAAACATATATAACATTGTTTATATTAAAAAAAAAAAATGAACGAATATTGAAAATGCTAAAACAAAAAGAATTGAAATTCGAAATAAATCCTGAAGGTATTCGAAATTTTCTTCCAATCGATATTTTTGCATTGGAGATGTTGGCATTCGATTCTTAGGCATTCTAGAATAACAGTTAAATTAAATTGGAAGGTTTTTGCATTTACCAAAAAACAAAAACAATTTTTCTATTGTTGTTTATCTTCTACTTAATATCAGTTTAAGTCATTCCGAATTTTTGGATTTGAGGTTATGTCCCGCTTCCATCGAAAAGATTATAAAACATATTTCCAGCATTACAGTTATTTTAAAATGTATTTATAATATTGTTTGTGTAGAATCCTAGCATCAATTTCACATCAAAAATAAATTATGAATCCATTTTGACATCAGCGTTTTTATTGCATTTAGGGCTGGCCAACAGACGAGAAAAGTCTCGGTCTCGATCGAAGAGACGAGACGAGACGAGACGAGACTGGCTTTTAAGCAATCGAGACGAGACCGAGACGAGACTGTATATTTGGACCGAAATTTACAGAGAGTCTAATAAATTAAAAAATCAAATTTCAGTTAAACATTTATTTCCTTCTGCATGTATTCAAACTATAATCGAAAATATTTCGTTCCAATAATCAACCGGTTGTCCGGAAATCTTATTTTTCGGAGACGAGAAGAGACAAGACTTAATTATACGAGACAGAAACGAGACTGAAAATGTTCGATTTAAACGAGAACGAGACCGCAGAGTCTCATCTCGTGGCCAGCCCTGATTGCATTTAAGCCTATGTATAAGTACTCTTACATTCAGCTGAATTTAAATCTTTCATGGGAACCCTAAAGCAAATATAAATAATTCAATATTCACTTTCTTTTGGCATGTGATTATCCTATGGACTTTTGATTCCTTTCATCGCGATGTGGGAATTCAATGGCTGTTATTTTATCGAGGACAAAACTTGTCGTTTTACCTTTCTAAATATATTACAAAACCCAAAGAAATCACCAAAAACGACGAATAATAATATCACTCTAAGAAAAAGTGTCCGTCTTATTGACGGACAATGCAAATCGAATTTGCATAATAGAAGTTTGTTTTTGAAAATAAACCATATTCTCTTACTATATATGTATATACCTATGTGTCTTATGTGTATGTACGTATGTAGGTTTCGTTGGAGTTCATTTTGAAACTCAGGACGACTCCTGACCAGAGATGACTATTTACTACATATGTAGTATTTCTACTACATTTATTTATTTTATGCATCTGCTACGTAGCAACTACGTGAACTACGTAGCAGCTACGTGAAACTTATTCTTTAAAAATTAGTCATTGTTAAACGTATAACACATTAAACGTATAATATTGTTAAAAAACAACGTTTTTTTCTACATACACTTTGATTTTCATTATCTACTACAAATTTTTAAAATCTACTTTGTTTTTTTTTTGCCGATTCACTTCACTTTCTGGGCTCAGCATTTTCATCCCTGCTCCTGACTCAGGAGTCATGAGTAGAGATATTTTTTTATTGTCAAAAATTTAAGAAATGGAATTTATTCAATGTTTTGTACGATTATGTACCATAGACATTCATATAAAGAAAAGAAACAACTTATTTGGCATTTATGATGAAATCAGAATTATTTCGGGTGAGTGAATTTTTACGTTTGTATTTAAACGAGAATAAATAGACATTAGGAAGTCCATTATTTTGAACTTTTCCGAAAAAATCTACCCCCAAACAAGTAATAACCATTGAATAAATACAAATAGAAGTGACACCCAATTACTCAGAACATCCTGCAGAACAAGAGGCGAATAGCAGATACTATATAGATGATGTCGTCTTTTTGTGTGCACAAACCAATTCCCAAATGGATATTTATTTATTATATTATTCCTTTTTGTTATTGGGTAACCATGACAATTTTCAATATTTCGTATTGTTTTGAAAAATTATTGTAGGTATGTATTTTTCTGTTGTATTTTTTTTTTTCGGTTGTATTTTTATTTTTGTTGACATATATCTATACATTATTTTCAAGCTACGCTGAAGATTTTTTTTTGCATATTAAAATTTAGAGAAAACTATTGTATGAAGGATTTTATTTATTTTATTTGTAAAAATGGAAAAAAACTTTGTTAGTTGTTGGCAATTTAGAAACAGTTTGTTCATTTTGATTATTTTTATCAAGTAAGGGGTCCAGTTTTGTTTTCTTTTTTGTATCATCTCTGATAAAGATATTTTTTGGCTTTCAGATGTGAAAATCTCAGTTATAGGGATTTAGGTATCAAAATTAGTGCAGTACGGTATGTTATATTTGTAACGGTATTGTTGCGAAACGAAAATGTGTTTTTAACATCGTTTGGAAGCTTAAGTTTGATTTTTGTCTATTGACATAGATTCCGAAGTCCAAGAGGTATACATATACATATATAGTCGAACAGTCGTAAAAAAGAGCCTGACTTTGCGTCCAAAGGTATAATTTTTTTTTAATTTGATTGATAAGTGCTTATAACAAAACCTTTAAATGAAAATTGCACTACCTGTAAACGTTTTTTTTTACCAGAACTATTCGTACAAATGTACTTTCTGACATTATGAAAAATAACAAGCGTATTGTTTGCAAATTAGACAGCCTTTTTTTTGTTGTTTAAACGAAATTTAGCAATAACATAATTCGAAAAAAGTTGTATAGATAACGGTTATTGTTTTGCTGAGCTTTTTTTATAGTTTTATAAATGTTCTAGAAATAAAAAAAAATATTTACGATCGCAACGAAAGTCGAGCAACCCATTATTGAACATTAGTGCATCTGTACACCCACACAATAACAATTATTCGTTTTATGTGAATATGTAAGGTGCATTACGAGTAGGTATATATTGCACAATGGAAAAATAAAAATATTTTGTTTAAACACAAACTATCATTTAAAGACGAATTTTTGTATTTAAAAAATTCATATATTAAATTGATATAGGTATTATATAATAATGGGAGCCTGCATTAATATACAAAAGAACTATTATTGAGTTTTTGTTTAACGGTTTTTTCTTTCAAATATTTTACGTAACTGTGGTTAATAGAGTTTATTCTGATCAGGAGTGGATTAAGGGGGCCAAAGTGCCGCCCTGGGTACTAATGTTTGTGCTACCCCCTGGTGGCTTATGTATGTAATTCAAACGCAATAATACTCGTAAACACTATATACTAAGGAAATTGATCAAAAATTGAAGTACAAAATTCGCAGTCTAAATAAAACAAGGTATTGTTACTATAATTTCAAAACTAAATCAGTCTTGTTTTTATTTGGTACAACAATTTTTTAAATCATAAATCGTTGAAAACTATTAGGTACATCAGTATTAACACAAATTTGTTTGCTCACAAAATGTATCCTTAGTCTTTTTATTCAGTTCAATATAATTAATGCAAAGTTAATTTTTGGATTTTCAATGGCTGTTTTATTCATCAAATTTCTTGCATAACTTGCAGGCATTTTTGGTTTTTGTTTAAATATACACTATATTTTGTTTTCTTCGTGATTCCCTTATCTTAAATTTGTTCTTGCTGGGTGTTTTAATTATACAAATTTAGCTTTTAATTATAAAAATTATAAATGATATGAACATTTTTCAATTTATTAAATAAATTTAAATTATTTTATTAAAATCAATGGTTGTTAAATTTTTGTTATTTTTGTTATTCTATCATTTCAATAACGGTTATTGTTCCGGACTAAGGTGAACCCAGAAATAAATATTCTTGATTTTGTTTGTTTGTAGATACTTAGGTGAAGTATGCAATTTTTTGATTAATATGGTACTTCAATTGTTTTTAGTTGAAGAATATAATAAAAGACCAATAAGTTTTAATTTAGTTATAATATATTTAAGATATTGTTCATTCAATATCAAATTGAAAAATGATTCTATATAATGAAAAATTTATAATAATAATAATTTCTTTATATCAAAATTCAAAACAGAGTTTCTCTTGTTTAAAAGAACAAGTTTTATATGTAAAATTAAGAACAAGTTTTATATAAAATTTTATGTTGGGAGCCAACATGCTCCCCCCACCAAAGAAAAAGGATATTTAATGTTGTTTTGTTGAGATACAGAGATGATGCTTTATCTGAGATTGGATTTTTTCGTTTCTTGACACGAATAATAGCTTTAGGAAATGTTGATTTTGCGTGGCGTTTAAACTCATATAATTTTCAATTCCATTTTTGTCGTATGTGGTCATGGAAAAAAAATTCAAGGTGTCAGGGTTTTAGTAGTAATAAATTGTTAAGAATATAGACAAATTAAAGCAATGATAAAGTTTAAGCATGTCGTTTTGTTAGTAAGTTTTATTTTGAAATTCTATTATTTTGTCATTCATTAATTAACTTGATATTGTCAAAGGCGAAATTTTAATGATTGGACATTTAAGGATAGAGTTTTTAGTTTTAATAGTCACGACGCGTGTTTATGAGTGTCTATGATTCGCCCAAGTAACCATTCGGATGGGGGAAGATTTTCTTCTTTAATGAGCACAATATCTTCTATTTTAATGTTATTTTCTTGTTTTAACCATTTTGGACGGTGTTGGAGCAAGTGGAGGTAGTTTGTACTCCATTGACTCCAGAAATCTTGAGTGAGTCGTTGCAAGTATCTCCATCTGTCTAGATTATTCATATTTTTTTCTTCTAAATTTCTTTCTGGTAGTAAATGTAATGGTACACCAATTAAGAAATGCCCAGGTGTTAACACAGCAAGATCGTCTGGGTCTGATGACATTGGGCATAATGGTCGCGAATTGAGGCATCCTTCGATTTGAATCAGTAGTGTCGCATATTCCTCAAATGTTAATTTTGAAACTCCAATCACTCTTTTCAAATGGTATTTTATAGATTTGACACCTGCCTCCCACAAACCTCCAAAGTGGGGTGAGGATGGAGGGTTGAAATGCCATGTTGTTTGATAAGATGCAAGGCTTGTCGCAACTTCATTTGACAATTCAGATGATATAAATTTACTATCCTTTCTGAGTTCATTGTTAGCCCCCTTAAAATTGGTACCACAATCACTAAAAATGTTGACGCAAGTTTTTCTTCTCGACACAAATCTTTTGAAAGCTGCGATAAATGCTGCTGCCCTTAAGTCACTAACTAGCTCAATTTGAATTGCCTTCGTAGCAAGACATATAAAGATAGCAATGTATCCTTTGCTCATCTTGTTGCATCTCCCTTTCCATGCTTTTATTTCTACTGGACCAGCGTAATCAACGCCAGTATTCGTAAACGGTCTCGACATTGTTACTCGCTGCAACGGAAGATTTGCCATTAATTGCTCTTGCATTTTTACGTTATATCGATGACATCGGACACATTTATGAATGACTAATTTGGCAAGCCTTTTTAGGTTCGTTAACCAATAGTTATTTCGTATTTCAGCCATCATCATCTGCTGACCACCGTGAAGAGTTCGTTCATGAATATCTCTTGCCAGCAATTTTGAGAATTGATGCGATTCCGCAAGTATTATTGGATGTCGCTGATGGAATGGAAGTAATGAATTATTTAATCTACCCCCCCCCCCACCCGGAGAATTGTATCCTCATCGAAAAAAGGGCTGAGCTTTCGAATTTTGCTTTCTTTTGATACAAATTTGTTTTCCTTAAGTGCTTGAATTTCTTTCGGAAATAATTCTTTTTGTACTACTCTGATTAGTTTATATTGAGATGATATGAGTTCTTCTGCAGTTAAAGGATAAGTAACCAGTGGTTTCCTTGCATTTGTTTGAAAAAATTTGTTATAAATATACCGTCTCCAGATCGCTGTACTTCGTATTAGGCGTTTAAGGGTAGAAACACTTTGAAAAAAATCACTATGTATTGTATTCAAAAGGCATTTCTGTGTGTTTCTTTTTGATTCCTCATCTGTTTCCAGACAATTTGTTGTTAGAATCTCACTCGATAATAAACCTTTAAGAAATTCTGGAACATGTCACCATAATTAACAATTACTTAGTTCTCCGGGATATAGTCCTCGAGAACCAATGTCCGCAGGATTGTCTTTGCTACCTACATACCTCCAGATATTTTTGCTTGTAAGCCTTTGAATTTCCGCTATTCTATTGGCTACAAATGTAGTTCGAATAGATGGAGATCCTTTAATCCACGCCAAATTTATCATAGAATCACACCATGCAAAAACCTCTAAATATTTGAACTGCATTGCTGCATTTTATAAATAAGTTTTGCAAGTAACAATGCTTGTTTTTAATTGGGGCTACTCTTGTTTTTGATGTCAACAATTGAATCTTTTCTTGACCATTTGAAATCACTAGAGAGTATATGACCGATGCATAAGCCTTCTCGGAAGCATCACTAAGACCATGCAATTGGACCTGCGATGATTGATTAGTTGATAGCCATCGTGGGATTTTTATTTTTTCCAATATCCATTAAGGCGTTTTTCGATTTGAAAAAACCTTGCCATTGCTGCGCTTTTGGAATTGCCAAGATGAGGTCTTATGTTCTCTTTGAATGGTAGTTGTACTTCATATCTACCATCTTCTTTTCGTTTTGTTGTATCCTTATAGAAGAGTTGACATTTTTCTTCTTCTTGTGTAAATTTGCGTTTTTCTAAATTTTCTTCTATTTCCCAAAATTTCCTTAGTTGGGCATCTAGTGTGGTATGATGGCTTTGAATTGTTGTCGATATCAATTGATGGTTGTTGATATATGCTCCCAAGAAGCAGAACACAGATGATTTGCTGGTAACATAGATGTCAATTTTGAGAAAACAAATGCCTTAACATCAAGGCTAAAAGATGCATTGGTAAAAGAAAATAAAGTTATATTGACTATGGAAGTAGATGTGCCCGTGGAAGTTTGTCCCAATCCTTTAACATTTGCTAATGCCCTTTTTTTTCTTAGTTTTAAAAGCTGTGCCATATTTTCGGTTAGAAATGATGCTTCCGACCCTTGATCTATCAATGCTCTTACCTTATGGTGTGTTCCATCAGAAGCTACAACCTTAACCAAAGCTGTTGCTAACAAAACATCGTTTCGTGTTTGATTGTGAAATGTGTTTACATTATAATTAGATGACACTGGGGCATTATATCGAGAATTTTGTCACTCATTTTGAAAATGACTGTGTTTCAAGTTTTGATGGGTGTGGGATGAATTTGGAAAAGTTGAGGGATCATTTTGCTCGTTGTTCTCTGGATTTGGTAGAATAAACGGATTATTGTTTTGATTTTGAAAATTAATGGGTGTGTATTTTGATGGTGTTATACTATTTTGTCCATTATTCCAGATTTTTGTTGGATGAAATTGATTCGGATTTTGAATTTGGTTGAAGGTTGACGTGTAATTTTGTTCGTTGGTCCACTCAATAGGGGGAATAAATTGATTTTCTCCTTGATCAAAATAAGTGTTAAATTCTGTTTGATTTTGTCGTTGAAAAGATGTATGATGAAAATTTTGATGATTACTACCACGATAATTGTTTTAACCTTCAAGGTGTAAGAGTGTGTGATGTTTTTGACCACATTTTTTACAAGAATTAGCGCTTTTACAATTTTACCCATGGTGATCGTAACCTAAACAACAGACAACAGAACAGACCGAAAAGGATTTCACCGTTTCCATTCTAGTTATCACATCCATTTTTAAAAATGTTTGACATTGTCGAATCCCATGCGATGCCTTGCACAAACGACACAAAAATTTCTTCGTCTCATACGGATTTTTCGTATTGCTATTCATATGAGTGACTTTTCTATGCGGGTTTGTCTTTAATTGGTTTGTTATACTCTGGTTTGACTCCATAATATTTTCGAGGGAGCTGAATCTTCCTTGAATAAACTTCGCAAATGATTTCCATTCTGGGAGACATTTAGAACTTCCTAATTTTTCTTCCCAATCCTTTTGTGAAAAGGAAGTTTTTGGTAGACAACATAAATGAGAATGACATCTCAAGTTTAAACTGGAATTCCCATATTCGAAAGTGCAAGAATACAATTTGCACTTGTATCATGCAAAGACTTTAATGCCTCTGCTGATTCATAGGTTAGTTTTTCTTGCTCCATTAGAACCCGCAAATGTTTGTTGACCAACTTACGTTTGTTTTGATAACGGTCATTTAAAACTTCCCATGCTGCAGCATAATTTTTTCCATCAGCTTCAACCGATAGATGCTGAATCAGCAACACAGCATCATCAATTACATGCGTTTTCAAAATTTGAAGCTTCTGTGTGTCAGACAAATCAACATTCTGATGGACCATGCTTTCGAACAAATTATGAAATTCAGACCATTCATTAAATGAGCCAGAAAATTTCTTTATTTGAATTGGTGGTAACCGAATATCACACACTGAAGTTCTTCCGAGGTTTATGCGAGAAACATCAACATTGTCATTATTTTCATTGGCAAAATTGTCAAGCATATCATTCAAAACTCCCGTAAAAGAGAAATAGACACGCTTAATTTTAGAAAATGTTTCTACTTCACAGTATGCATCTTTAGAAAGATCAGACGTGCAGTTAACGATTGACTCGTGATCTTTTCTAGCGCGTTTGAAACATTCTTCATTATCCGCTAGACACGCATTCACATAACCTCTTGATTTTTGAGCTTCAATTCCTTTTTTAAATTCTTCGAAATCAGATTCGATTTCTTTTAAAACAACATCTTGGCGTTCAATCAATTTAAGAAGAAGCTTCTGATTTGTCATATTTAAATCTTAGCCAAGTATGAGATTTTAGGTAATTGCGATGTAAAAATGTATGAATGTATGTTTGTTTATAATATTTATATACATATGTAGGTGCAAGAAAAAGACGAATATAAGAATAATATTCTTACCTTAGTTTGCTTTTGCAACTGCAACTTCAGTTTATGTAGGTATAACTTTCAGTTACAGTTGCAGAAGGCTTTATGTTCCACAATTCCTTGTTGTGATTGTTGAAAGCAAATTATATTTTAGTATGGAATTCGTCGTTCACAATCGACTGTTCAGCAATGATTCTTCCAATGTTTTTCAAATTATTATTTTACCAGAGGCTCGAAGGACCATGTTCCGGACTAAGGTGAATCCAGAAATAAATATTTTTGCTTTTATTTGTTTGTAGATACTTAGGTGAAGTATGCAATTTCTTGATTAATATGGTACTTCAATTGTTCTTAGTTGAAAAATATAATAAAAGACCAATAAGCTTTAATTTAGTTATAATATATTTAAGATATTGTTCATTCAATATCAAATTGAAAAATGATTCTATATAATGAAAAATTTATAATAATAATTATTTCTTTATATCCAAATTCAAAACAGAGTTTTCTCTAGTTTAAAAGAACAAGTTTTATATGTAAAATTAAGAACAAGTTTTATATAAAATTTTATGTTGGGAGCCAACAGTCATCTTTCCCACAATGAATTCTATTATTCAAATTTTGTCGAAAACAGCTCTTATATGACTTAAATTAAGCAGTTTTCTCTTATATTTTTATGTTTTATTAGGAAATTTTTTGTAAGGTTATTATTCTGCTCCTCGCTAATGGCTTGACCGACTTTTTACATTTTTTTGCTGTTAAATATTCCTACTTAAATACAGTTTAAATAATAGATACCTACTGAATTTTAAAATTACAGAAACGAAAATTCCAGTAGTTTTAACTTTTTTCGTTAACATAATATTATCAACTTTATCGTATGTCTTCAACGTCTAGTCACATTATAATTTAAAATAACAAGTTCAAGCGATTCAATCTTTCTTTACAAGTGTACACCAGTTTATGAGTATAATTCTGAAACATTTTGCCGTTTCTCAATAATTTGCTGCCCAGGGCACGTTGCCATGTCGTAGTTTGATTATTATCAACGTTGGTTTTTCTTGTTTTTACTAAGAAAATGATTTCCTAATTTTTAATAGATTTCTGGTTTTGCGAAAATGTATAAAAGGGTACTGTAAGTGTTGCCGTAGTTTTTAAATAATTTGTTTTCTGTTTTAAGTAATTTTTCTTAGAAAACTCCCCCTCCCTCCAAAACGAGGGGGAATATACTGCACCTTCTGGCTTGTATCGACCAAAACTCATGCTCAGCCATTTTGTCACACCTTAGGTGAATCACGTTGTGTCTATACAATTTAACAAAGGTTAATAAACTTGAAAATTAAATAAGAATATCAAAAATTGGTTTCAACATTAAAAAGCTATAAATGATTCACAGGGATGTATTTATTATTTTAAAAATTTAATAAAATCACAACTTTTATAATTCGTATTTTGTGTATTTACTACATATGTATGTATGTACATAGGTATAGGTACCGAATTTAATTCTTAGCAGAAGGTAGCTTTATCTCCAGTTAATGGGAGGTGCATTGTTCAATTAATTTTTGTATTAAAAAATTAAAATCCTAATATCTACACTTGAACCAATTTTTCAAAAATGTTGTTGTTCAAGAAATTCTATTATCAAAATTAGGTCTGGCCACGAGACGAGACTCTGCGAGACTTTTGTAAGTCTCGTCTCGGTCTCGTTAAAATCGAAAATTTTCAGTCTCGTCTCGGTATCGTGTCGGTCTCGTATAATTAAGTCTCGTCTCGGTCTCGGCTCCGAAAAAATACGATTTCCGGACAAAATGTTGATTATTGGAACGAAATATTTTGGATTATCGTTTGAATATGTGCAGAAGAAAATAAATATTTAATTGAAATTGGATTCTTAATTTATAAGACTCTCTGTAAATTTCGGTTTAAATATACAATCTCGTCTCGGTTGCTAAAAAGACAGTCTCGTCTCATCTCGTCTCGTCTCATCTCGTCTCGTCTCGTCTCGTCTCGTCTCGTCTCGTCTCGTCTCGTCTCGTCTCGTCTCGTCTCGTCTCGTCTCGTCTCGTCTCGTCTCGTCTCGTCTCGTCTCGTCTCGTCTCGTCTCGTCTCGTCTCGTCTCGTCTCGTCTCGTCTCGTCTCGTCTCGTCTCGTCTCGTCTCGTCTCGTCTCGTCTCGTCTCGTCTCGTCTCGTCTCGTCTCGTCTCGTCTCGTCTCGTCTCGTCTCGTCTCGTCTCGTCTCGTCTCGTCTCGTCTCGTCTCGTCTCGTCTCGTCTCGTCTCGTCTCGTCTCGTCTCGTCTCGTCTCGTCTCGTCTCGTCTCGTCTCGTCTCGTCTCGTCTCGTCTCGTCTCGTCTCGTCTCGTCTCGTCTCGTCTCGTCTCGTCTCGTCTCGTCTCGTCTCGTGTCGTCTCGTCTCGTCTCGTCTCGTCTCGTCTCGTCTCGTCTCGTCTCGTCTCGTCTCGTCTCGTCTCGTCTCGTCTCGTCTCGTCTCGTCTCGTCTCGTCTCGTCTCGTCTCGTCTCGTCTCGTCTCATCTCATCTCGTCTCGTCTCGTCTCGTCTCGTCTCGTCTCGTCTCGGTCTGGTCATGCGAGACCGAGATCTAGACCGAGACTTTTCTCGTCTCGTGGCCAGCCCTAATCAAAATCCCTGCAAATATGTTTATATGACACCTTAAATTGTATTTCACTTATTTTTCAACCATCTATAAATTAAATTTCTTAGACACTCTCCTGATTTCATTAAAAAATTAAAAGTCTATTGGGTAAGATAAAATAAGATTAAAATAATGAATATCTCCACACCAATATAAAAGTTAAACAATCCTCCAAACAAATTTCAGATCTCCACCGTTCTAATTAACGGAAATATAAAAAAGACTTAAGAGCGCATTTCCCCTTTTATTTATTGTTATAATAATACATATTATCAAAAAGAATACAAAAAATAATTATTACATCGATCCCTAATGGATATTCTTGCAGCTTGCATGTATGACTAATTTATTTTTTGCAATCACATAATAAAGTCCTTTCGTTTAATATCTTATTCCACTCAAGTTGAGCTTTACTGGTCCTTCCATCCATATATCACAAACCGCCTTCCCCATTGCTACAACACACTTGGTTGTTACCAAATCTAGCTCAAACGCCTAGCAAAACAAATTCATTTTTGCGGCTACATAACTACATACATATTGTTTTATTAAGTTACTATATTTTATTATATTATTACAAAGTAATAATTGTTTATTTCTCCTTCAGCCTCAGTGATTGGTAACGTTTTACACTGACTAGCCTCCCCTCACCCCTAAGTGCAGAAAAAAAATGGTTTGTAAGATATAGCCTCTTAAATATTCTGCATTTTAAGACCTTAACTTTAAAGATCAGATGAGCCAAACTCAAGTTAACGGTATACTAACATTGACATATCTTAACAATTCAGCTTTCTTTTCCTTAAAATCTGTACAATATAGCTAGTCCCTGTTTTGAATTTTAATTCGAATTGAAGAAAATTGATTTTATCTCTGCAATACACAACTACATATGTTTCCATATGTAGAAACATACAATTTCTGAATTTAATTCAATACCAACACAACATCGTTTCCATAGAAATTTATAAAAATAAGTAAACAAAACATAATTTCTTTTCGAATACACGACCCTTTTACAATAATAGGATTTTTTTTTAATCGAATACACCACTAATGTCATATTATTTAGGCGAAGGGTTTCAAATAGCGGTCATTTTGCGCGGTGTCACCTTCTATTTGTAATTATTCAATGGTAATAAGAATAACCCAATAATGCGTACACAAATCGATAAAAAAGAAGATATTTTCTGACCTTACGTAAATAACTCGATTCCAGAGCAATTCCTGACGAAATTATATTTTTGGTCTGAGTTTTGAAAAAGTGGTAATCATTGTTATAAGCATTGAGTTTATGCACATAGATGAACCAAATCAGTGTTATCACCAATCTAGTCAGTGGTCGTTATAGGAGGATGAAGTTTTTAACAATTGATATGAAAGGGGAAAGCTTCTTTTTGCCTCTTTGTAAAGTAATCCATGTTTCAAGCGATTAGACTTTGAAAATTAAGCGACGCAACATAAGCACGGTTCTACTAGTTTTTAAATAAAATTGTTCTTAAAAAAAAAATGTTTGAAAAATTTATTTTCAAAATCACTTTTGTTCCAGTGCCAGCATTCAAATAAATTTCTCTAATAGCATTGCGTCAGCTGTTTTTTCTTAAGAAACGTCCACATAATGCCGATCAACATTGGGTAGGTTCAGAGAATTTAGGGGACTTGCAAGTAAGGCAAATTTCTAGACTGTGATTGGTCAGCTGTCGAAAAATTGTTTCAAATTAAGGGAACTTTTGACAGCTGACCAATCACATTCTAGAAATTTGCCTTACTTGCAAGTCACCTAAGTTATCTGAACCTACCCATTGTTGATTTACATTTTTCGATCAACATGCTAGTGTGTTCGTGTTGAAGTGTATACTGTCATGTGTCCATGTAAACACTCATTTATATAGGTAATAAATTTTCCACTTCTATTTCATTTTAAATAACAATATCTACAAATTAGATCACAAATAAAAGGAAAATAAAAACATTTTCAAAATACAAAACAAATAGCTACTTTGTCAAATTGTTGATTTCTATCCATTTGAGTCGGGTTAAGTACGGGTCAACAAAAGTTGATGGACTATGTTGACCTAGCCGTCCACATCAACTCAACATTGGTGATCAGTAGGTATTGTTGAATGTGGACGCAGCCTTATATACTTACATTAAATGGAGAGCTGAGAGTTTTCTTGTTTCTAGTTTATTATACAGGTTTACGTCACCGGCCTAGACAAAAACCATGGGTTCCTGACCTGAGGTTCTTAGTCGAAAAACGAGGTAATTTATTAAAATTTTCTAGAATTTCTTTTTTTTTGTTAAAAAAAAGGTCAGATATTTTAAAGATCAGATTGTTTATAACTTTTGCAATTGATGAACAAAACTTTAACTCTGTTGACTACAGTGAAATTCCATGCATTCAAACAATTTGTTCACGAAACATGTTTTAAGAGTCAACATTTCTTGAGTGTACTAGTTTATCGTTATTCATCATAAATTAATATTAGAAGTCAACTATTTCTATAAGAAGTAATCAGTATTAAAAACATAACTTGTCACAAGGATATTTTTCGGTGAGTGAACTTTTTGCAAAGATTCTTTTTATCAGGAAAAGTGGGTAGAATAGAAGCCCGATAAGAGTAAGTTTTTAATTTATGCCTTTTATATGTACTACAAGTTCTACCCCTCTACCAGTTTTCATAAGTTTGAAGTCATCCATTGAAATGATAATAATTGAGAAGGAGTGGGTGGATGAAATGCTCCTGCATGAAAAATATAATAATTTCAACTTTTTCCGAATCCTGCACGAATCGGAAGTGCTCTCAATATATTTAATATTAATTCTGAAAATGTGTGGTTGCCACGCCCCCTGAATGTGAAATCTTAAATTTTTAATTTTCCGTTTGCTTCCACGTCAACTTTGCTTGCATATCAAGTCCCACCAAATTTCATCATTCTACAATACTTAATCAGAATTTCTCTATATAGATAACATCAGGTCTGCGAAAATGGGCGATGCCACGCCCCTGAATGTAAGATCTCAAGTTTTAAAATTTTGCCTTTGCTTGCACTTTAAGCTCTACCGCTGTATTAAATTTCATCATTCTACGACAATCAGGCGCTTTAAATAATTTATATCAATTCTATGCAAATTGGCGGTTACCATGCCCCATTAATGGAAAATATTAAATTTTCGATTTTTTCCTTTGTATACACCACAGGGTCTACTATTGTGCGAAATTACAAGATTCTACAATGTCGGGTAGTTCTCCATAATTTTTATGATCAGTGAATGAGTCAGTCAGTTAAGGTTTTTGCATTTTTTGGAGTCCTTATCTCGGGGACCACTAATGCTAAAGAATTGAAATTTGGTGAGATCCCTAAACCTGATGAGCTTAGCAAAGGCTGCGAGTTTGAAGATTCTGACGTTATTTGTACTGAAGTCAGAGGGCGGTGGAAAATCGCCTGAGTTTGATCCTGTAAAGAGGGTGTAGTGCCAGAACGCGGCTGGGCATTACTGTGCCCTTTTTATGAGACCAAAAATCATTAAAACCGTTATAAGTCGAAAACGAATCGAAACGAGAAAATTATTTCTTAAGTTTTTCGACTTGAAATCACCTCAGGAGCCCATATTGTTTTCGTCTGATTTTCGCGAGTGACGTTGAGACACCCTCTATAACTTACATCGGTGGGCCGCAAAAATCGATGTTTTGGTGAAAACCACGTGTTGGATTTGGTGTAAAAAAATGGCTATAAGATTAGTTGCGGCAGCTTAAATTCATTTTATAAATGCCTCGAGTACAGGCTGTAGCATATTATTAGCTTTTCCGATTAATAAATTTGAGTTACATTTAAAATAAACAAATGTGCTAGATAAAAATCTAAAGAGTACCTACAATTTTTTTATCATTTGTAACCCTTTTTCTCCAAAATTTTACCATCAATTTTTCTTCCAAAAAAATATGTAAGCTTTGTGGTTTTGGATTTATCATGCCAATTTTCGCTGGAGATGCTTATTCAACTCCCGACGAAAGTTTGTTTATTAATCTCACTCTCTCCAGTCTCATGCAGAAATTTTTATTTGTGTTGTTCATTTCTATTGTATTGTTGAAAAAGCATCAGAAAGGAAACGCACTAGACCCTTCTTCTCCATATACTGTTAGGTATACTATAAAACACACAATTAAGATAAACACATTTGTGGATTGTGTATCTTTTTGTGTGTTCTTCTAGAATGCTCCCACAATCCCATCAGAATTTGGAATAACTATACAAACACACCCTCCCTAAAGATTTAAATTAATACAATGGAAGGTTGAAGCTAAGTTAATTAATATGCCAATTTTATTCGCTACTGGAATTCATATCATTCTGCTTCCCAGAAAATATTAAAGAAAGAAAACAAAACAACAACAAAAAATAAAACAAGAAAATATCCTTTTTTTATTTTGTGAAAAAAGATCTCTGAGGGAGCAAAAGCAGCATCCAAATGATATGCAGTGCATATTGTTGAGAAATAAATGCGCAAAGTTTTGTACAAAAGTTTCTTTTGCGGTCTGATCTGCTTTCCTCGAGAATATATCTAAATTAAAAGTAGTCCTGAGGTTCAAGTCGCGGTGGTAGCGGCAGGAGCAGGGGCAGTACAAGGAGCGATGGGAAAAATGCAAATCTAGAGAAAAAGAAAACGAATACAATGGTGATGAGTTGCGGCAAAGCGAGAAGTTGTAGGTATAGGGATGTTTATACTTGGGGTAAGGGCATTTTAACAAAAAAAAAAAATATAGAAACAGCTTGCCTCAGCTGGCATCCGTATATTTGCATACCTATTTCCGCAGTGAGTTGCTTATTTTTTCTCTTCGCAGTTTCCTGCGGGAAAATGTGTTTGCAAAATGCAAGACAACTCGAGATGAAAGGAATTTCTACTAAGGAAGGTATGACCTGATGGGAAGAGAGAGAGGTTTATTATTTGGCCGGCATTTGGCCGGCATTGTGTGGACGTTAGAGAAAAATATGTTGAAACATTTGTGCACACTTAATTTTCCCATATTTCTGTAGCACCTTAAGGAATCCGTTGGGTAATGTCTATCCTGCGAAAAATATGCGAAATCACTCTGTCCAGGAGGGCGTTTCTAAAATATGCATTCACAGAAGTTCAGAATCATAGTTTGTATTTGTGTGCTGTGTACAGTTTTCTCTGTTTATATTATGTTGAGAAGTGTCAGCAAACTTGTCATATATTTTAAAACTTTATACTTTCCACTGACAATTAAAAAACGCATACATGCAAAATATCTAAGAGAGTTATGTCAAGGAGGAGTTATTGCTTTTTATATTTTTATAACTAACTGAAGAACGATGCAGAAGGAAAAAAAAATAATATGAGTGTGTAGATATTTATTGAAATATTTATTTCAAATGTGTATATACTAACGAAGATAAAGAAATTTATAAAATAAAATAATTATTGTTTCAATTTAAAAGCTAAACTGAACACAATTGCAAAATGCATTTCGCCTATAGGTTTGGCCGCAGCCTCATCAACTAGATGCTGTCAAACCCTTATATGATGCTGATTTTCGTTAGCGATATGTACATAATGTAAGATCAGGTGTAAGTAATTTTAAATAAAAGCACCCACACTCGAAAGCGTTTTTCTCTAAAGTAAAGGTACCACACTTATTATTATTACTTACTATTTTATATTATTATTTCTTAGTAATACTTACTCATCAACCCTTCCTTTCTAATATTTTTATTTTGGAGTCTTGAGGTGTTCATTTACATTAGGCAGCGTGCACATTACCTATGTTAATTTGTGCAGGTACATATATCAACAGCGGTGATTAACAATGTAGAGTTGATGTGGACGTGTAGTCCAACGGCGTTGATCATATTTGTTGGCCCGAACGTAATGCCGGATTTACACGAGTTACAGTTGGTATTTTTCTGTCAGTATATTATGACACAAGAATGACAGATTGCAGATGACACATGATAGATGACAGAATGCAGATGACACATGATAGATGACAGATGCCAAATGACACATAACACATGAAACATGACACATGACACATGACACATGACACATGACACATGACACATGACACATGACACATGACACATTACACATCATACATCACACATTACACATCACACATTACACATCACACATTACACATCACACATCACACATAAAACATCACATATCACACATCACACATAAAACATCACACACATCACAAATCACACATCACACTCCACACATCACATAGCATATCACACATAACAGATAACACATTACACTTGACTCATGACAATATACACTTCAAACTTTAACAGGTACACTCTAGCATATTGCTCGAAACTGTAAATCAATCATGATCACCATAATGTCGACGCCGCTTTAAGCTTAGGTCGCACTCAGAAAGAAAGCTGCCAAGAAAATAACCAAATATACATACCATTTTTTTATTGAAGATGCTCTTTTGTCTGAAAAAATGTGACCTGCGATTCGTGCGAGCCCACGTGTAGAAATAAAAGACACATATACAATATTTAGTTTATTTGAAGAGATATGACTTATAAACGATTTACAAAATCAAATTATGAGTAGTTCAGAAAAATTCTATTGTATATTCTACATACATATTTACATAGAAATTATTTGTTCACAAGTAAATCTCTCGTGATTATTCAATTTGTACCCAAGCCAGATTTTATTATTGTTTTTTGATTGAAAGTGTGAACGGTCCTGTAACTCAAGTTTCATAAGCTCATCTGCCACCTCGATCAGTTATTTATTTTTTAAGTTTTTTGTTCTTTCTTGGTGGATTGGTTGATTTATTGAAATGGCGTAATAACGAGAAGAGACGCATTTGTCAAAGTGGATATAACTTCCAAACAGGTCTGAAGAGGTCCACCTAAAAACTTTAAAGTTTTTTCAGGGCTACTGCCTCTTGCGAGGAATTGACAAATCCTCCAACAGTATCACTTGTCATGAAAAAGTGCTTCTCGTCTAGCTGTTCGGATTCTGCATACCATTGTAGGTTCCTTCCATTCCTGTCGACACTCGCACGAAACAATGGTTGCGTGTTGTTAGTCACAAGGCTCTGGCTCCACACGAGCCGTAGCGCCACCAAAGGAGAACCGGACAAAACGGTCTACATAACCAATAACAACTAACATATCTCGTTGAAAAGGTATTTTTGTGTTCATGAATACTTACTATGGCAGCTCTTTTTAAATCACTGTGTGAAAAAAGTTATTGACCAACAAAAATTTGAATTTGGTAAACATAAAATGTAAGTATGTAGTATAGGCAACAATGTGCTGGCCTTACCAATAACAACAAGACATATGAAAAGGTCTTTTAATGTACTACAATAGCTAGTTTCATAGCTTATATCAAATCCCAGTGTGAAAAAAGTTATTCCCTAAATAAGATTGTGATGTGGTGAATTTTGGTATAGAAAATGTAAATTTTGTAGGTATGTAGTATAGGCAAAAATATGTTGGTCCAACCAATAAGAACGCGATTTATGTCGTTGAAAAGGCATTTTTATGTACTACAATAGTTACCTAGACCGCACAATTCAAATCGTTGTGTGAAAAAAGTTATTCGATAATTAAGATTGTGATGTGGTGAATTTTAGTATAGAAAATATTTATAGCATAAGCAGTCTTTTATTTCATACTAAAATGTAGATAATGACAATCTTAATTATCGAATAACTTTTTTCACACAGCGATTTGGAATGAGCTGCCATAGCAAGTATGCATGTACATAAAAATACCTTTTCAACGAGATATTTCTCGTTGTTATTGGTTCCTAGACCAGCTTTCATACATTTTTGCCGGTTCTCCTTTATTTTTTATTTTACTACCTACCATACACATGCGTCCAATTGCACACACATGAGCTCTTTTGCTCGCACTGACATGCGAGGACAGACATCAGAGAGAATTGGATGGCCCATTTTTGTTCGCGTTCTCTAGATCATCGTAATATAAGGTTAATTAATATCCGAGTTTAATATTTTTTACGACCTCATAAGTAGCCATATAGATTCTATAGGTACATCGCAAGTAAAAATCAGCAAACGTGATTTGGAGTGAACCTCTTATTTAAGTTGTGGTAGATACTTAGATCACATACCAGTAGGGCTGGCCACGAGACGAGACTCTGCGAGACTTTTGTAAGTCTCGTCTCGTTAAATCGTTAAAATCGAAAATTTTCAGTCTCGTCTCGGTCTCGTGTCGGTCTCGTATCATTAAGTTTCGTCTCGGTCTCGTCTCCGAAAAATAAGATTTCCGGCCAACTTATTGATTATTGGAAGGAAAAATGTTCGATTATAGTTTGAATACGCGCAGAAGGAAACACATATTTAACTGAAATTGGATTTTTTAATTTATTACACTCTCTGTAAATTTCGGTCCAAATATACAGTCTCGCCTCGGTCTCGTCTCGGTCTCGTCTAGTCTCGTCTCGTCTCGTCTCGTCTCGTCTCGTCTCGTCTCGTCTCGTCTCGTCTCGTCTCGTCTCGTCTCGTCTCGTCTCGTCTCGTCTCGTCTCGTCTCGTCTCGTCTCGTCTCGTCTCGTCTCGTCTCGTCTCGTCTCGTCTCGTCTCGTCTCGTCTCGTCTCGTCTCGTCTCGTCTCGTCTCGTCTCGTCTCGTCTCGTCTCGTCTCGTCTCGTATCGTCTGGTCTCGTCTCGTCTCGTCTCGTCTCGTCTCGTCTCGTCTCGTCTCGTCTCGTCTCGTCTCGTCTCGTCTCGTCTCGTCTCGTCTCGTCTCGTCTCGTCTCGTCTCGTCTCGTCTCGTCTCGTCTCGTCTCGTCTCGTCTCGTCTCGTCTCGTCTCGTCTCGTCTCGTCTCGTCTCGTCTCGTCTCGTCTCGTCTCGTCTCGTCTCGTCTCGTCTCGTCTCGTCTCGTCTCGTCTCGTCTCGTCTCGTCTCGTCTCGTCTCGTCTCGTCTCGTCTCGTCTCGTCTCGTCTCGTCTCGTCTCGTCTCGTCTCGTCTCGTCTTGTCTCGTCTCGTCTCGTCTCGTCTCGTCTCGTCTCGTCTCGTCTCGTCTCGTCTCGTCTCGTCTCGTCTCGTCTCGTCTCGTCTCGTCTCGTCTCGTCTCGTCTCGTCTCGTCTCGTCTCGTCTCGTCTCGTCTCGTCTCGTCTCGTCTCGTCTCGTCTCGTCTCGTCTCGTCTCGTCTCGTCTCGTCTCGTCTCGTCTCGTCTCGTCTCGTCTCGTCTCGTCTCGTCTCGTCTCGTCTCGTCTCGTCTCATCTCGTCTCGTCTCGTCTCGTCTCGTCTCGTCTCGTCACGTCTCGTCTCGTCTCGTCATGCGAGACCGAGACTTTTCTCGTCTCGTGGCCAGCCCCACATACCAGTTTGTTCAAATAAGATATTTATTTAAATAAGAATTACTTCTCATCTAACTCAAATTAAACATCATTTTCTCCTCATATACATATAAGTAACATAATTCTAAAAGTAGCATCATCCAAACATCTAGTTTATTTCAAATGTAGAACTATATATCCCATCACCTCTCGCACAAAAACAAGGAACTGTTTTGTGTAAACTCAACAAGTTGCCTGTCAAACGGGCATAAATTCTCAACTCCATTTATTCTGTTGCTCCTTCTCTGTAATTCATTTTAATTGAAGTAAATTCAGTTGTCATCTCATTTCACCCCTTTTAGTGCAGTAGCAGCAAAATACAAACCCCAAACTTCGTTTATTAAACTCGTCCTATATGACCTCCACTTTAGACAGTGAGAGTGCAAAGGAGAGATATGGTGTGTAGTAAACTTCCTGCAATTAATTGAAACAATAACCAGAAACAAATATTCATATAGGCATTTATGGAAAATGAATTCATATAGAGTATATAGCCAGATAGTCGAGCTCAAGCACTGCAAAAACCCTGAAACTTCTCCTTCTTCTATGGATTCTAGAAGTAAAACTTATTCTATTCGACAAACACACAGGAATTTCTCAATAAACATACGAAATAGTTTCCGCATTTTGCACCCACGACCCACGATGCGATGCCGATGCCGGCGCGTCCAAAGTTTCGGCCGGGGGCAACCTATACTATATTTTTCTCTCTCTGTCTCTGAGCGCTCTTATCCTCTTCCGCCGGAACCTCATCCATCTTCTTTCACACACATAAAGAAATACACAAATAACAGAGCATGGTGTTGAACGAACGATTCCTTTCCCACAGCCGAGTCGTCGTCGTCCAGGATTAAAAGCAAACACAACAATAAAAAAATAATACAAAAAATAAGGGAAATATTTAAATAAAAAGGGGATTTTTCATTTCGAGCCCGTCAGCATTCATTCACCCGCACCGCACACAAAAAGTGTGGCGCTTCTTGCATCCGCTTTCGGGAGACGAAATTGTACAAACAAGCGTTCTTGTTATTGCATCCTCTGTGGTATCCTTGGCACCAAATCCACATCAGCCACCGACAAGAAAAGGAAAATGGCGCGGCGCTGCAATGGTGATGGGAGATGGAAGAAAAACTTCCTTCTCTGAGGAAAGCAAACCAAAATAAAAAATGTACAACTCAAGCTAAAATGCAAACTTTTTCTCATCGCTGACTCATCCTTCTTCAACTTCGAGACTGAAAGTTATACAAATGCAGCACCACCCTATTTGGGATTATTTCCAACCTAGTTTTTCTTTTCTGGTTTTCTCGGCCCTCGGTGCAGTCCTTGTTGTTTCAGCTTGCAACTTTATCCTTCAACTTCTCTGGTGCACTAGCATCATATAGAAGCTTAGCACAAGCTCAAAACTTAAAAACCCTCATAGGGTAAGGGTATAATGGGGACAGCCAACAAAGCCCACCCTCTATAGTGCGGCGGATCGACGAGTATAGTTTCTCAATCTCCGACAAAACTTTCTCCATCCTGTACCGCAGACATAGAGTCTGGACTAAAGCTATAAATCTAGCCAAGTGGTATGTCGTCGTCTTCGTATAGTTGAAGTCATCGTGCATGCATATATAGGATAAAGCTATCCTGGCGCTGCGGGCGCACCCGAGATGAATGTATTTGTTAAACTAATACAAAACTTTAGATGAATTCTTTTCAGCAACAAGAAAAATTAATAATATTATCTATTTATCTTCGTTGTGGTCCTGCGTATATATTTATATATTTATGTGGGAAAAGTTTCTTTTTTTTTTGTGTGTGTATCTTCCACTTTTGGTTTATCCTATGGGGCTTTGTAGAGTGAAGCAGTTGTTGCTTTTTTAGAATAAGTCCCTTTGAATGGATAGACGTCCTTTGGTAATGTAACTCCACAGGCACACACACACACGCAGAACTGCAAAAATAAATTAATCCGGCGCTACATCTGCGATGGAGATTGGGTTCTTTTTTTTTTTTTTTTGCGTTGGTGCTTCAAGACCATCACAACCCCATCATCATCATCCACTTGGTATATTTACAGCAGACCATCAGACACCCTTCGATGGGAACGGAGTGTTTGCATTGAGTAATTAGTTGCTAATATTAATTTAATGAGTTTAACTTAATTTGCATTTAAATAGGATTTTCCTTTTGTTATTTTTTTTGCTGTTGATTTTTTTTTTTAATTTGGGGAAATTTAACATTAAAAGGATTCTCGCGGAGAAGTGTTTTTTAGGCGTTTGTGGTTATTAATGGCACACTTTTATTTGGGCAGCAGATGGGATCTATTTGCAGAACAGTGAGAAGGATTTATGAGGTGAATGACAGTGAATAGATGTGGAATTTAAGATTATATTTTTTTAAATTTAAATTAGGTGATTTCTTATAAGTATGTCTACATGGATATTCTTATACAAAATATTTTTGTTTTTAAAAAGAGTGGAGACAATGTCCACGTTATTAGAAAATAATGAATAATCACAAATATTTCAGCGGTAATATTTATCTGTAACTAGGCGTGTTTTATTGGAAAAGCCATTCATAGTACAGTACGATCTTACGCATTACAAATACAACATCGCTAGTAGCTCAACAGCTAATAAGAAGCTAAAGTAGAAGCTAAAGTAGAAGCTAAAGTAGAAGCCTATGGATGAATTTTTTTTTACTTTTATTCGAGTCTAGAATTGGATATTGTTTATACCTAGTAAAAAATATCGGTTGTCATATTGACAATCTCTGGTTGTTAACTGAAAATGTGTAACTTTTTTCGGCTAAAAAGCTGTTCAGTACTATACCAAATGTGAAATAAAACAACATGCTACGGTCGACTTGTTTTTTTTTGGGAATTTCTTACTGTACTATGTATGTATGTATGTTTAGATTCAAATTAAAATATATCTAATATTTAGAGTGAACACCAGATGACTACCCATTTTTCCTCACTGCAGACTTTGTTATTTATTGAAAAAAAATAAAGCATTTAAAAAAAATCGTAAACCCTCAAAATTGATGACAAAAATTGGCATTAGTCAAAACAGTTTTGCTTAATGAAAGAGATGCATTAACTTTTAATTTCTTCCTTAAAATGGATTGGACAAGAAGAAATGAGAAAAACGTATAGAGTATTTTTCTAATGAAAATAGTTTTTTGAGCTTACAAAATTTAAAAAATATTTTTTAAAAAGTTTTGGATAGGTGCGTCATATTTTTTCATAGTTTTTTTTTTGATATGATAATAAAATCCCAAGTTTAAAAATAAGCCATGTATTCCTTTTTTTAACATTTAATAAAATAATTTTTTTTTATTCAAATATTTTTTAGAATCAAAATTTGTGTATGCAATATTAATAAAAGTTTATTTAAAAGCTTACTTATAATTTATTAAGCGGTAACTCGGCTAGGTCGAAAGACGGAAATAAGAAAAATAGTTCTATACGTCGTCATTAACGAGCGGTTTGCCAAAAAGCTAGAGCATGTAGGTTGGGTTGACACAAGAAAAAATGGGCACGACTCGATCGCACAAACTTGCCCTCGTATAGCTAACTACTTTAACTTAGCTAGAAATTGATGATGTATACAAGTAAATAGCTATAGGTTCCAAACTATAATGAAAGCATTAAAAAAAATAAATTATTACTATAAATTAATATAAATTTATTATTTTAATGGCTTTGAGAGTAAGAGCTCAAAATTAAATATGACATCTGATTTGTTTGATAAATATGAATTTATGAAAAAAATGAGCACGACTGGATCGCACGAACTTTCTCTCGTAGCTAGGAACTTTAACGTAGCTAGGAATGTGTAAAAGTACATATGTATTGGTTCCCAAATTATTATGATATCATTACCAAAAAAAAAACTAAATAAATTATTACTACATATAAATTATTATAAATTTGTTATTTTAATGGTTTAAAAAGCTAGAGCTCAAAATAAAGTATGCTATCTGATTTGTTTGATAAATACAAATTTATGAAAAAAGAAGATAATAAAATCGCTGGAGCGGTTTTCTTAAAAATAATTTTTTTATATATAAGATTTTTCGCTCATTTTCAAAAATAAAATCTAGTATGCCAACATTTAGTATTTAATAAAAACTAATTTTACACAAAATAAAAAAAAACACTAGCCCGTTTTTAAGATACTAAATTTTCAAAAATAAATTTCAATATTTTCTTAAAAATCCAAAAATTATTTTTTGGAAAATTTGTATATGCGATATTATTTGAATAGTGAAGGAGCTCTTGTTTAAAAATTTCGGTTGAAATCAGAGCAGCCGTCAAAGAGAAATTTAAAAACAAGAAAATCGATTCTATCACAGGTACCGTTATTGTTAAATTTATTTTCATCAAAATATTGACCATAACTTAAATACTAAAGGAAAATCTTTTTATCAAAATTCTTGGAGCCGTTTTTGGGAAAAATTATTTTTTTTCTTAATGGTTTTTCAACGTTTGTATTGAAGGTACCGTTATTTTTTAATTTATAAAGATGATTTTTTCAAGTATTCTACAACATAATAGTTTTGAAAATATTGACCAAGTCGTTTAACAAAATATTTAGGTTGCAAAAAAAAATTTTTTTAACTTTGGTTCACAATAATGTTTATATGTACTTCTTAGAAGTTTCACCATAAAAAAATTAAAATTTTCAACTTACCTGTTTTCGAGAAAAAAGCCCGCTAAATATAAAAAAAAAAAAAAAAATTTAACAAAATCCTCGGACCCGTTTTTGAGAAAAATATTATTTTCCTTTTAGCCGAAAAAAATTGTACCTACTGTTATTTTTGGTCCTTAAAAAACTTTTAAAAACCGCTGTACGGACGAGGACAGACAGACTAAATTTCGGGACCCACTTTTTTCGCGTACTTTCTGTCATCGTAATGTTAGGGAAAATTATTATTGTCTCGAGTTCGATTTTTTTAACGAATCCATAACTTGCCATATAGTAACTATGTATATATCGCAAATAAAAATGAGTTCTGGTATAAAACATTTTTTTTTAATAGAAGAATATTCATAACTTTTGTATTTTTTTTTGTATACAGAAAAAACCTTTATAACAAAATTGTTTGAAATTTTGAGCCCAACAAACTTGTCAAAATTTTATCAATTTTTGATAAAAAATGGCTTAATATTTTTTGTTGGCCTATAACTTTTTAAATATTTACAATAACGAAAAATGTTCATTCGAAACAAAATAGGAAATTTTATTCTACGCATTTAATGTCTTGCAATTTTTCTTGTAGGACTCATATGAATGAACTGAGAAATTTAGTAAAAATCAAAAAAAAAGTAAAATCCATGATGGCGGCAAAACGGAAAATGTTGTTAAATGAAAACTGAGATTTTTCATCACACCAAAAACATAAAAGTTAAATAAGGAGCCAAGTTCTTCTTTATACAAAAACCTTTCCGTAACAAGTCAGCCGTAAAAAGTAGTGAGATCTAAAAGTACGCCAAGTTCTAAGTTTATTATTGTTAAATATCAAACATTTTAGGTAGAGTAATATGGAATAACCTCAAAATTATCAGAGAAATCTGTTATCTAATGATTACTGACTTAAATTGAGTTGGTTTACTAGTCAAGTTTTCATTTTAAAATTGAGTAATTAGGTAATACAAAATCAGGAAAAGTGGGTGGATGAAACGCTCCTGCATGAAAAAGTTCATGATTTCAACTTTTACTTTGTACACACCTAAAAACTAACCACTCTACCAAATTTCATAATACTAGGAAAATTAATATTAGTTTGTGAAAATGGGTGGTTGTCAAGCCCACTGTATGTAAGATCTCAAAGTTTTAATTTCCCCTTTGCTTGCATGTCAAGTCCTATCGCTCAACCAAATTTCATTACTCTACGACAATCAGAAGTTCTCTACATAGTTGATATCAATTCTGAGAATATGGGCTGGTGCCACGCCCCTGAATAGATAATTTAAAATTTTTCAATATTTTCTTTGATTTACCAGTCTACCAAATTTTATTATTCTGCAACAATCCGAAGTGATCCACATAATTAATAACAATTCTTAAAAAAGGGGCGGATGCCATGCCCTCTGAATGTAAATCCTCAAATTTTAAAATTTTGCATTTGCTTGCACTTCTAGCCCTACCGTTTTACCAAATTTGATCATTCTTATAATAACTGATATCAATTTTTATTCAAATAGGCGGATGCCACGCCCCCTGAATGCAAAATCTCAGATTTTAAAATTTTCTCTTTGCCTGCACTTTAAGCCCTACCGCTGCACAGAGGAGTATTTGCATCAAAAAACCCGGCCAAAATTATTTTTAGTTATTTTTTTTTATCATTTCTATTCAAAATAAACATTTATAACACAAAATACAATATACAGTTGATTTTTTTATTTTACATATGTTTTGATGACAATAAATGCCAACAAATCTGTCATGGTAAACATATTAGGGTACTCGATGTTTTTTTTTCTAATTAGGTGAACCTAATCGCTGAATTCTTCCCACGAATCTTCCTCAAATGAATCTTCGCTAATTCCATCTTCACCCTAAGATATCAAGCTCTCGTTTGTTGTTTTTGAGTCCTCTGGAAGAAGCAGTTCTAGGGTCTCTTGGGAAAATGACCGTTTCGTTTTCGATGGTGACTTTCTGAGGCAACTTATGAGTGGATCAGAACTCAGTAGCAATCTGTTTAGGACATCCATATTACAATCTCTCCTAGAGAACTTCCTGGCATAGTTAAGACGGTAGAGTCTGTAAGATCACATTTTATTATAAGGTTAGGTTTACCTTTTTTTTTTTATTTAATTATTAATAAAAACTTACCTGAAGTGTTTATTTCTAGCTTCTGGTGCTTCTTCTGAAAGTTGGCCAATAGAAAGCAGAGCGTTGTATTACTAGAGATCCATGCATTAAAATTGTATGCATGGTTGGAGTCATAGAGTACCATTGGTATAACTATAAAGCCTAGCTGTATCCATGGTGTACAACCCAAATTTGCCAGCATTAATTTTGAATCCATTTGAAATCGTCTCTAAAATGATTTTAAAGCAGAAAATTAACTGTAAATCGATTCTTGTTATTTAAGCAGCAAGTTCCGGATGATTAAAAACTCTTCGACTGGCGTTTCCATCATTTGTGGCCAAAACCAGCTCGTGGAAAATCCACAATAAGTCCAACTTGGATTCATTGCAGAATAACAGGGTATACTAAAACAAAATCATTAAAACTTTAAAAATAACTTAAACAAAATATTATCTTTTATACATTAGTTCTATGCCCGAATTGAAACAAAATAACAACTACTAATGTTTACAAAATTCAATTGAAATTGTAAATACATACCTGAAGCTGAATTCTGCATTTAAATTTTTGTAGCTTCTTATCACAACACTTCTATATCACTTATTGAATAACACTTACCAAAGTAGCACGCTTTAAAATAAAAGTGCTGTAGATGCAACTGTTAACTTTGAACTCATTTTATCACAACACAAAAAAACAACAAACAAAAAAAAAAAAACAAATACAACACATTGACCCATGTGTATTTAACACCCGCTATACCAAGCTTTTAGTTGTCAATTTTACTTTTCAGAAAATCGACTTTTGGCCAGATTTTTAGTGCAAATACTCCTACATATGTGCGCTGTACCAAATTTCATCAATCTACCACAATCAAAAGTGCTCCACGTAATTTATAGCAATTCTATGAAAATGGGCGGGTACCACGCCCCCTGAATGGAAAATCTTCTTCCTTTGTATACAGTACAAGGCCTACCTTTGTGCGAAATTTTAAGATTCTACGATGTCAGAAAGTGCTTCATAATTTTGATGATCTGTCAGTGAGTCAGTCAGTTACGGTTTTTGCTATTTTTGCAATCTCTTATCTCGGGAACCACTGTTGCTAAGGAATTGAAATTTGGTGAGTTGTCTAAACTTAGTGAGTTTAGCAAATACTACGAGTTTGAAGTTTCTGACTTTATTTGTAATGAAGTTAGAGGGGTTTCAAAAATCACCTGAGTTTGATCCTGTAAAAATGTTGTAGTGCCAGAACTTAACTGGGCACTATCGACTACCGTGCCCTATGATGTTCGGCCAACTCTCTATCGAAAAAAAAAAAAAAATGGGAATGGTACATACTGCTGGGTCCCCACATATAAAATTTTGTAATTGAAATGGAATAAATGGAAAACACACAATTTTGTACTTTTCTGATATTTTTTCTTCTCTTCAATTATTTCATCCTTAGATTCATTATGAGAGATAAATAAATCATTTCATAGCAGTTGTATTGCTAAGGTACCAATGTTTTCGGAAATAAAACATAATTCAATTTCTCCTCTCGGAAGTGACCAAGTATTCCAAGTGTAAAAAAAATTTAAAGTAAATCCGTTTACCCGTTCAACTTGAGGTAGTTCACCACAATAAAAGTACACCTCGACGCATGGACAAACAGACTGATGACATGGTATAACAAAAACTTTTTTTGTTGTAGGAATTATCCATTATCGTATTTTCAATTATTTAGTTGACTGAAAAGTAATACTTATGCCTTATAAGGAGGAGATGTTAGGAAATCTTTATTTATTCTGTGTATCCAAATATCTCTACATTCTGTTTTCCGAAATGGGTTTTTATCCTTAAATTAAATTCAAAGCAAATGGTTGAATTTGTGAAGCAAAAGTTTCAAATGCTAAATCTTTCATAAATCTTAACAGAAAGAAATACATAGGTGCATTTAGTAGACTTTTTTTTCAGCGATATAGTTAGGTCAGAAAAGAAGAAAATATGAAATATGCGGCTTCCCTTAAACCCAATAGTTCCTTTTTCCCCTTTTCTGGTATATCAATTATCAATAGACTTTATAAGTACCTTTAATTTGTCCTGGCTGAAAAAAAATTTTGAAACAATTTTGAATAAATTTATTCAAAAAAACAATCCCTTTCAGTTTCAAAACTTCGATTTGGAATCGGTAAAAAAAAAACATCCTCACAGAGCATAAAGAGATAAGTTCAAGAAAACTGCAAATAGATACTTATTTCGAATTTGTCATTTATCTTGCACTGCACTGCATTGCAGAATGCTGTAAACTGTTGAAATAAATCAGCGTTGCTGAGTTTCTGTCGTCCTCATCGCTCTTTGGCATCCTTAGAGAGAGAAATAGATTTATGATATTCACTTGGCAGCATTTACTTATCTTATCGCAAAATTTGGCATCTCAAGATGAGAAACTCCTCAGAAAATACAGTCACATATGAAATACAATGAACTGTGCGTTAGAACAATGCATCTACAACCACATATCTATATACGTTTGTAACTTATATTTCCTATATAAGTTGTATGACTACTGCAATGATCTAAAAGAATTGTCATATTTATTAATGTTGAATTGACCGTCCTCAAAGCATGATGATTCAATCATTTAATTGGCTCCTTATAGCATGCGAATGAAAAAGCATACGATTTTTAATCTTCAATATATATTTAAAAAAATCTCCAAAATTGATAAATTTCATAAGCTCGTCACATGTCCGTTTGAAGTTTTTCGATTGCAATAAGTTACAATACCTACCCGAAATAAACAAATGTTGTATTGAAAGATGAAACTATACTGAAAATATTTATCTTCCACATATGATGCTTAGGCACAAAAGGGTCACTAGAGAATAGCTCCGGAATAAGCCTTCGATGCCAGGGTGAGGCAATTATTCATTTTCCGCTTTGTTCAGGGATACCAAGCGAATAAATGAACTTAATCCAAGGTATTTATGTCCTGTGGTAACTGAGAAATAATTTACCTCCGGGACTGCATACTGATTGTAGTCAGAATTGGTGTAAAGAGCGGCAGCTACCCTGAAAGCAGGACGAGGTTCACCATCATCATCCAATACAGAAAGCAACAGCAGTCGCAGCAGCAACGATTCATCTGTTCATTGTTCAATGTTCAGTGCTGAAATAGCCACCACCGCATCATACAAGAAGAGCGTAGTGAATCTAATTGTGCGTGCAAAAAAGGAATCAGTGCTACTGGACATTGCAAATGATCACAGAACACGCAAAAAGGATTCAGCCCTGGGGCATCAGTACAGTAATATTGAATTTGGGTACCTCTGTTGCGTACACTTAAAGAATTAAAGGCATTGCTATTTTTTATCAAGTCTTCTAATGTTCAGAAAGAAAAATAGAAACCATGGAGATATTACATACACTCTGCTCCACTTGAATAGAAATAAACTTTGTTTTACTATCACAGCGTGTAGCGCTTTGGTAAATTGATGAATTCACCTTTTAATTTTAGTTCCTATAAGAGGGATCTATTGCCAATAAAACTGCAGAGACAGAATAATTCAGGAAAATACCATTAAGTTATTATATATACCACTTTTCTAATTATATACTTCATTAAATATTTTGCGCCACTCGAATAGAAACATTCTCTTAAATATGGAAACCAATTAAAAAAATGGAGTAAAAGAGGGAAGTTTTTTATTAATAATCATATTTTAATAATGTGTGCTACCACCTTTATTTGAAATAACTTCTGTTAGAAAGTGAATCAGGCAGCTATTTTATATAATTTTAAGAAATTGACTTCGTGCTTCTTTGATTGCAGAAGTAAGTGATTCTTTGAGCTGTGTTAACTTTGCCCCAAAAATTGACCGATTTTTTTCTTTTTTTCGTAAAAGATGACCAACTAAATGACCACTTTTGACCACCCATCAACTTTTTTTGACCACCCAAAGTTTTAAAAAAAATCGATTTTGAAAAATGGGTGGCCAAGAGAACGGTGCCCCCAAAAAATCGATTTTTGAAAAATGCTTTCAATTGGTTTCTTTTTGGACATTAATGACCACCCTTTAAATTTTTTTACCACCCCTAGAAATATTTTTTTTTATTTTGAAAATTTTGTTTTTAACTAGTTCTGAAAGATGACCATCTTTAAAAACATCATTAACTACAATGACCACCCTTAATAAATATTCTAACTCAACCAAAAATTTTTGTTTGCAATTTTAAAAGTTCATCATTTGGAAATACACAATTATCGAAGGTGATCATCCCTTATTTCTAGGGGTGGTCAAAAAAAAGTTAAAGGGTGGCCATTAATGTCCAAAAAGAAACTAATTGAAAGCATTTTTCAAATTTGAAAAAAATGAGCGTTCTTTTGGCCCCCCGTTTTTCAAAATCGATTATTTCGAATACTGTGGGTGGTCAAAAAAATTTGATGGGTGGCCAAAAGTGGTAATTTAATTGGTCATCTTTTACAAATAATCGGACAATTTTTGGAGCTAAGTTAACACAGCTGATTCTTTGTCCTCATATTGTCCGTCAGAATCGTACACTCTACGAACCATCCATCCCTTTACGTTTTCGATAATATTTAGGTCCGGAGAATACGGTGTTCATTGAAGTAGGGTATCATTTTTCTCGGGTATCCAACTGTTAATGATCCTTGCTTATCCACTACGCGCATTGTCTTTGTTGAAATGTCCATGGTATTGATCCAAGGACATCGGTAAACTTAGGGAGAGCTTCTTGAAATATTTCCTTCTAGGAGTTTGCCGTCTTTTTTAATGTGGGAAACTCCAGATCAATTGTTCTAAACCAGTCAATCGCACCCATACCATTACACCGCCTTCTCGGCTATGGTGGCGCTCCAGAAACCTGGGTTCCTTCCTTATAACGTGAAAATAGTAATTATATCTGCCGGGCCAACTTTATTAACTTTATCATATCTTCCTGCAAAAATCAATTATATTGTGTCTTCGTATTGGTTTTGACGCTGAATCGTTCTTCAATTTTAGGCGCTTTAAATGTTGTGACCCACGAATAACACGTATCATAGTGTTAAGACTCGCTGTAATGCAACTCTTACATATCACCACTCTTATGTGGGGTAAAGGTGTCGACAGTGGAGCAGGGTACACAGTGAATCATTTGCTCTTCTGCTGTCACTTTCATTTTAAAATGAATCTGAAAAAGAGAAAAGAACACATTTTTACTTCCTCTCACATTTCACATCACGGTCTGCGCGAACCTGTTTTCGAAATTGGTTTTCCTCTTGTGTTTGTGTTTTCGGACTCATAAAGTAAATTTTTTCTATTTTGTTTTCGATTTGTTAAAAAAAGTGTGTGTTGTAAAGAAAAGTTTTTAAGCGACCTTTAGTCCAATGCGTTTTGGTCCTGATAACAACTACAGCGGACCTCGTCAGTTAGGTCTGTAATTGTTACCTTTCTAAGTCGCAACATTTTATTCGATGGCTACCGACGTTTATAAAATTTGCAGCATTAACACACTGCAAATTATATTTTTCTAGGCAAACATGGTTAAATTCAGACACCTAGATATAGATATTATGCCCGTGGTCTGGCGAAGGTAATAAAGAAGGTAATTAAGAAAGAAAAACCTATACAAACGCATTGGACTAAAGGTCGCTTAAAAACTTTTCATTGAATTTCATTCAATACAGTCCACTAAAATAAAAAACAAAAACAATATAACTTCTATTGTTTAGGTTTTTCTTTCTTTATTGTGTGTTGTAACTTCATTTGTGTTAAATATTTGTACTTCTGGCTGCATAGACTTAGTATTTTGTGTTGATTTGTTTACTTTGGTGAAATTGTTTATAAAATATTAACATTGTTTTTAAAAAAGACAACACGGTACACAGTGGATCAATTGAAAGTGGTACACAGTGAATCAGGGAATTTTGTATGAAATTTGATTTTTTTCTATTATAACTTTTCTAATTTATTTTATTTCTTAGTTCTTTAATAGTTGTATGTTTTCTTTCGCTTTATGGACAGAAAAAAGTAGTTTTGTATCAACTAATAAAAATAAATAACGTACAAATAAACAAAAATTTTTAACATAATTTGTTTGTAAATTCGAAGAATTTTTCTATTTGTTTGTTGTTTTTATTAAAGAAAAATTAATCGATTGATTATTTAAAATACGTAACTTTAAAAAATATAAATTTTGAAAACGGAAAAATCGATTTATTATCCCTGATTCATTGTGTACCATGCCGGATTCACTGTGAACACTCATGGTACACAGTGAATCACATGAATATGTTTTTTTTTCTTTTTTTTCAAATTAAATTTTTATATTTTCGTGATCAACAGAGCTTCAAATAAAGTACCTTAAATAAAAGATAAAACATTGAGAAAATTGTGGACAAAAAACTGATATCTTTTAATTATAATTGTACGAGCAACAGTGATCCACTGTTGACACCTTTACCCTAATCGCTCAAACCAAAGCGCTACTTTTGCTGTTGACAAAGTTTTTATCGTGTGGGGCGTGCTCTAGCTTTATCGCCAGGTAATTAAGTTTGACAGGTAAAAGTTTTGGTGTCGCACTGAATGTTTCTCCTTTAAAGGCTTTCCCAAACCAACGCGAAACATTTGTCGCGGGGAGAAACTTTTGTTATTATTATCATTTGTGTATCTGTCATTTTTCTAACGTTGCTGATGTGTTTGGCTGCGATTTTAATAGAAATGGAGCGCAAAATGACACTTTAGACGCGATATACAAATCACCATATTAAACCATCATAAACAACTGCGATGACGAATGTTTCGTTGTCACTCTGAATATTTCGCGTTGGAATTTCCAAACCAACGCGATACTTCTTTCTTTTATAGTGACAGAGATAATTTCTAATAAAAAAAAATGCAAGAGCGGATATGTTTAACATTTTAAGTCCCTCCCAAACCGACACGCGAAACATTCGCTGAAGACAGTTTTTTGTTGTTATTTAAGGAAAACCGCACTCGACTTAAGCGGAACTACACTTTTACGACGTGGAAAAACATTATTTATATGAAATTGTATGAGCTATATCACACTAAGCAGTAACAGAACTAACTTCATGCAATTTCAAATGAATACGTCTGAAGTATGTATTTCCAGTGAAGTTCAGTTCCGTTGAGTGTGGTCTAGCCTTAAGCATTGTGTATCTGGTCATTTTTATAATCCTTGCAATTTTAATTAAATTAAATTATCGAATTGTATTAATTTAAGACGATAAAAATGAAAATGAAGCCGATGATTGGAAAACAAATCTTTTACATTTGTTTACTCAGGCGAAGAAACTCTTTTTCGTGTGTGATCATTTTTATAGTAGCTTGGGTTTGTTTAAGGAAACATTTTGAAGTTTTAAAAAAGGAAAAACATGATTAAGTTTTTGCATCTTCCAAATTATATCTAAGATGGCTGAGTGGTTAGTGTGATGGATCATAACGCAGGAATTCCGAGTTCGACCCTAGTAAGGTAAAAATATAATTCATGTTTTATAATTGTTTCCAATACTAAGTTTCCAATACTGAATTAGATACTTGGTTTCAGGTTTAAGAGTAGATACAATCCAGTAAAAATCACATCAAAAAATAAAAATTATATTTTTTTCTTTTTGTTTTATTTTATTTCAACCTCTATAAGACTTGTAGTTTTCTCACTTCTGTAAGTTCTCACTTCCATAAAACTTCTATTTTACTTTTATATAACCATTTCCGAAGCTATCTATCAAATTTATGTGTCATTAGTAGGTCTGGCCACGAGACGAGAAAAGTCTCGGTCTCGATCTCGGTCTCGCATGACGAGATGAATTTAGAATAGCGCTCGTTAAAATTTTTCATCGGCTTCTTTAAGTTTTTATACAATCTGAAACTTTTGAACGACTTGCGAATTGTGTTTATAAGAAGATTTTCCGAAAACACATAAAGAAACCATATAAGCTTCTATATTATTCTCCTTTTTATGCTTTTATAAACTTTTCAAATAACTTATGGAACTCCGATAGCCTATTCTATTAGGCCGAACCGAAGCTGAAATGGTAGTTGGTTATATACATAAATGTAGTTCCAAAAATAAAAACAACCTCATTTTTTAATTTAAACTTTTTTCCAATTTTTGAACAACTTTTGTGCAACCTTATCCTTAGCCAGCGCATAAATACTTATGATGCCTACAACAAAAAAAAAAAAATAAATTTCAATATTTTCTTTCGGTGTATCGGTACACAGAATCGCATTTGCTCATGAATTTAAAATATCTAATATATTTTATATTTTGTATAAGGTTGTATCGTACATAATTATAGGGGTACAAGGTACTCATCTCTTATAATTCAGTCTTTTCAATAAAGCAACATAAAAATAATCTCGAAAACGGATATGTATATATAAACTTCCTTATAAGACCATACATAATGCAAGCTATATTCCATCTGTGCTACCCAATGCCCATACTGAACAATATCTATACTTATAGTCTAAGCTTGTGAGACCAAAAGTTGTTAATACCAAACCTATTTAGTGAATACAAAAAGTATTTTACTGAATAGAACAAACAAATACAACACCATCATAAATGAACTGAACAAGAACATCCTTCTCTATAGAGTCTCTTTTCATTCTTCCTTTCCGGAAGCAAAATGTTCTCTCAGCGTGAAAATAATTAAATTTTGGGAAAATTAAATTGGACAAGGTCACGCGAATCTCAAGTTTGCAGCATACCAACACAATATATACAGAAAGCAAACTTCTGCACCACAGGCACGCAGCATGCATGTACAAGAACATAATTCAACAAAATTCTCAAATTAATCCTTTGTCCGGGGTAGGGTTATGGTTTTCTTTTGTTTAAATGAAATATAAACTTACCTCGTAGATATAAATGCTCGGGCTTACTGTAGAAAGTGTTAAGAGAGAGAGGGAGTAAAAATAATCCTAGGAACATAGGGGAGGATGTGTTTAGCTGTGTATAACCACATTACCTACATATTGTATATAGTTTGTCCTATGCGTACCTACCTACCAACTCTCTGACAAAATCCTCCTGCGGGATACATACAATTGCCGTAAATTTTCATCGATCTGAAGTCCTTCCGGTGTTTAATACATTTCCAATTTACTTTCCGTTTCAAATAACACTCATATACAGATACATCGTGCTTCAGTCAGCAGCATTTGCTCCTGGCCTGGCTAAAACATCTACAAAGAGTTGTGTTGTTTTGCTATAGGGCCAACATTTATACCGGTTCTGTGACATAACGGTGGCGGTGCGACGAGCGAGGGAGCTGAATGAAGCACAATATGTGGACGCCCATGGACAGGATATATTATAAAGGAATAAATCCAACCAACTGTGTATTAAAATACTTATAGAAAGCCATACATATTACTAGGCGTGCATTGACCAGCAGCATCACCACCCCCAATATAGCCCCAAGGCTACATACCTACACCGCATTATAGGACGAACTACGTATAGTATACTTTTCTACATGATTCTGCACTGGCATAAGCCTAAAGAAGGATTGGAATTTCATGATGATGGTTGGAGGGGAGGGTGGGGGGAAACCAAGCAGAGAGCCTGCTGCTGCTACTGCTACTGCTGGCTAAATTAGAAATTGACATATACACAGAGGGAGAAGGACCAATTGTGTGTTGTACAGCCGTTGTTTTTACGTAATTTTTCCTTTCGAATGATTAATTGTTATTGAGTGGGGAGTTTGCATGTGATATGGCGGCGTTGGGAGTGTATGGAAGTGGATTGCCAAGCCAAGGATAAAGATTATGTTATATAGAAACTAGAACTCCATAACCGGCTGTTTTCCAGAGTTTAATGATTCGTGCTGTAGTTATAATAGCAACACAGAAAAGAATAAACAAAACATAATTAATGACGAATTTATATACATATAGATATAAATGTATAAACTGATAAATGAAACTATTTTAGTATAAGGACATTATTATATATCTTTTGTTGAATTTTCAATTTTCTTTAAGTTTAAAAGAAAACAAAGAAGAAGAACCTTCCATAAATCTAGATTTCACTTAAGATTAAATAGCTAATAGAATGTCATAGATGGAAAAGTTAATTTTGTTTTCTTTCTTAGGTGTGTCAAAAAAAAACATTTCAAAAATGTATAAGCAACATTTAAGCATAGTACGCAGTAGAAGCGAAACAAAAGTTTTCATATACATACGGCTGGCCACGGGAAGACACTAGGCGAGACTTTTGTAAGTCTCGTCTCGGTCTCGTTAAAATCGAAAATTTTCAGTCTCGTCTCGGTCTCGTATATAATTAAGTCTCGTCCCGGTCTCGTCTTCGAAAAATACGATTTCCGGACAACTTATTGATTATGGGAATGAAATATTTTCGATTATAGTTTGAATATGTGCAGAAGAAAATAAATATTTGACTGAAATTGGATTTTTTAATTTATTAGATTCTATGTTGATTTCGGTCCAAATATAAAGTCTCGTCTCGGATGCTTAAAAGGCAGTCTCGTCTCGGGCTCGATCTCGTCGTGCGAGACCATACAAAAATTGACACAACGAAATCAAAAACGAAAAATTGTGTTCTCGTTTTGTTCAGCAGTACGCAGTTGGATGGCGAACATTTTAAATCGTAGGAGATTACTTGATTCAAGATTACTCGTACTAGAGTCTGAATAGTCCACTATCCGTCGCTGTAGTCTGAAGGTATTATATTTAGCGAAACATTTATCTCACATAAATCAATGCACATAAATCAGTACTTCCAATACACGCGCACGCAGCCAAGTAATCACATTTAAACTCCAAAAACGAATTTAATTATATTTTGGCCAGGTCCTTATCCCGAATCTGATCTTTAAACAATTATATCTAATATAATAATAATTACACGAATTTACCGAACGAGCCACCATAAACACGTCTTTTCTCAAGAATACCGGCACAGAACTCTACCTACCCTTGCGTACATATATCTTACTCCCTTTGGCGTGTATGGATGCCTTTGTCTATGCACACATGGTTTCAGACGAAAAATGCTGCCAAGTAAATTATTGTTACACACATTTAGAATTTTTTAGTGAAATATATTTAACCGTTATTTAGGCAGTCATTCAGATAGGGCCCCGTATTTGGTTTTGCCCAGGGGCCCCACAAGCTGTAGTTACGGCCCTCCACGGACCTAGTATACTTGGACTGCTAGTCGATCGTCATTCTCATACAAAAGTTGCGTTGAAGACATAACTTTTTTAATTTATAGTTTTCTAAAGATATAATCATTAAATAACAAGGATTACAAAAACTATAATTACAATAAAACGTGTAATTCAAGAGAAAACAAATAAAGGTTTAAAAGGGCTAAAGGTTTCTAAATTTCTAAATATGTTATGATTTTTTTTTTGCAACATTATTTTTTTAATGTGGGGTTTTCAAAGGAAATATTTTAAAATAAAAATCAACAAAAAAAATTGGGAATAACCGCAGTTGTTCGAGACAAATTTAATAATGGGTAATAAGAGCAAAATTCCCATAAAAAATTGTATGGAAAAAGTAAGGCTTTACAGGCAAGGTTTATTGGCACCGCACAAAATCTTTTTTCGTGACATAAAATTTTAATTAAGGGGGTGCCCCATTCAAAAAAATGAGTTTGGGAAATACCGGAAACCCTTTAAGTGTTTTCATGTCTCTGTTTAGATTGTAACTTTTCACCTCGATAAATAATTGATGTTGGTCTGATGCCTTTTATGAATGCTGCATGTACAGTCTATATTTCTATTAAGAAATTTCTTACAACAAGACATATTAATAGTTCAATAGAATAAAAAAGTACGTATACGCCCAAGTAAACTATTTGCTTTGAATTTTATTATTTTCAAAATACAGAATTAAAGCATACAGGGTTTTATGATAACAGCATTTTGGACTTCTGTGAAGTTGGCGGGGCAACTTTCACCAGATTAACGGGACCAACGCAGTAATTTGCATTTATTTTTTTTATATTCCCGATTTTGCAGTTCACCAAATAGTGGGTATAATACAAAACTAAGAGGATGATGTGAAAAAAACCGCCCGGCGTCGCTGCGTCACCGTCGGCTCTAAGATGTAGTTTTCCAGTGCGGGGTATAGTTAAATTCGAGTTAACTCAACAAATTCTTAACATATTCGATCTGCTTCGTTATGTAACTTGAGCTGCGAAGAGCATTTCACATACGTGTAGTGCGACTTAAGAAAGAATCTCTGTATTTTACAGTACTTCCGAATTTGGGCTCAAGGGTTAACTGATGGGCATTCCGAGAGGCACGAGTATTAGGGTTACTATTTCACTAGAACACTGTTTGTAAAAATATCGGAAAAATAACGAAAGACATGAAATATTTCGACGGTGCTCAAGAGATGTAAATGTTTCCGTTATAGTCCTTTCACCTATCATTTTTAGGGCTCTCTTTTGTATTCTATCCAAAAGACTTAAGTGGGTTGTTGGAGCACCAGCCCAAATATGAGAGTTGTATTCAAGTTTTGGACGAATAAAGGCTTTATAGATCACAGCCAGATCAGAAGGGGAGACGAATTTCTTGCATCGACGGAGAAAACCTAAACACATAGCAGCATTTTTGACGATGTCAAATATGTGGTCGTTCCACAAAAGGTGGTCTGCGACACACATACCGAGGAATGAAAGCTGTTCGGTTTCCTCTATGCAAGTGCTGCTCATGGATAGCAGCATAGGGGGTGGGTTTCGCTTTAACGACAGGAGACAGCATTGAGTTTTTGAAGCATTAAATGCTACACGGTTTTTGTTTCCCCATTAGACAATGCTGCCAAAGTCAGAATTTAATGAGCTTATCATACGCTGCCGTTCAAGTTCCACATCCGAAAGACATGAATGTGAATCTAGAAACGAATATGAAAAGCTGAGGGTACTGTCGTCAGCAAAACAGTTTAATAGATGAGAAGTTTCAGATAAAAGATCGTTGATGAATATGAAAAAGAGGGTCGGATACAAAACGGAGCCCTGGGGCACACCAGCCTTTGTTTTGTAGATATCAGACTTAAAACCAAAACCGTCCAATACAACTTGTATTGATCGGTCTGAAAGGAAATTCCTAATCCAACGAAGAAGAGATTCCTCAATACCAAATGCGCATGCATTTTCGATAAGAGAGCTTTTTTTTTATCATATTCCGTGCGTACAAAAGGGGTTATGAATACCCTTAAAATGTTAAAGTTTTTAGCACAGCACGAGCGATTAGGTAAGTTAGGAGAGGATTTAAAAGGAGATACCGATGCACATTGGTTTTGAATGTTTGCACATCGAAATGAGAGCGGAAAGTCGGGCCGGGTTAAGCATTCCGCATTCGTATGGTGCGACTGAAGAAAAAATCTCTGTATTTTACAGTACGTCCGAAGTTGGGCTCAAGGGAAAACTGATTGGCATTCCTAGAAGCGCGAGTATTACGGTTGAATTGTTTAAGGGGAGGAATGCAACTGGCTATTTCACAAGAACACTCACTATAAAAATAGCGGTAAAATAGAGAAAGACATAAAACACTACGGCGGTGTTCGAGAGTTGTAATTGTTTCTTTTAATTATTATTATTATATATTATTATTATTATATTATTATTTTTACTACCTTTGGGACATTGTAATATTTTTTGCCGTAATTTTTGATCATGTAAAAATTTGGTTCGTCGAATATGAACGTTACAGGTCTTTCTAGCTTGCTGAAACTATTTCCGGTTTTCCTCAGTAGGGTTGGCTTTATAACAACGTAAGCTTTCCTCTCTAACCCTAATAACCTCTTTACAACTCGAATCAAACCATAAGCTTTCTTTGGGTTTAATAGATTTCACCCAATTCGGGATAAAATTTCTCATTCCACAAAGAATTAAATTTGTGATTAATATCTGCACTGGCGTCTACGTCACTATCGAGGAAGCATAGTGACCAGTTAAAGCTCCTGAAAAAATCGTTGAGACCGTCCCAGTTGGCGTCCTCATATTGCCAAACGGTTCTCTTGGGAGTTTTTTCTCTAACTGGATTTTGTTGGCATGAGAAATTTGCAGATATGACACGATGGTCAGATGTGCCTTGAGACGATAATACACTACACAAGTAGCACAGAATTACTTAAAGAAGGATTTAGGAATTCTAAATCTATACTTGCATGCTTCATTAAACGGATTTAAGTTCATATTAAGTAGAGAAAAGGCGCAAGTGGGCGGTCCGATAGAACTAATTAAGAAGCTAAATTGAATTATTGAAACATTATTTAATACTTCCGTGCGACTTCTTTAATAGGTATGCCATTTTCGAATAAAGGAGCTAAATTGAAACATTCTTCTTAAATACTTCGGTACTACTTCTTAAATAGGTATGACATTTTCGCTAAATTGATTTATTGAAACATTCTTCTTAATTACTTCCGAACTACTTCTTAAATCGGTATGACATTTTCTTTGCCTTTCACAAGTCGTCTTTAATAATTCTTTACTCCTTCTTTAAGAGGTACATACATATAGTGATGGAAAAAATAATAGAAACAAAGTTTTATATAATGCTCAACGAATAATAACTACACTCAATTACGTCTTTTTCGATTAAAACTTTTATATATTGATTGTACCTAAAACTCCTTTAAAATGGTACAGTCGTTTGTA
The DNA here is from genome assembly GCA_949320155.1 of Melangyna quadrimaculata. Taxonomy (NCBI): domain Eukaryota; kingdom Metazoa; phylum Arthropoda; class Insecta; order Diptera; family Syrphidae; genus Melangyna; species Melangyna quadrimaculata. Next base: position 391,005,912 of record OX439483.1, read on the forward strand.
TTTTAAACTTTTTGGTTTGGGCTTAAGAGTAAAAACTTATAGCGGAATAGTCACTTTGCCTGGAAAAAATAATAGAAGCAAGTTACTTTGTTTGTGATTTTGACGTTAATTTGCCTTTATTTTTATAAAAACAGGTATTCATTAGTTCGTTCATTAATTTCAAGTTTAGTTTAAGTATTTTTAAAAAATTTATTTTAACCGTTACATCGAATTTTTATAAAAATGGGTCGTGGTGTACATTCCAATAGTTTTGAACGTGATTTAATAAAAAAACTTAAGAACAGATGGTAAAACAATGGATGCAATAGCACATGCTTTAAAGTGTTCAAAAAAGAAGGTGTTTACAGCTCTCCATTCAAGCCAAAACCCAGAAACCAGGAACAGAAAACGGAAAACTTCCCCACGTTTTGATAAGCGTTTAGTAAGACTTTGCAAGAAAAAGCCATTTTCTTCAAATGACCTGAAGAATGAGCTAAACGCACAAGTTACAAGTCGTACAATTAGGAATCGTTTAAATGAAGCTAAGCTTCCTGAAAGGAGTCCCAGAAAAGTACCATTCTTGAGCAAACAAAATATTCAACAAAGGCTGCGTTTTGCAAACAAACACCTCCATCGTACAAATTGGAATAACGTGTTATAGTCGGATGAAAGAAAGATAAATTTGTTCGGTTCTGACGGAAAAATGTACGTCAGAAGACCCATAAACTCGGAATTCGATCCAAAATACACCAAGAAGACCATTAATCACGGTGGGGGCAAAATAATGATTTGGGGTTGTTTTTCCGCATCTGGGGTTGGACCAATTTTCTAGATAAAAGAAAAAATGTGTGCTGTGGACTACGTTCGAATCCTAAATACTACTATGGTTCCCTTTGCCGAAGAGGACATGCCAATTAAATGGGAGTTCCAGCAAGACAACGACCCCAAGCACTCCTCAAAGTTGGCTAAGGAGTACTTTCAGTCGAATAAAATAAGTGTTATGGAGTGGCCATCAAAGTCTCCCGATCTTAACCCTATAGAACACCTTTGGGGCGTACTTAAGAGAAAGATCGGGGACTCCAGGGCAAAAAATAAGGACGAACTGTGGTCCAGAATACAAAATGTATGGTATACCATACCCGCCGAGACATGTGCCAAGTTATTCCATTCCATGGGACGAAGATGCGAAGCCGTGCTTAAAAATAAAGGTGGAACGACCAAGTACTAAAAGATGACGAAACACTTTTATCGTTAAGTAACTGTTACCAAAAAAAAACCACCATTATGTTTTTATTATTTTTTCCAGGATAAAATCACCGGTAATCTTAATAATAGCTTTTTTAATTAATTCCTTCTTTTTTTTATTAAACTGTTAAATATTGTAGTTAGGTAACACATTACAAAGAATAAATCTGCGTATTTTTAATTTTCGATTTGTTATAAATAAACTTTTAATTTTCAATTAACCGAGCAGAAGACGATTGTTTCTATTATTTTTTCCATCACATGGCATTCCTGAAAAAAAATTTGATTTAATATTCTATTCAATTATTTTGGCAATTTTATTATCTTTTTTTTATTTATTATTTTCAACTATTTTATTATTGCATTTTCCTCTAATTAAATTATTTTTGTATTAAATCTCAATTTGTTTTTATCTTCCCGTGTTCCACCGGGAATCGAACTCGAGTACTTCCGCATGCCGTTCGTGTGCGCTACCTACTCAGCCAATCTGATACTTGCCAGTTGAAAGAATTTTACATATTTCAGCAATTTGAGTTCGTTTGTATTCCGATCTCTTTTTTTTTGTTGCCCAATAGGTAATATCTGTGGGTGCTTTGGCTCAGAGCAAACACCAACAAATTTGGTACCAAATAATCAAATGTGAAAAAAAAAAATTATAATTGTGGACGCGGCCAAGAATGGAACCCAAGACCTCCGGCGTGGCAGTTGAATGCACTTTTTTTTTTTTTTTTTTTTAAATTCATTTTTATTTTCATTTAACTTATAACTACCTTAATGCTAGACAAAAATTCATAAAAACTAGCCTACTTATCAATATCTTACAGCTAACTTACTGGCCCTAGGCGGGCGCTCTAAGTTAAACAATATCCTAATACTAATGTCTTTCGGCATAAGAACTAATTATATACTAATATATTTCTAGTTTTATTTTTCTCCAAGAAAGATTGCAAAAAAACTTGGTATCCATATCATTTAGTTGAATGCACTAACCATTACGCTACGCGCTACTACCTACTAGCAAAGAACAAAAGAAGTATTTAAGAATCATAAAAATACCAGAGCCACGCCTTTCAAAATTAAGAACAGTTTTCGAAGGATTAAAGAAGAATTTAAGAAAGAAGGTAAACAAACATTTGAAAAAAGCAAATCGAGGAAGGATTTAAGAATACTTTAAGTAGAAGTGAACATAATCATTTCAGACCTTGACGAAAATACCTTATAAAGAAGAAATACAGATCAGTTTAAGAAGTCGTTAACTGGCATACCAATTAAAGATTGAATAAAGTATGAAGTAAGAAATGTCATACCGAAATTATACTATTTTGTGCTACTTGTGAATAGTGTATTTATCAGGGTCAGAGGTAAGGAACAAGTCTAGAGTGTTGGCGGATTGACCTGCAACGTCAGGAATTCGAGTCGGCTCGTCAACAAGCTGAGTTAGGTTGTTTAACTCAGCAAAAATTTCGGCATTCTTTCCTTCGGGTGTTCTGGCCCGAATAGCGTAGCCACGAAGAATTATGTACATTGAAATCGCCCGTAACAACGATTTCACTGTGCGGAAAATGGGAAACAATTCTCTGGATGGAGTCAGATAGTACATCGAATTCGTTAAAAGTCGAATTACTATCCAAACTAGGACTACGATAAACAAAACAAGTATGGATGATGCGTTTTTGGACGGTGAATTTAAACCACATGAAATTAAAGTTTGTATTCAAACATGAACCATATATTGTGGTTGAAGCTGATAAGATAAGCAACATCATTGCGAACATACACGGCGAGACCATGATGTGAGAAGAATAATGGCACTAAGCAATAACGATGCACGCTGAACTCCGAGTGATCGGTGTTTCCCTACCTTGGTTTCACTTAGTTCCAAACCAGCTGGCCTGTTTCTTGCAGTATGGATATATGCGGCACAAAAATTCTGCCTAAGTCCCCGAATGTTGCTGTAGTCAAAATTCACCCACCATTACTAATTAACAGACACAAAAAACCAAATCAGACAGTTATCTATGCTGATATTAAGTTTGGACCCAAAAAAACTTCACAGCACAAATACTACTAGTGTTATGCCTTAATAGCAATGTACTGATCCGCCCCTGGATACCCAAAATCAATAGCAGCAATTTATTTGATATGCTTTGGCTTAACAATTGTATAAGATAAAAAACACTGCATATAATGACGAAGCCAAAGCACTGCGAGTGATGTGGGAAGGAGAGATAGGGAAATTTACCGCTGTACTATGGTGTTTGTTGCTTGTGCATCATCATCTTCGTAATCGAGTGCACTTTTTTGTTGTTGTTTTTTGCACTGGCACTAGCACTTTGCAATATGTGGCTTGTTGTGGGACTTTTATTTTTATTTTTTTTTTTTTTTGATTACGCGGCGCGACTATGCTGTGCTTTGGTGGATGCTACTTCTGCATCAACATCTTCGTTGAGCAACTACTCTCTAGTTGAGGAACTAGAATCGTAGACTTCAAAAACAAGGTACAGATTCACTAGAGGATCACTCGAGCTCAAACTCATCAGTACGAGAAGTGGATGCAACAGGTGCGTTGTCCATCGGAAGTTGGATTCAGTCGTAGACTAAGTGATTTTTGTCGAATCCGTATATAACTTTAATAGTGAGGTCAAAGTCATAATTATTAGATTTTCATTACTTTTAGACTTTCCATATTTTGGAGATAGAGTAGCGACAGAAAAGCAATTTCCACCCAATAATTATCGATGCACTTACCTAAAAACCGAGAAAGAACTTTTGCGAAGTGATCTGTTTGCGGGTTCAACTTAAAACGATAAGGTAAAACTTATTTTTAAAGAAGCGGAGTAAAATTTGCGAGGCTTTTTTCGTTCGAAGGACTTTTAAAAAATTATTAGTTTTTTTTTTTTAAGAAGAAGTAGCTAAGTTACAATTTTTAATTTTATAGTAATCAATTATTTCTCAGACTTTAACTTATCCTTAATCTAATAAATGAAACTCATTTTCAACAATATCAATAAAAAGTAGGTACCTGCCTCTATGTATATTTCCCTATAATTTGTGTAGATACACCCCGTAAAACATGTTGAATCCAGTATTATTCTATATCTACGCACACCTACATAAATATTTTGTAAATTTTTAATTAGCTGTCTATTCAATTCGAGATTTTAGCAATAAATTTCACTTTACCGCTTTAAATTGCGTAAAAATAACACAATGACCTTTTAAGAAGAAAAGAAAAAGAAATAAGAAAGAAAATGCCATTACAGATATATAATATAGGAACAAAAAAAAAAAAAAATAACAGCCATTATTTTCGAATTCTGACATTTCTTTCTAAATATGTATGTGTGTTGTGTTAATTTATTACCCAAAGCTTTATCTCATTTCGAATCCATCTCCTTGTGAAAGAAATACAAAAAAAAACACACCAAAGAAAACCTAAAAAAAAAATAAGAGATTGTAAAAACCCACCCCTCTTCCTCTGATGTAGGTATACGTGGATATATTATATCTAAAGAAATGTTCAGCAATACTAAATACAACAACACTGTAGGGCCATGATGGAAACCGACGCCATTATATATCAACATGCCACTCTGAGCCAGTGATGGATCACCGAAGTGTTTAGTTAAAAATTTAGGTTAATCTGAAAAAAATAATCACAAAATGCTCCAGGGAACACGCCGGGAAACTCACACACGTTTTCCTTTTCTTTACTCACCGACGAAAACGACGACGCGACGATATACAGAAAACGGAAACCAAAAACCTCACCTTTATCGTTGCCCCTTTTCCCTCTCACCTTTTATTGTAACCAACCACCAAGTAGTCCTTTTTGCCATAATGGAATATTGTATTTCTCATCGTCAACGTTGGTTGTTGTCGTTTTCTCGCCCTTGTGGCAGGTTACCAACAAAGAAGGATGAAAAACAACAATACCTTATAGCGAGAATTCGTTCAAGGACTACCTATACCTATCCAAAAAAAAGGTTTCCTTTTGGGGGTGGAATGGACGAAAAAAAGAAGCACGGAAAATGATAAGAAAAGAATGGCATCCGCAGGGTAACTGATATCAAAGTGAAAGTGTTTTCTATCTGAGGGGAGATTAGGCCAGCAAAAAGGAACCATATTCCAAGCGATTTGAAAATGTAAATGGCATAGGTATACCTCGTAGTTTAATCAGGGCCGTAGATGAATATATATTTTTTATATATGTGTTCCTATGATAATTCGCAGTTTCTTTGTGGTCATAGAATATACCCTACCCTTCATTGAATTGAAGTAAAAACCAAATTGGTTTTTCGATTGTCTAGAGTCAAATGTATGTTGCAGATCACAGTTAGTTTACTTAAAAAATAAAATATCATCAAGAATAGTTCTGCGTTCCCCTTTTTCCCTTTGGTGTATCAAAATGCAATTTATTGTGTATGTCTTTTACTCGCAAACATGTGCCTTTAATATCTGTAGCACTCGAAAGATTTGATAATTTTTGTGATCTTGGCGTTATAATGGACCCTAAATTAGAATTCAATAAACATATTATCGATCATATTATTAACAAAGCAAAATTCAGATTGGGTTTCATTTGTCGATTTTCAAATCAATTTCGAGACCCATACATTTTAAAAACTTTATACAGCTCTCTTGTGCGATCGAATATCGAATATATCGAATACTGTAGCTGTGTTTGGTGTCCGAGCTATTAAAATAATTTTGTACAAAAACGATTTCTTTGTTATGCCCCTCGCCATCTGACATGGAATATCAACACACATCTTCCAGCATACAATTGCCTTGTTTTAATTTAATTTACCATCACTAAATAATAGAGGAACGGTTTCTGGGATATTATTTTTTTAGGATGTTTTGATTGGAGAAATTGATTCAGAACATCTTATCACAACTCAACCTAAACCTAAAAAATTTGTTGTAATACAATCTTATCATATGATACATGTTTTTAGCGTTGAAAACAACGCTTATTCTAAACAGAAAAAACTTAAAGGATACATGCATCTTGTGGAAAGTTAATGTCAGTTTTATGGAATGATAACTTTTCTTAAAGTACAACAAGTAATATATTACCCGAAACCATTTTAAAATAATGGGATTTTAATGAAACTTGGTATAAATGTTTCATTTGACATGTTTACTAAGAATCAGAAGAGTCCCCAAAAATATCTGTGGTGAAAGGGTGTTTTTTTGGGGGCGAGACGTTAGTGCGTCATTATTACCATAACATGTATGAATAAGTTTTGACACTGATGAAGCTTGCTAAAAATATTAAATATTTCATGGTTTCCAAGTATCAAAAGAGTCCATTAAAATAACCTGATCCAAAGAGTTTTTTAGAGAGTTTATGTTTGGCCTGCCCAATACGAAGCAAAATGTTAGCACTTACGAAAAATTGTATTTTCGTGTAATCGAGATAGTACATATGACATATGATACATGATTTAAAGATTTTTTTTAACGCCAAATCGAATAAAAGAAAAACCAATATGATAAAAGCAGCCTTTAAAAAAATTAGATTAGTTTGAAACAGAAATGACTGTTTTTTCCGTTAAGCAGGTCAAACATTACACCCCCAAAAAATACACTTGGACCTTAGATATTTGTACGGGCTCTTTTGATCCTTGGGTGCCCATATAAATTTAATATTTTTAGCAAAGTTGATAAGTGTCAGAATTCGTTCATGGATATTATGGTAATAACCACTCACTTGCATCTTTACGTCAAAAAAAAACATCCTTTAACTACAGATATTTTTCGGGACTCCTTTAATTCTTGGTAAGCATGCCAAATGAAACATTTATCCCAAATTTGACTAAAAACCCATTATTTTAAAATAGTTTTGGGTGATATATTACTTGTCGTACTTTAAAATAAGTGATCATTCCATAAAACTGACATTAACTTTCTACAGGATACATGTGTATTTTTAGCTTTGGTCTCTTTAGAATCAACGTTGAAAAGCACCCTAAAAACATGTGTCATATGATTAGATTGTATTACAACAAATTTTTCAGCTTGACAAACTCCCGACTCCCTCCCCTCCCCATCTCTTAAAATGCCTCTACACAAAAGGTCAATTCAGGGATTTTTGAGGACTTTGGATATCTTGTTGAGGATAAAATTCTGCGACGATATCAGACATAAAATTTCATGAATTAATTTGTCCCCGGTTGCCCATATGAAATTTCCTATCTTTCCTAGCCTATAACTCAATTTAAGTCAGTTATCATTGAATAACAGATTTCTCTGATAATTTTGAGGTTCTTCCATATTACTCTACTTAAAATATTTGATATATAACATTAATAAACTATGAACTTGTCGTACTTGTAGAACTCACTACTTTTTACGGTTGACTTGTTACGCAAAGGTTTTTGTATATAGAAGAACTTGGCTCCCTCTTAAACATTAATGTTTTGGTGTGATACTTATTACATTAATAATATGTATTCATTACACACAAATGTAGTCATTAAAAGGAAACTGTACTTATTACAATGTAGTGTTTATAGTTTTTTTTTTTTTTTCATTACATAATTATTTGTCATCTTTTTCTTATCATCGCTGTTTATGCCACAGATGGTTCTTCAATTTTTCTGAGAGTATGTACGTTTATCTTTGTTTAATATCAATTTCTACATAACCGGATTTGAACTAGGATCCTTCTCAGCATCAGATTGAGATGATCGATCTAATTCACTGTATACAATTCTGGTGCAAATATGTTAATGAGTTGAAACTTCATACAGTTTTCAATTTAGATGCCAAGTCGATAGACGTGTTCTTTTATTTAGTAGATTTAACGGAATGTAAATATTTGCTACATAAAGTATAGACAGGGTGCATTTATTTTGTCTTCACTGTTTTTTTTTAAGTTTGTAGCGGAGGATAGATAAACAGTCCTTAACATGGTTCCTTAAAGTTATAATACCTATTAAGATATGTACATAATAACAAAATATTAATATAAGTACCGCTAGAGCACGGTTATCTGCAAAAAAAAAAAAAACGGAAAAGTTTTTAAATACACAATAAACTAGATTAATTGCAATTTATAAACAAAATCACATATTACACATATTACATCTTCAATAATTTCGCTTACAGGTTTTGAATTTATAACAAAAAGCAGACATTTTAAGAACGTGCTGGGTCTGGGTTCACTTCCCAGCCTTTTTTTTTTTATTGGAACTTTTTTTTATTAATTTTATTGTTTCCATATACAATTTAAGAGTAGTTTTAAGAACCGTAGTAGCCCGTAGCGTAATGGCTAGTGCGATGCACTGTTTTCGCTGGAGGTCTGGGTTCACTTCTCAGCCTCGTCCACCTAAAAACTAAAAAGTTTTTTTTGCAGGGCTACTACCTTTGGCGAGGAATTGACAAATCCTCCAAGAGAATTACTTGTCATGAATAAGTGCTTCTCGTCTAGCCGTTCGGATTCGGCATGAAATTGTAGGTCCCTTCCATTCCTGTCGAAACACGCACACAAGAATGGTTGCGAGTTGTTAGTCACCAGGCCCTGGTTCTTCACCAGCCGTTGCGCTACCCAATTTATTTTATTTATAATTTATTTTTTTATTAAAAACCTAAATACATTTTTTCTGAGCTCCTTGCAAGAATTTTTTAGAATTTTGTCAACCTTATAACCACTGATTGCGATAAAAACCGAAAAAAAGTACTTTTCATGGTATTTTTTATTTAAAACAACCTCTCAGCCACGGGGCACCAATCACCTCTCCAACAAAAATGTCATGCGTACGCCACAGTGTCAATATTAGTGGTCATATGAATTTCTATTATCATCATTTACATTAAAAATTTGTACGAATTGTAGTATACTGAAAAGTTTACAAAACTTGATTTTAGAATTCTTCATAATTAATTGTTGAGGTTAAAAAATCTTTGTTTATCAAATACTCGTAGATATTAGCATTTTCCATCGATCTTTCGCTGATGATAAGCTGGAATATTACTCAAAAATGCAATTGGGATGACAAATGGTTCATGAACATAATTTCGATGATCCTTAAATATCCTCAACCGGATATAGGTAAGATCCATATAGGTACATTATGTCATGACGCCATATGCACTAAAAAGCTCTAACGAGTAGGTTGGGCTAAAACAAGAAAAAAATCGTATAGGACGAGGGGGGGGGGTCTATTTCCCACCGTTTAGGCAATTTTCTAAAAAAATTGACTTAGAAAAAAAAATATTTAAAAACAACGGTAAAGCTTGCTATGCCCTGCTATACCTTTTTTGAAAGCGATAAATCTCTTCTTTACTCCTCATTTTAAATTAAGTTGCGCTTGTGAATAGTTTTTAAAAATTAATATTCAAACTCGAAGTTTTGCAAAAAAAAATTTCAAACTAATTTTTTTCAAAATGTACGTTATTAAGTACTATTTTTGTTTTCAAAACTCATTATAAAATTTTAGTCAAACACTGAAAACCGCATGGTTCTAGAACTTTGACTTTTAAAGATATTAAAAAATAAAGAAACCAGCATCTTAGTAAAAACAAGAAAAAAACCAGGTTGATGATAATAAACTAGTTGCTGAAATGATTATTTAGCCGGATTTTTCAATCGTTAGTACATAATTATGTATTTATTTATTTTTGTTTTATTTATTTATTTGTTTATTTATTTACTTATTTATTTATTTATTTATTTATTTATTTATTTATTTATTTATTTATTTATTTATTTATTTATTTATTTATTTATTTATTTATTTATTTATTTATTTATTTACTTATTTATTTATTTATTTATTTATTTTTGTTAATTAAGAAATTGCTGTATTCATAAATATAATCATATCTATTTATTATGAACTTTTATTAATTAATTTCATTAACTTTTTAATTCTGTGATATTATTATTATAAGCCTCTTATTTATTATTATTCTTTTTATTTTTTCTCTTACATGAAGGTTTTTGCTAATAGTTTTCCTTCAAATCAAATAAAATTTATTTTCATTATATTGCAAATTTATTTAAAATAATATTTTCCAGTAGTAGGACATAAAGTAATTGTCATATCTCTGTACAAGCGGTGCTAAAGACCAAATATGTAAACAAAAAATTGATTATCTAATAAATAAATATCTATCTAGAATTTATCCGGATTAGGGCTGGCCACGAGACGAGAATCGGCGAGACTTTTGTAAGTCTCGTCTCAGTCTCGTTAAAATCGAAATTTTTCAGTCTCATCTCGGTCTCGTGTCGGTCTTGTATAATTAAGTCTCGTCCCGGTCTTGTCTCCGAAAAATACTATTTCCGGACAATCTGTTGATTATTGGACGAAATATTTTCGATTATATTTAGTTTGAATATGTGCAGAAGCAAATAAATATTTAACTGAAATTGGATTTTTTAATTTATTAGACTCTCTGTAAATGTCGGTCCAAATATACAGTCTCGTCTCATTCTTGTCTCGGTTGCTTTAAAGGCAGTCTCGGATCGTCTCGTCTCTGGTCTCGATCTCGTCATGCGAGACCGAGACTTTTCTCGTCTCGTGGCCAGCCCTAAGCCAGATTCTTTTTAGTTTTATGAGAAAGTTGCTTCATTTATTTGTTGCTATCTTGAAAAGTAAAAGTCCTAGATCCATGTGGTTTTTCAGTGTTTGACTAAAAATTAATAAGAGTATTGAGTTTTGAAAACAAAAATAGTACTTAATAACGTAAGATTATGAAATAAATTAGTCTGACATTTTTTTTTTCAAAATTTCAAGTTTGGAAATTAATTTTTTAAAAACTATTTAGAAGCGCAACTTTATTTGAAATGAAAATTAAAGAAGACATTTCTGGCATTCCAATTGCCCCTCCCACCTAAACAGAGGGAAATAGACCACTATTACAACTTTTATTTGAATTTATTGACAAATGTCACACTTTTCCACGCTTTATTATTTTTTCCTAGTGCTCGTACTAGACCAAGAGCCCACAGCAAATTTTGGGAGTGGATTGATAACCAAAATATGAGTATGAGGGTTTGTAGGTGCATATATCGTGGTATGGAAAACAATCGTCTGACAGATTTTTTTTTCAGCCTTTGGTGGGGGTGCGGGTTTGAAAACAGCGATTTTCCAATTCATTTTGTCAGAGTTATAACCACTACAATATATCTTGAAATATGTATATGCCGTAATGCTTTGTCATTATATTTAAGTCAAAAGTTCATAATCTTGGAAATCCGACCAAAAGAACTCAGGATATAAGGTTTTTAAGAGGACATTATCGTCTTTTTCTTGGAGAACTATAAAACACAAAAAATCAACAAAACAAAGTCTCCAAAACAAATCGATTAAGGTTCGCTTAAAAAAGCCAATATCTTAAGATGTATGATTTTGTCTTCAATAATAAAGGATCTCCCAAACCAACAGTTCGGCGGTACAACAAACCGTTCTCTTGTCAAAATAAATTTATATGGGTATTATATTTATAAAGATAGTGGCGCGTCTCGTCATATTGACTCCGACACCGAAAAAAGATAAGTTGTCATTAGGGTTGTTCATCAAGAGAACATGTTCTCTTTTTTCACTCCGATCTTTTTTACACCATCTTTTAATTTTAATTTTTTTTTAATTTTTTAATGTTTTTTATTCCATTAATTTGGCCATTTGTATAATTCTTCAAAATTTGGACACTTGAATGGGTAGGTTCCATGAATGTGCATATTTTGTTTTAATATTTTTTAAAATTTTATTTTTTGTATAGAGTGTCCCAACAAGTGCGCTGGATTTAAATTTGCCGCCATTTTATTAATACGAGTTCTACGGTGATTTTTGTTGACAGTTGTCACGTAGGTACATACGACCACGCGATTTAAGAATATGGAGAAGTATTAAAACCAACAATGTTTAGTTATTGTAAAATAAAATTTCAAAAACAGTGAAAGTATTGCGAAAACAATTCCCCAACTACTTAAAGTTTTCGGTCGCAATAATGCACCAGATGAATCGAAAGTGAGGCGTTTAGTTACAAAATTTTAGACCAAATTTAGCTGATGTATCCGAAGAGCATTGTTCGTTATCGTTCCTTACGGTAACTAGAAAATATAGTCACAGTAAGAGAATCTGTGGCCATTTTGTGGAATTTTGGTCATTTTTCCAGATGGCAGCAAATTTAAATTCGGCGATCTTGTTGGGACAACCTATATAAGTTATTCATATTTTGAATTTAAATAATTTTTTTTATATTGTTATGTTCTCTTTTTTGTCTCTTAATGTTCTCTTTTTTATAGCTTTTAGAGGAAAAAGTCCTCTGCTTGTAAAGTACGCCTTAGTTGTCGCTGCAAATGGTTTACATTGGTTTGGGAAAGCCTTAAATTCGCAATTTAACACAAGAAAACACACAAAACTTGACAGAACTTTAATTTGATTGACTGAATAGATATAAAAAGGTACATATGCATGTAAATTTTAAAATGGCAGTTTTTGTTTTATTTTCACAAATATCCTGAATTTGAACAACTAAAATTTGATCAACTTTAGATTTTTGGGAAAAATAATAGTGAACAAAAAGGAATTTTAGCTTGCGTTTAAACTCTCGAGTTAAGGTCAACTCTCAAGTTGCTCAACTTTAGAGTTTGCCTCAAGTTGAGGAATAGTGAATAAAATGGCTATAAATGAACTAACTTATAAATAAACAAAAATAAGTTTCCTTAAAACAAAATAACAATTTTAGAAATGCTATGATTGTTTTGTTATGTTGTGCATATTATTTTGAACAAATTGGAATTACGTTTTCAAATACATAATTTGAAAGCTAGCTTAATTCGAACCCTATCAAAAAAGTATGTTGTTAAGAATGTAGTAAATTCAAAAGAATTTAGTGAGAAAATAATAGAACCATGTAGTTAGAAAAATGTAGTTTGAATTACAAATATTTTCTATACATCCGATTGAAAACTACCACACGCTTGCTCCTCAGAGAAAGGCTATTCGCATTAATGATTTTCTCGATTTCCACCCTAGGCATGCTATTTATTATTATATGATGTAAAAAAGTTGTCAAATACATATGTAGGTACCTTTTTACATTTTTATAAAAGAGCTTAATCTTTAATGTTTTTTGTTCTCCTACATATATTTCACCACTCGTTATTTTTTGATGTCCCAGCTCTTAACTCATTCTTCGTTATAAGATTCTACTGGAAATTTATAGGGGTCCATCAAGCTGTGTCTTCCACAACGGAAATTAAAAAAACCTATTTTGAATGATACAGCAAATTTGTAAATTTTTTGGGCTAATTTACGGCACAGCTTGACGGACCTAACTTATAAATAGATTGTTCATCAAGAGATAATTCATCAAATTCCAGATCGTTGACAAATTCCATAATATAATGTAATAAGCCTCTGACAGCTATAGAACCTGCAGAACACTTAGTGTTTGACTATTTCCACCTCTTTTGTAATGCAAATAGGTATAGGTATACTAAAGAGGATTCAAAAAAACCGAAATGGATACATTAATATCTCCTTATTAGATTTTGAAAAAAAATATTTATTTTATAAACGGCTGTTACGATTTAGATAAAAAAGTACTTTGGTTTGACAAAACAATGTTCGAATAACTGTTATTAACGGTACTCTCACTGAATTGCTTATCTTATTTTCAAAATTCACGTGAATAACTTCAACGATTTTGATAAAATTTCGTATTGGTTATTTTTGAACAAATTATTTCAATCCCCTTAATTTTTTTTGTTTAATAGTTTCTTTCCTTGATATTTTTTAACAATAGGATATAGCTCTGACTTAAGGAATCCACCCGTAAGATATGTTCAAAAGATATGTGCAAAAGATGCAAATGTTTCGGTTTATATTTATGTGGCTTATCATTTTCATAGATCTTCTTTGTATTATGTTAACTGACCAATAGACATTTGGTTAATTTAGAACCAATTTCATAAAATTCCCCCGCTCTTGGTACGCCACTGAACGTTGCATCCTAATGAAACTTTTATGGAAAAAATCACATGATAGGATATGTATGGTATGTAGGTACTTGAAGAGCCAACAATTTTTTTAAGTGGCGACTACAACATTTTGACAACGATACATATTTAAAAATGTCTATAAAAATCGATATTAAATAATTAATATGGTATCATCCTGTTCCTAGCCCTATCACGAGACAGCCCTGCATAGTAAGTTTATTATGAAATAAGGACAAAAACTCAAATAAAAGAGAAAGAAACCAAACAAAAAAAAAAATCTGCCAAAGGATCAGAGGCAACTAAGCATCTTCGCAACGCAGATACATCCATCTACTTGTTTCGTATCACGAAATATATTAGATATGAGTTCAGTATGTGCAGCATGGCCCGCATTTTTGTGAGGGTATTTCTATATATGTGTATCTGGTATAAGCGAGCGATGTACGAAATGAATTCCATGGCGCTAGGACGAAAGATTTATTATCAAATTAAATTTCTGACAGAATTTATTGCTTTATCTCTAGTTTTTTCATCTTTCTCTCTCTCACACCCTTTGAATGTATATCTTTAACTATTAGTAGGTATAGCATATCGCACCATATCAAACTGCGGAGCCACAGGACGAATGCTAAAAACTCCATAGCTCAGCAGCGCAACACACATATGTATTAATATATATGCACGTATACATACCTACCTACGCCCTCACACCCCACATATACATACCAATTGACTAAAAGGATAGAATTTTCGTACATGATTATTTTGTAGAATCGTAAAAACGATCTTTTTTGTGTGCTCTCAATGAAATTCACACATAGCCGAGCACACAATAAAATGTAGGTAGGAGCATATTTCATAGGGAATGAATGCTGCTTTATAAAGTTGGGGTGGGGGAGGGGTGTGGATGTTTTGTCGGGATCGGGATACCTATTAAGCTCTCTGGTAACTATAATATATTATCGAAAAACCAAAAGCACAAGCAATCATACAACCAGGATATAAATTTTCCCTAGAAGTTATTTTTTTTTTATTTTATTAAGTATATATTCTATTTTGTTGCTGATATGTGTATTTCCATCCTTTTTCGGTTTCTATTGTCGTTAGTTGTATTATTTGTTTTGGGCATAGGGTTTTAGAATAGGCTAAAATATTCGAACCATGCATCACGGATTGGTGCCATGTGTAGCCATCTACCCATATACGCATTAGGTTTTATAGAAAGAAATTAATGGCCAGCGGAAAACCTTTAGTTGTGACCGTGATGAGTTTTTATGCTGTGCAGAATAGGTACAGCCTTTCAGTTTTGCGTATGGTTATTAATATACTGTGAAGGTACTTGTACTACCTATACACAAAACATTTATGTAGATATATAGGCACTCGAAAATTGAACTTATACTTTTCCATTCTGGTTTTAACTAAAGACAAACCATTTCGCCATGAGATCGTATAGGAATTAAGAAAAATACCGCAAAAAGTTTTTATTTATTTGACGAATAAAATAAAAAAGTGGGGATTTTAAAAATTGGGGAAGGTAAACTACAAAATTTTCAGATTTTACCCAAAATTTTGTTTAAGTTTTGAATCCATTATTTTGAATCCATAATTTTTCGAGTTCAATTTTATAGGTTTTTGAGTTTTATATTTTAAAGGGGTTGGTTTTGATTAAAAAACTTAATTTTCTTTTATAAAAAAAATCTTTAATTCACATAGGAGTGAGTGCAGAAAATAAAAATTTAAGAGTTTTTAGGACTCAGCTTATAAGAGTTAAGTATGCACACATTATTTTGCGTAGATTTTATACAGCCAAAATATAACGTATAAGTTATAGAAAATTCCGTTAAAATAAGTCTGAAGTTAGTGGATGAAATGGTAAATAATGGGGATTTTGGTACTCAAATTTGTAGCTTTTTAAATGCTCTTCAGTTCTGAAGATATAATTTCCGTACATATAATAGTTTTTTAAATATTCAAATTCGCGCTAAAATATGTCTGAAGTTAGCGGGCGGACATTCGAAAATAATAATTTTTTGACTGCAAAATTGTAGTTTTTAAATGCTAATGTGTTGCCCAAAAATTAATTTCTTATCTCCTACGGATAATTTTAAGTTTAAAAAGTGCACTTCCGGTCCGCTGAAGCTGGCGGACAAAACCAAAAAAAAAAATGATATTTTCATTTTTTTCTTTTGCCAGATTTTGTAGCTTTTGAAACTCTGATTGACTGAGAAGAGCTACCGAAGAGTCCGAGTGAGAACGCCGGGATGAAACGCCAATTTGTATGGACTAAAGACCGTTTAAAGCTATATTGAATCAATATTAGAAGAAATTGCAATTGAAAACGAACACGCGAGTTGCTCTACGAAATGGCCTGTCTGCTGCAGAGTTCTCCAGGCAATTGTTGGCGATGGGAAAGATTCCAGTCGACATATTCAATGGCCTGTTTGAATTTCCACCGAATTTTAGGTAACAACACAAATGTTTTCCCAAAAATCGCTTAGAATTTTGTTGAGCATAATTGGCTAAGTGCACGAGCAATTTGGCTGCGAAAAACAAGGGTGTAAATCACTTGAATTTCGTTATTCAAAATCAAAGCGCCGAATATTTACATTGATTAATCCATCGAATCTTTGATGGACGTAAACGGAGCCAAACTATCTCACGGAATTCTATATATCTCGTGACAATTTTGCTTATTCCGAGTAATTTTCAGTTCGTATTTAAGCATCTTCAGTTTGCTGTTCGTCTGGTTTTCGCTATGAGAGTTAATAAGTCGCAAACACAATTGCTGGATGTTTGTGGCATTAATCTTTAATTCCGATCTTTCTCACATGGTCAATTGTATGTGGCGTGCTCATGCTCACGTGTCGGTAAACATCCCGCTTTGTACGTATATCCGGCCAAGAATAGAACAAAAACCCGTTCTCTACCATAGCATATCAATGAAAAAACGGGTTGATCGACAAGTCAATCTCAATCAATGCGGTCTGATTGAAACACGTCGACTTTGTTGTATTTCCGTCATTGAATAAATAATTTGAATTGACCGAATTATGTACATCAAGACTCATGGTGCTTGGCTCGGAATTATTATTTTCATTACATTAACGAATTTGGGCGGAACAAAGTGCGCTGGGTCAGCTAGCAGGTTATAAAAAACCGCCCAGATCGAATTGGCAATATTTTTTACTGTCCAAAAAAACTTTTATAAGAAATTCCAAATATCACCCAAAATGAGGTTCTTTTACTCCAAATTATAAAATGGAAGCCTCATCAAAATATTCTTAATGTTAATTGTGTTTCTAAAATTTGGGCGTTATTTCCTCGATTTTGGGCTATTTTTCCAAACAAATATTCAACGGAATTTATTAAAACGTTTCGCTCAGGCATCAGTTCAATAGTCGGCCGAATTCGCGGTTTCAAACAATTTTAACTCCATTTTAAGGGCCTATGTCCCGCTCACGCAACTCTGCTCCACTTAGGGTATGCTCAGACGCCAGGCAGGCGCCTTAAAAATACTTTCTACTTACTTTTTCAAAATAACTTTTTGAAAATATGTACAAAGTATTTTTTTTAATACACGTAATTGGCTGTAGAAACATTATATTATCACCCGTCTTCATAAAGAAAAAATAGTTATTTTAGCTCGTGTTAAGGGAAAACAATACCGTGGAATAAGAATTGTTGTGCTCAAACTAAAGGCAATTGGCAAGGCAATCAGAAACATTCTTATTCCTCAGCATGGGAATGGGAGCTAAAATAACTATTATTTCTATATAATGGTGCATGTGTTCAAAAACAAAACAAATAAATTCTTAATCGTTCTGCTTCTCTCAATATTTGAATAAGAAATTCTTTAAAATATTTGTGGACTTATCACCCGATACGTTACTTGAAATCTCCACAGTAGAGAAGCACTCATTCATGACAAGTGATACTCTTGGAGGAATTGTCAATTCCTCGCAAGAGGCAGTAGCCCTGAAAAAAAAACTTTTTAGTTTTTAGGTGGAAGAGGCTGGGAAATGAACTCAGACCTCCAGCGTGACAGTCCATCGCACTATAACCTGCACCAGATTACAATAGCATAATAAGCTGTTGTTTTCATCGGATCTCAATTTGGGTTCCAAAATATTAATAATAAAGTCTAAAGCTACTTTTAAAACGCAAATACCTACAGGTAGCAACCTACCTCATTCATGTTTTTTTTTGCTGTTCATTTTTATGATTTTTGTTCAAAAGTAGAACAAAAATTGCTATTCAACATTTTCAAATGTAAAGTATCTATAAGTGAGGGATCGTGTACCTATTTTTGTATTGAGTACGGTAGCAGTCTCGAGGAAAACAAAATAAATCTTATTAATAAAAACTGAAAACAAGTTTAACAAATTTTGCAGTTTTAGTAAGTAATGTACACAAAGCACCTTCATGTACAAATAAAAAGTTCCGTTGTAATTTTTTTTCTTTTTTTTTCTGATGGCATTAATCTCTGGAAATTAATAATGCAGCAACGTAACACTCTCCTTTAACTAATTTTACTGGAATAATCCGTTGCATAATGTCTTCATCCTTTGTTAAGCATTTCTTAATTTAAGTTTTAATTCTATAAATAAAATAATACCTACGTCTTTATGTCTCCAAATCGTTTAGCCATGTTAAAACCATAAACAGCAAGAGCTAGTTCATGCGATCGTATATTTTTTTATAAAGCAAAAATCCCAACTTGAATAGTAATACGAACCACATTTTAATGTTCTGCTGGCAGAAATGTAGGTGTATCTGTATAGTGTATGTAGAAGGTACTATTTATATGAATTGATTTAGTCTCAACTCCTTATTGAACATCTCTTTTAAAATACCATGGCATTTTGTAATTCCTCCTTCAAAAAGGAACCTAAGCCATTAACGTTTTTAATACAAATCAAGTGAAATATACTTAGGTATAATGTTCCAAAGGGCTATTCACTAAAACGTCTTAAAAAATATTTACTGCCAACTGCCACCCACTTACGCATTTCCTAATTTATGTATTTTAATCCAAATAAATCTTTCACCCAATACAAAAGGAAAAAGTATTATAGCCCTGCATCCCTTTTTTATTTATATATAAAATATTGTATAACATATAAATTAAAAAGTATTCTAAACACTTTATTGCCACACCATCATAAGAAGGACAAACATAGATATATGTATATGAACAACACCAGAACTATATAGCATTGGATGTACAGACATACATATTGCAGTGAAAATATCTTTAAAAAATAGATGCGGCATACGTGGCAGCCATCATCTGCTATTCGCTTCATAAGTCAACTCCTTTGGCAATAAATTACATTCCAATCCTCTAATTTGCTTCATTTTAGAGGTAAATCTGTTTTCAAAATATATAAAAAAAATCCTTAACCTCTTTTACTTATTCAAAGAAAAAAAAGGACTTCGATTTATACGAAAATCCATTCTACATTCGGGGATATATTGCGATGTTATATCCCATTTGAGGACACGTACCTACTTTTAGCTTGAAGGTCTATATGTATGTATTTTTTTAAATCCTTTCTCCCAGCCGTTGCACACCCTCTATCTATCCTGTGAATGTATGTAGGTATATATGCATGAAGGATTTATCTGAATGTCCTGTAGAAAAGTTCAATAATCGCGTAAGTCATTGGTTGAGTGCGTTTTCATGTCCATAATAAGGGGTTGCTATTGACTCGAAGGAACAAAAAAAATAAAATGGAAAGAATTTCAAGTATATCCTTTTTGGAAAAACCTTCTTTGAAAATGTTGTTAACAACGGGACAGAATTGAAAAAAAAAATACAAAAACATTTCATGCAGGACGTGTAAGGTAATAATTTATTAGGTTATGTATTGATCAATTGAATAGAAAAATAAAAAAACGAGGAAGGACTTGTTTTTTATTGCCTATCCATATAAACTAAAAAGGACTCCCTCAAATATTTTGCAAACATCTATCATATGCCCTTATAGTTATAAATATACTGGACATGGACAGTCATATTGGTACAAACGTTAACGTTATCAAAACTTTAGCGAGCTGAGAAAGAAAGAACAAAAAAAAAACACTTAATAATAAAATTAGGTCAGCAAATGGCTTACATATGCGATCGAGTGACAGAGCAGCAGCAGTTCCTAAAACAGGTAAATGACACATATACACTTGCTCACCTGAATCTATTCCTTATATTACCTACGAACAGATATAGGTACAAACACTCTAAAAAATGTAATCGAAGGTTACCTCCATAAAAGGTAATAAATCCATTTTTGGGCTATAAAACATTTTGCCATGGGATTTATTGTTCTTTTTGTTGTGTGTATTTCACTCGCAGGAAAATATTAAAAATGAAAATGAAAGGACACACACAAATTTTGTTTTTTGGCGGACCATGCAATTTATCAAGGTGAGGAATGCAAAAGTCTCCTTTTACTTTCGTTTCGGCAAAAATTATGGCATATTTTGCTAAAGGTTAATGGCAATTTTAGATTATTGACGACGATTTTTCTTCTGTTATTTTGTCGATTGTTTTCGTAACATTCAGAGGTATTCTTTGTGCAGAGCAAATCACTCAGGGACATGGTCAAGACAGATGATAGAAGAATATTGCACAATTGTCAGATTATAAGAAATAGGTATGATGGGTTTTTCTATTTCTAGCTAAGGGTCAGTTCATGGTCAGGGATAATGGTTTTTAAGATAATGGTCCTTATTGTTATGAGGCTATTAAAATTGATTCAAAGCATAAATAAGATTCACTTTCAATAAGAAGTATGACGCTGCGTGTATATGGTGTATACTTCGATTGTCACCTGCAAATATGTGCATATTTGATATGGAATCTACGTGTTTGGTCATCGTTATGAAATGATAAATCATGAACTTGAAATAGGAAATGGTTCAAGGACTTTTTCATCCATATCATTTAAAATTTATTGCGTAATAGTTCCTTTTTGTTGTTTCTTGTGGACAAAACATTCAAAATTTCCAAAACTCATGTGGTATGGTGAATTGAGGAAGTAGTGATGGAATTTTTACTTTGTATACAGTCTATGAAGGAAGTTGCACGTCCAGATGCCAAAAGCCCACGATAGACATTTTCTATATTTCTCCACACTATATCAATTGTGAGTTTTTGGCCCAACCTGGTGGGCCCAAAGTCTGCACGAATTATTGTTTGATTTTTGACCTATTTATATTGTAGTCCTTTAGGTGAGTCAGAATTCTATACAATGGTTCAAGGTTCTAGATAGGTGTAGGTACGATTAGGTACTACTTAAAATTTAAAGGAGAATCGGAGAAAATGTATGGAATATGTCTAAGATCATGGCTACAAAATACTTGAAACTGTTAAGAAATAGGAGAGGACATTATAGTACTATTTTAAAATATCAGTGATGTAATCTTTTTTTTCATATTCCTAAAGGTACCAGCCATTGATTAATGGAAATTTCCTTTGAATTAACAAAACAAAAGCATTCAAATTAATCAAGCAACTAGATAGACTTATGCGTTTATAGTCCTACAAAGCGGATCCACGACCAACCGCGCGCATAAAAACGCAATTTCAACAACTCAATTCCACTAATTGATATTCTTATCTGTGATCACGATAAATACTTGTTCAATCCACTTTCAATTTGACAGGTGATGTGACAGGTGACAACTTATAACTTATGCGGTGTAGACGACGACAATATTCTCAAAGCCATCGCTCACGCTGTTGACATCGCTAGAATGTATTACACTCGCCCACCACACAAACCCGCAGCTCACAGCTCGTAAAGCGTACTCAAAGTCAAAAGGCGCTTCACGCAGCCCCCCAAGCCCCAAACAACATCAACCTTTCCCACCTTCTCTGCATTCAAAAATAAAAAAAAAATAAAAAAACAACAACGAAAATAGTGAAACGAAACATTAAAGCCAAAGCAAACAATAGCTCAACATTGAAACAATAATTAATATTATTGTCTTTTAATTCGTTGCGAGCAACGTGCACGGAATTCCTAATTACAAAGTGGCAACAATTTGCAATTCCTTGCGAAGAGCGACGACGACGACAACTATACGCCGGAGCCTTCCCCTTATGATATCACCCCTCGTATCCATTCAACAGCACCCGCGAGTGAATTATCTTCGAATATAATTAGTCAAGGCAGCTCCATACAAGACGACGAAGAAGAAGAGACTTCGACAACAACGACGTCTACGAAGGTGGCAGCGAAGCCAACAACGACGCTGCTGGGCTGGCTGGTTGTATGTTTCGAACAACGAGCAATAAATTTTGTATGCAAAAATCGCGGTGCTTCTGCTGAGGAAGAAGAAGCGAAAAGACACCCCTTAAATTAGAGGCGATGGATTAAAGTTGGCATTAATATTGGGCAGTTAAATTTTTTCTCAGCACCCCGTAAATTGTGCTCTTTTACTACCACCTTCCCTGCTCCGTTGCCGTTGTCATTGGCATTGTGATTTACTACCATAAACTACCACATGCATCATTCATTTTGTCACCATTACTCTTAGCCCAGCCACTACATATATTTCGTCACTTTGAGCAAAACTAATGCATTTTGAAACACGCACTATTGACTACTTTTAAATCGTTTCTATACACATATACTTGTATAGTATAACCTACACTTCAAAAGCTAGCTAAATTATGATCTGTTGTATTTGGGTTTTTGATGATTTTTTTGCATGTCGTATAAACAATTGAAACTCCAAATACTAAAATATTGTAAAATGTGTTTTATTTTCCTAATTCCTAAGGACATGATGGTATTTAAATAATAAAGTTTCCTGAATAAAATACAAAAACATTAACCTGAATTCCAAAAGCCTTTCAAACATATTCAAACCGATTAATAAACGCGGTAGTGATTTTATAATACCTTTTAAATTTGAAAACATTATTTATAAAACCTATAATGAACCTATCAACAGAGGTATTATGAACTAAACGTGTTTGGAGATTAAATATTTTTTATAGGCCTATGAAAAGAGATAATATTTTTCACTTTGAAAAATGGCAAATAAAAATAACATATGCCTCTATTAATAAATGCAAATTAAACTTTAATTATCTTTAATCAGTGAGTTAAGTTAAAAAACAAAGTAGGTAAATTAATAACTATGGTGACAACCGAGTTCTCGTTGATTGTAAAAAATGTTGGTAAAGATTTTGTATAGATACCTAATTTATGAGAATAAACAAATTTGAACCATAAATAGTTAATTTAGTGTGTGAATTTGTAATTTTGTAAAAATGTTCCAGGTTGTTCACGGCTTGTTACAAATTTTTTTTTTTTTAATATAAAAAATGGTTTTTAGCCTAAAAAACCTTTTTTACCTAGCCTTCTCTTATTTCAAAATTTTAAAAAGTGTTCCAGATTGTTCTAGTTGTTCTGAACATTGTTTCAAGTTTTTGGACCTCTTTGTTCAAAATTTCAAAAGTTATGGGCAAAATTCGAAAAAATTCTAGCCCTACCTTTTTTTGCAATTACATATTGTTATATTTTTATGTTCAGGTTCCAAAAATTTTTCTAACAATTGTTCCGAAAAAATAAAGTCTGAAAGTGTATTTTTAATGATATGAACTTCGAAATTTTTTTTCAGAAAAGCAAAATACGGCTCACCAATTTTTTTTCTTTTTCTAAAGGCCTGTGATTTCAAATATGTTTCAATAAATACGTGTGTTGAAAAAAATAAGTGCCTTTGAATGCACTATATCAGCCTAAAAACATCTTCAAGTTTATGCAACTTTAAAAAAATGTGTTGGCCCACCTTTTTCAAAAACGAAATATCAAAAATTTGTTCCAAGTCGAACCTTGTTTTGCCTAATAGCTAGCTACCAAAATTTCGTGCAAAAATATAAATGATTGCAAGACTTATTATATAAAAACGAATATATGTCACTTTGTTTGCTCCCCTGATCACCTCTTTCAAAATTCCCAAATTTGAAAAAAAAACAAACTTGGTGCCTCAAGCAATAATCTACACACGCCCTTAAAATGCTGGTACTTTAAAGTATATCATAATTCATAACTAATCAAAATTCGAAAAAACACCCCCACGGCCCCTCTTTCCAAAAGCCCAAAATACGAAAATGAATTCAAATAGACACACAACCAAATTAAAATTCTTGAATAAATCTGCCATTTTCAATTTTAAAAATTCTTAAAGGTCTATTAGGATTTTCTTGTACTCCTCTTAAAAAGTCTAATCCTAAGATACTAAAAAAAATTAATTTAAAAAATTCTAATCAGACCTCTTGATTTTTTTTCAAAATAAAAATTAAAGAATAACCTCTAGATGCAAATTAATAGAAAACTCACCATTCTAAAATTTTATTCAAAATAATAAGAAAAAAAACTGTATTTAAAGCCAAAAATAAAATTAAGTCTAAACTAAAACTTTTTTCTGACCCCCTTTTACGAAATTCAAAATTCAAAAACATGTTCCAGATTGTTCTAGGGCTCTTCTAAATTGTTCTAAGGTTTCGTTTTAACTTGCGATATACATTATGTACTTTAGAGCAAATTTTGGATTCGTACAAAAATCGAGCTCGGGGATAATAATTTTCCCTATCATTACGCTGAAAACAGTGGTGAAAACGCAATTCTGTCTGTCCGTCTGTTCGAATTTCTGTCTGTCTGTCTGAACCCGACCGGCAGCCTAACTGGCTAAATCTATTTTCTTCAAACCGAAGACTTAAGTTTCAAAAAATAACGGTACCTATACCTGCCATACAAGCAAAATACAAAAAGTTATGTATCTTAAAAACGACTCAAACGATTTTGATAAAAAAATCTTGATTGTTTTTTTTTTGAAGTAAGCTAAATAATTTGGTTAGACAAAGTATCAATTACGGTTATTTACCTGTGAAAGATCCAATATTTTGATTTTCAAATTTCTCATTTTCATAAAAAATTCACCACTCTCCCTCCTTATATAATCAACGAATTGTTGGCATATGAATCGGGGACGGAGAAAAAAGAAAGAAACCGAATGTGACAACAGCAAGCTTGTGTGCTCTAATATAAATGTAAGTCGTCCAAATGCATTTGATAAGCAACAAAACCTCCACAGTGATGGAGCTTGGCATGTGGCTTCGGTAAAGCGTGGTATTCCTTAAAAATCCTTCCAAACTACACATATACAAAATCATTCGCTCACTGGTAACTCATATATGTTCTTGTTAGGCACCTAACCTTTAGCACCTCATTTATATGGGATATTCACAAAAAAAAGTATGCCATCTAAAAGATCAGTAATTGGTCAAAAAAGGTCAACAAGCTTCAGAAATTGGTCAGCCTTATGAAATTTGTAATTAATGGTTAAAGTTTTTCAAGGCCACCAACTATTTTTGACACCTCATTTTTGGGATATTCAAAAAAAAGTGTATACCATTAAAAAGGCCACAAATTTGTGATAAAAGGTCAGCTAGTTTCAGTAATTGGTCAGCTATAATTTTTTTTAAAGAATTTTTGAAGTTTTTTTTTCCAAGGTCACAGTATAAGACTTTTAGCACCCCATTTATAAAATCTAAAAAAAAAAATGAGTATGCCATCTAAAAGGTCAGTAATTGGTCAAAAAGGTGAGTTATTTTCAGTAATTGATAATAATAAGAAGATGAAGAAATTTAAATATTAAAATATTGAAATTACTTCTGTTTTAAGTGGAGTGAATGAATAAAATTCAATTAAAAAGTACAAGTGACCTCAACTCCAGAAATAATTGTGTTTCGCCCAAGGTATAACAGTGGGCTCTTCAGTCAGTCTGTTATACCCTACTAAGACACAAATTTTGGTCGATGTTTACCGACTCTTATAAAAATCACAGCAAAAACATACTGTGAATTTTATAATTCTAGCGGAATTTGTTTAAATTCGTGCACCTAGAAAATAAATACCCGTGGTCAGGTTTTTTATAATAAGAAGATGAAGAAATTTAAATATAAAAATATTGAAATTACTTCTGTTTTAAGTGGAGTGAATGAATAAAATTCAATTAAAAAGTACAAGTGACCTCAACTCCAGAAATAATTGTGTTTCGCCCAAGGTATAACAGTGGGCTCTTCAGTCAGTCTGTTATACCCTACTAACACACAAATTTTGGTCGATGTTTACCGACTCTTATAAAAATCACAGCAAAAAGATACTGTGAATTTTATTATTCTAGGGGAATTAGTTTAAATTCGTGCACCTAGAAAATAAATACCCGTGGTCAGGTTTTTTATAATAAGATGAAGAAATTTAAATATTAAAATATTGAAATTACTTCTGTTTTAAGTGGAGTGAATGAATAAAATTCAATTAAAAAGTACAAGTGACCTCAACTCCAGAAATAATTGTGTTTCGCCCAAGGTATAACAGTGGGCTCTTCAGTCAGTCTGTTATACCCTACTAAGACACAAATTTTGGTCGATGTTTACCGACTCTTATAATATCACAGCAAAAAGATACTGTGAATTTAATTATTCTAGGGGAATTTGTTTAAATTCGTGCACCTAGAAAATAAATACCCGTGGTCAGGTTTTTTATAATAAGAAGATGAAGAAATTTAAATATTAAAATATTGAAATTACTTCTGTTTTAAGTGGAGTGAATGAATAAAATTCAATTAAAAAGTACAAGTGACCTCAACTCCAGAAATAATTGTGTTTCGCCCAAGGTATAACAGTGGGCTCTTCAGTCAGTCTGTTATACCCTACTAAGACACAAATTTTGGTCGATGTTTACCGACTCTTATAAAAATCACAGCAAAAAGATACTGTGAATTTTATAATTCTAGCGGAATTTGTTTAAATTCGTGCACCTAGAAAATAAATACCCGTGGTCAGGTTTTTTATAATAAGAAGATGAAGAAATTTAAATATTAAAATATTGAAATTACTTCTGTTTTAAGTGGAGTGAATGAATAAAATTCAATTAATAAGTACAAGTGACCTCAACTCCAGAAATAATTGTGTTTCGCCCAAGGTATAACAGTGGGCTCTTCAGTCAGTCTGTTATACCCTACTAACACACAAATTTTGGTCGATGTTTACCGACTCTTATAAAAATCACAGCAAAAAGATACTGTGAATTTTATTATTCTAGGGGAATTAGTTTAAATTCGTGCACCTAGAAAATAAATACCCGTGGTCAGGTTTTTTGTAATAAGATGAAGAAATTTAAATATTAAAATATTGAAATTACTTCTGTTTTAAGTGGAGTGAATGAATAAAATTCAATTAAAAAGTACAAGTGACCTCAACTCCAGAAATAATTGTGTTTCGCCCAAGGTATAACAGTGGGCTCTTCAGTCAGTCTGTTATACCCTACTAAGACACAAATTTTGGTCGATGTTTACCGACTCTTATAATATCACAGCAAAAAGATACTGTGAATTTAATTATTCTAGGGGAATTTGTTTAAATTCGTGCACCTAGAAAATAAATACCCGTGGTCAGGTTTTTTATAATAAGAAGATGAAGAAATTTAAATATTAAAATATTGAAATTACTTCTGTTTTAAGTGGAGTGAATGAATAAAATTCAATTAAAAAGTACAAGTGACCTCAACTCCAGAAATAATTGTGTTTCGCCCAAGGTATAACAGTGGGCTCTTCAGTCAGTCTGTTATACCCTACTAAGACACAAATTTTGGTCGATGTTTACCGACTCTTATAATATCACAGCAAAAAGATACTGTGAATTTAATTATTCTAGGGGAATTTGTTTAAATTCGTGCACCTAGAAAATAAATACCCGTGGTCAGGTTTTTTATAATAAGAAGATGAAGAAATTTAAATATTAAAATATTGAAATTATTTCTGTATTAAGAGGAGTGAATGAATAAAATTCAATTAAAAAGTACAAGTGACCTCAACTCCAGAAATAATTGTGTTTCGCCCAAGGTATAACAGTGGGCTCTTCAGTCAGTCTGTTATACCCTACTAAGACACAAATTTTGGTCGATGTTTACCGACTCTTATAAAAATCACAGCAAAAAGATACTGTGAATTTTATTATTCTAGGGGAATTTGTTTAAATTCGTGCACCTAGAAAATAAATACCCGTGGTCAGGTTTTTTATAATAAGAAGATGAAGAAATTTAAATATTAAAATATTGAAATTAATTCTGTTTTAAGTGGAGTGAATGAATAAAATTCAATTAAAAAGTACAAGTGACCTCAACTCCAGAAATAATTGTGTTTCGCCCAAGGTATAACAGTGGGCTCTTCAGTCAGTCTGTTATAACCTACTAAGACACAAATTTTGGTCGATGTTTACCGACTCTTATAAAAATCACAGCAAAAAGATACTGTGAATTTTATTATTCTAGGGGAATTTGTTTAAATTCGTGCACCTAGAAAATAAATACCCGTGGTCAGGTTTTTTATAATAAGAAGATGAAGAAATTTAAATATTAAAATATTGAAATTAATTCTGTTTTAAGTGGAGTGAATGAATAAAATTCAATTAAAAAGTACAAGTGACCTCAACTCCAGAAATAATTGTGTTTCGCCCAAGGTATAACAGTGGGCTCTTCAGTCAGTCTGTTATACCCTACTAAGACACAAATTTTGGTCGATTTTTTTCGACTCTTATAAAAATCACAGCAAAAAGATACTATGAATTTTATTATTCTAGGGGAATTTGTTTAAATTCGTGCACCTAGAAAATAAATACCCGTGGTCAGGTTTTTTATTCTAAGAAGATGAAGAAATTTAAATATTAAAATATTGAAATTACTTCTGTTTTAAGTGGAGTGAATGAATAAAATTCAATTAAAAAGTACAAGTGACCTCAACTCCAGAAATAATTGTGTTTCGCCCAAGGTATAACAGTGGGCTCTTCAGTCAGTCTGTTATACCCTACTAAGACACAAATTTTGGTCGATGTTTACCGACTCTTATAAAAATCACAGCAAAAAGATACTGTGAATTTTATTATTCTAGGGGAATTTGTTTAAATTCGTGCACCTAGAAAATAAATACCCGTGGTCAGGTTTTTTATAATAAGAAGATGAAGAAATTTAAATATTAAAATATTGAAATTAATTCTGTTTTAAGTGGAGTGAATGAATAAAATTCAATTTAAAAGTACAAGTGACCTCAACTCCAGAAATAATTGTGTTTCGCCCAAGGTATAACAGTGGGCTCTTCAGTCAGTCTGTTATACCCTACTAAGACACAAATTTTGGTCGATGTTTACCGACTCTTATAAAAATCACAGCAAAAAGATACTGTGAATTTTATTATTCTAGGGGAATTTGTTTAAATTCGTGCACCTAGAAAATAAATACCCGTGGTCAGGTTTTTTATAATAAGAAGATGAAGAAATTTAAATATTTAAATATTGAAATTAATTCTGTTTTAAGTGGAGTGAATGAATAAAATTCAATTAACAAGTACAAGTGACCTCAACTCCAGAAATATTTGTGTTTCGCCCAAGGTATAACAGTGGGCTCTTCAGTCAGTCTGTTATACCCTACTAAGACACAAATTTTGGTCGATTTTTTTCGACTCTTAGGGGCTTATTGCGAGAGTCTATTCGACTTTTTTCGATTCTATCAAATTTGAAATTAGTATCGCCTTGCTCAGTAGACTTTTTGAATAGAATCGATTTTCGAAAATAGAATATTAAAAGCTCTCGACTAGAGCTTTAAACTGAAATGTCAAATCTCCCCAAGAGTTTTAGAAAATAAATATAATTTGACGAAATTTGACGTTTTTTTGATGAAATAAGTAGTTTTTCTTCAAAAAAATAATATTTCATACCGCGACAATTGCAAAAATGAAATTGTTGGACATCCATATAAATATCAATAAATACATCAGCATCAACTATTAAGACTTTTTGAAAAAACTGCATTTTATGATGCATTTTAAAAATGCATAATTTCAAAAGAATGTATAAGAAGTATATACAAATATTGAAAAACAATGTATTATGGTAGCAAATTTTATATTGCAGCACATGTTAAGATGATTGAGCATCTTGATGGAAGGACAGCAATCATTTATGACGATATGAAAGTTCATATTGTACCAGAAGATATTCTTTTCCACTAAAATACGTTCTTATTATAGGTTTAAACAAAAATTTACACAAAAGTCGTTTAGAAATTTTTGATCGAAAAAAAAATTCTATTTGGTAGAAAAAAATTGATTCTAATAGAATTCCCAATACCGATGATAGACTATAAGTCTATTTGACTTTAAGTCTATTCTGAATAGACTCTCGCAATAAGCCCCTTATAAAAATCACAGCAAAAAGATACTATGAATTTTATTATTCTAGGGGAATTTGTTTAAATTCGTGCACCTAGAAAATAAGTACCCGTGGTCAGGTTTTTTATAATAAGATGAAGAAATTTAAATATTAAAATATTGAAATTACTTCTGTTTTAAGTGGAGTGAATGAATAAAATTCAATTAAAAAGTACAAGTGACCTCAACTCCAGAAATAATTGTGTTTCGCCCAAGGTATAACAGTGGGCTCTTCAGTCAGTCTGTTATACCCTACTAAGACACAAATTTTGGTCGATGTTTACCGAGTCTTATAAAAATCACAGCAAAAAGATACTGTGAATTTTATTATTCTAGGGGAATTTGTTTAAATTCGTGCACCTAGAAAATAAATACCAGTGGTATTTATTTTTGCGAATATCCTATAAATGAGGTGCCAAAAATAGTTAGTGACCTTGAAAAACTTTAACCATTGATTACAAATTTCCTATGGCTGACCAATTTCTGAAACTAGTTGACCTTTTTTGACCAATTACTGACCTTTTAGATGGCATACTTTTTTTTGCGAATATCCCATATATGAGGTGCTTAAGGTTAGGAGCCATCCCTGTTAACCTAAATATTTATCAAAAAATTTGAAGCTCGAGTTGCTAGTCATGAGTTCACTATAATCAGTCGATTTTCGTTGAATCAAGTTGATTAGAATCTTTGAAAATCAAATTTTACATTATGCACTGTGAACAAACTGGCGCTCAAAGGACAAAGATGAATTCAAAAAAGAAAAACTCGACAACAAAACCAGCATACTGTAAGAAAAATATATAAGCTCTTACCGATCCTTTTTAAGTTCGGTTGACAATTTCTTATAATATTCTACCATCAATTCTTTCATTTTCCACACCACATTTCTAAAGTATACTTAAGAGTAATTTATTCTACATTTTTATGCAAATACCTCAAATATCCCTTCGAAAATGCACACACACACACAGAAATTCGTTTGAATGAAACCGAAAACCCATAAGCGGATTGGCCAAAAAGAAGACGTATGGCTATTTAATGATTTTCGATAACATCTCACCCCATTTTGTGCCGACTGCCGACCGACCATAGTGTTCTCCTTCCGACTCGAAACGAAAGGACTGGAGGCGAATAGAATGAAAATTTTTCCTTAGAATTGCAAAAAAGAAAAAAAAAATATAGGTATGTAG
This sequence comes from Melangyna quadrimaculata, assembly GCA_949320155.1. NCBI lineage: Eukaryota > Metazoa > Arthropoda > Insecta > Diptera > Syrphidae > Melangyna > Melangyna quadrimaculata. The sequence goes on from OX439483.1 coordinate 391,037,565, forward strand.
ATATATCCTCTTTTTTGAGTTTGCCTCTATAGCTCGTAAATTTCTCCCCCTAGTTAACCAAACTCGCTCATCCCCCACAAAATTCGTATCAAAGCTCCGACAAAAAAGAACAAAACAAAAATAAATTTGAAGCCCTAACGCAGGAATAGACAAAAAAAGAGAAGAAAAACAAAACGCCGAATGAAAATTCTTGCACGAAGAAAGTCATACCCTATAGGAGCGGCAAGGACGTCGAGGACGAAATGACTACACTATGATGGCATTATATAGCTTTGTTGGAGTAACACGAAATGGTATACGTAAAGTAGAGGGTGGTGCTGCGCTATAGCATGAGGGATTACATTGGGTGATTTATATGGGATTCCGAAGAGTTATGGCCAGAATGTGTCGGCAATTTTTATTGGACATTTTAAAAAGCGAGTAAGATGTTCTTTCTAAGACTTTTTCGGCTCGGTCCTGGAAATATTTATTATTACATTATATCAGCATCGCAGAGGTTTGCAAAAAAGAAGAAACGTATATCCAACCCACCTCGTCATCATACCGTTCGTTATACCGTATTGAAGTTCCAGATGGGTACAAAAAGTTAGAGAGTGAGGGTGAGTTTGGAACAAGTTTTATATATTAAAAATAAATTCTTCTTTGTTTAAAGAAGTTTATTTGAGCACTTTAAGGTCTATCAAGAGAATTTTTTACTAATTAATATTATAATATATAGTTTTTCATAATAAGAAGTTTTTTAAAAAAGAGTTAAATGTGGAGATAAATGTGTGAAAGCCTCTGTACAATTGTTTGTTCTTTAGGGGAAAATTGTTAATAAATATAGAGCTTTCGTGGCCCCTGAATTTCGTGGCTCTGCTGAATCCCTACAATGCTGCTGGAGGCCCCTACAGATCGGATGGAGGCTCTACAATGAATATTCAGTTATTAGCGCCCAAGGGTGGCCACAAATCTCTTGACTAATTTAACCAAAAACCATAGTCAAGAGGCTGGCCCCCTCTCTTCACAAAAGGCTGGCATATTTCCTGAAATTCCACTTAAAAAAAAAAGTTATGTTTTTTGCAAAATGATAAAATAAACCAAGCAGAATGGCGAGATATGAGGAAATATACCTAATTAAGTATGTATTAAAATTGATATTAAAAAAAAATCCCGAAGGGGACCACAACTCTCCCACCCAATTGCTTCACCTAGGGTTCCACTTGTGGGGTTGGCCTCAGAAAACGTCGACAGGCCTCCCGGTCTTGGATTGTTCCATGTCTGAGGACTGATGCCAACTAAATGCAGGTGTCGTTGCATTTGTTTCGTCCAGGAGTTTTTGCGCCTGCCTTTCTTCCGCGATAGTGTTGGAACGTCTTGTGCTATTTCCTTTTGAACTAGGTTCTCTTCTTTGTACATGACAGTACCAGCTAAGTTGGTCATGCTGTATTTTGTCCAAGATAGTATTTTTGACGTGTAGGCTTCCTCGGATTCTCTTGCTTCCTATTCGATCACGCTTTGTCACTCCTGCACTGTCATGCGAAGCATCTTTATTTTAGCTGCCGTCAATTTACTCTCATACTTCTTGTATGTACATTCTCCAACACTGTGAACCGTATTGTTTGGACTATACTCCGTCATCGTAATATTAGTTTTGATTAAAACCTCGAAACCAATACTTGCAGACAATGAATTTCAATCAGTTAGTATAAAATAATTTTTAAAGAATTTTCACAATGTCCCCAATTGCCTAAGGTACGATAGAAACGTCCCGTTGAAAATAGTATGACTTACAGGCTCACATAAGAAACACTAAACAGTACTTGTTTTTACAAAAAGGTCACAAGGTCACGGAAATTAAAAATTAATTATGTTTCAAAATTGTGCATGATCAGCTTTCTCCATAGCTAAGAGTCACTATTCATGAAGTATAAATATATAAATCTGACAGATGAAAAGCCCAATTGTATATGTAAGAGTTTTGGTTGCTTGATCTAAATAAAATGAGTTTCGGTCGCTACGATCGATTATTTCTTTTTTTTTATTTGACAATGCCTTACCTTGGCATCACGAAAACACACCTATATTACAACACTTCATATCATAACTGTAATATCTCTGTTGTTGGTGCTTCAATTTACCTTTTAAATTAAAATTTTGATAATTTTATTGTCCTTTAGTTTTTGATGGGGATAAAACGAAATGAGTTTTAAGGACCATTTTAAGACCATATGTGATGTGTGATTTATTGGGTGTGATATTGTGTGTCTAAGGACTGCTGCACTTTTATAGAGAGGTCAGAATCCTTTTAACAAATACAAGAGACTCAGTATACCTAGTCCAGTCGCTATTTACGAAAAATTATCCTAAAAGGGAAAAATTAGTACTGCACAGTGCACACTTTTTTTTCACAATTCGTAAATAATAAATAATAAATCAATCAAATCAATCAAAATCTCATATGGTATATCTTTTTTAAAAAAGCCTTCTTATTTATTTTTTTAAAAAAGTTGTCTTAGGGCCTTATTGCGAGAGTCTACACCGAAAAAGTCTAGTAGACTTAAAAATATAAGTCGATCAGAAATTCCTGATCGAATCTAATTTTCTTTCAAATAGAAAAATTCATATAATTTCATAGTAATCTGACAGAGAAATAATAACGAATAGATTTTTGAAAAATCGATAGTAAGCTTTAAGTCTATTCGACTTTTGAATAGACTCTCGCAATAAGCCCCTTAGGTTTAGCGCCCACATGCAACTCTTAGCCTAATCGTGCACATGCAATTTTCAGTCACGAAACAGTTTGGTTGCTAAAATGAATCCCATGCTCTTATATGAGAGTCCACACCAGGGGCGTAGCTACCGCGGTATCAGCCGTATCAATTATACGGGGCCCCCGAGATACAGGGGCCCCCGAGCCGATTAATGTTTGTTAGAAACTGAAATACATTTGAAAAAATTAATAAATACAAAAATCTCTTTTCTTGGCAGGTATTTTTTCTACACCCTATACACGAAATTTTTTTTCTTTCTTTTTTACATATACCTACCTACTAAGGCCAACGAAAGTCAAAATTTTCTGCATGAAATTATCAAAGGTAGGTGGACTAGTCTACACACAAACAAAAAAATGTGTTTTTTTTTTTTTGATGCACTGCACCAGTCGTTGATGCTGCAAAACACGTCCTAGAAGTGTCAAATTTGTTTGACTATTTGGAAAAAATATATACGAGTCATCTGAGGAATATAAAATTATACTTAAAAGGGTTTGCCCTACTATATGTTCATCAAGATATGACGCTTTATTCGCTGTACGGAAAAATTATTCATTAATAATAAAAGAATTGTAATTGTACCAACTTAATTTAGTTTAAAAAAAGATCATTAAAAATCATTCTTAAGTTTGATTATCGAGTCCAGGGATTTAGGAAACGAGTGGGGGGTAACAACTGTTTTTAAAAATAAAAGAAGGAAAATTACGAAACGCTTTTTTACAAATTATCAGAAGATGAGAGAATATCAGACCCGGAATCTTACTTCAAAGTCAATGTTTACTATTGCTGCGTAGATATATTGATTTCTCAAACTGAACAAATATTTCAGAGCCTCTATGATATAATCTATTTGAAGTCTTACAACCAGAAAAACCTGCATCCTTTTCAAATGAAAAACAGCAAGAAAACTCGTTGCTAAATACAATGAGGATCTGTCAGTTGACCTTTTTGAACAACTAATTGCTTTAAAATCCTGTTTAAAATCAGAAATTCAGAAAATTCAGTCAACTAAGGAACTCACAGAGTTAATGCTAATTAAATACAAAATTAAAATCATCGTCAGAAATGAATGATTTAATTAATAAATTTCCGGAACAAAGGCAAGAAAAGTTTTTATTTCAGTTTGTTTTTACTGTCAGTTTATGTTTTATAGCACCTACATTTATGTATGTACCTATTTAAAGATCATATGTATGTTCCATTAAATATATTGGATTTGTTATTTTGAGTGTTTTTGTTTGTTTTGTAAAAATTGTTTTTTGTTTAATTTGTAATTTTGGAGGGGCCCCTCAACTCATTCTTGATAGGGGCCCCTCCAGGGCTAGCTACGCCACTGGTAGGCGCACATGCAGAAACTATTCAGTAACCGATTGAAGCAACTAAACAGTTTGTGCTTTGACACAAACTAAACGATCACCCCAAATTAGTTGCATGTGGGCGCTTTGGCTTAGAGTAATTTTTGAAAAATATATGTTCAAACTTAAAATTTTAAAAAAAAGTCATATTCAATTTTAAACTGATTTTTTTTTCTTCAAATTTTTACGTATCTAAGTAATATTTTTGTATTTAATATTCAATGCTCCTAATAATTGTAAGTCGAATTCTGAAAACCAGGTGGACTTAAATGATTAATCTCTTTAGAAAATTAAAAATTAAGAAAACTACTTTTTCGTTAAAAAAAAAAAATATTTTTGGGTATTATATTTATTGTAATCTTTAAAAATACAAGAATTTTCATATGCTTTTCTATCGAAGGCTACTGTTTACCCTCGCCTCTACTCTCGTTCTGATCCATATTCAGTGAGGGGTGATTACTAGATCGTAAAAAACAAAATGAAAAACAATGGTGCACTTGGGCGTATGCGTACTATTTTACTTCAAATTTTAGATAATACAAAAAAGTGAGCACCCTTCATATTATACCTACTGTTATTATAGTTTTTGTTAAAATTAATTTGAATCTACTCCCTTAAGGTTCCAATGTCTAATTTTTTCTTTCTTGGGAATTTGAACATTAGGATTTTTGTCTATTTTTTATGAACATTTCCCTATTTCTTTTTCGAAAACATTGTCATTGACATTTTTATTTAAAAAAAAATATTTTAATATTTAAATTTCTTCATCTTCTTATTAAAAAGAAAAAACCCAATCAAATTATCCAAAAAATGCAAACTGTCTACAAAAATAGGGAAGAACAATTTTATTGCTTTATTTTAAAGAGGAGTACCTCTTGGGGATTGTAAAACCACAAAATTCGAACAAAAGCACCTCATCTGCCATTTTGGAAAAAGCGTTTATAATCGTTTACTCGATTTTCTCAACCGCTTTTAGTTGTATAGTATGTTGTTTTATATCAAAATTACCCCACAATATCTTTAGATAATGCTATTTATGTAACAGAATATTGTAACAACTTAAGCTCAGTAGTATCAACATTTGTATTATACAATATACATACATATATGTACTGTCTATAAAATTGTAACACTTAACCTTTTATTCAATTGTAATTAGGAAGTTTGTTAACTTTTGTAGATTAGGGGTTCTCTACAATGTTTGCCTTAAAAAACTTTTGATAGATCCTTCCAATAAAAAGTCAAAAAAAAAAAAGTTTCTCGGTTTAAGAAATCCATCCGAACTAAAAATCACTTAAAATAAATACTTATTTTAATTTTATAAATTTCAGTTTTTTTTTAATTCGATGTCATCCAATAACAAAAATATATATTTTTGGATTCAATATTGAAGTGCCACTCGTAGCTTTAAGCCCATTATTATACTAACGCAGTTTTACAATAATTCAAAAAAAAAAAAAAAAAAATAAGTTTCAACAAAAACTTTGCAAAGAGACCTCGTAAATCTAGACATAGTGACAGAATTTATTCAAATCAGGCAGTCAGATCGCTGCCTACGTTTTTCTTAATACCTATACACAGCTTGTTGTTAAAGTTTATAGCCCTCAAAATAAACTTTAGCCATCAAAAGAAACACAAAGCACTTAATCATCATAGATTAAATATTCCCAGCACACATTTCGCCATCACTTGTTGTCGCAAAAGAATAAGAATAGTAGCACTTTTCAACAAAACAAAATTACTTTATACATAGAAGAAGTATCTCTTTCTATACGATGGGTATGTGTTTTAGAGGGGAGGCTGATGGTGTGAGTTTAGACAAACTTAACGAAAAATATTTTACAACACAAAAGACTCATAAATCCATCGAGGGATATTCATTTAGAAAATTTGTTTCAATTAATTCACTTCGTGGCATCAAACATAAACAAAAAGTTATATTGCATCAACAATCCTTCCTACACGGTCATTGTGGAAGTTCATTTGAATCATTAAGAATCCATAAAGTTAATGTGTGCAAGTAAGCTGCTGCCTCACCTCCTGAGTTTTTTTTTGTGATATAGATATGTAAGAAAAAAAAAACACAAATATTTCTTAAAGACAAACTATAAACTTAGTCAAGATTTTGCAAGATGTATTTCTCCAGGTTAGTTACCGCTGGCATGTTAAAATGGTAGAGATTACATTTATAAAAACTTTTACGTAGGTATACAGCGCTCATAACATGACACCATATTGCGAATACACGCACAGCTTTGGGCATAAATAAATAAATATCTGAAACAAATTAATTTCTACTCCTCTCATGCGATGTATGTAAAATATTAATTCGTTTTAAATAGATTTTTGCGTGAGTAAATATTCTAATTTAAGACATTAAAAATAAAGTCTCACTTTGAAGATAAAAATTGACTTTTATTTCTAAACCAATAGTCTTATTACTTTGGGTAGGCACGTTCAGATGACTAACCCTAAAGCCACAGGCCACACGAATTAATAACTTATAATAAGTAATACTTACACTAAATTTTTTTTGTTATACCAACACAAACTTCAACAACTTTCCCATCAACTGGCTTGCCCTTTCCGAAGCTAGAAGGGAAGCAAGTAGCTTCGTTTAGGCTTGCACATTAAGCAATCTATATACCTTTTGTGAAATGTTTTGAACTAAATTTTGGGGAAAAGGCGATTTTGGAGCTTTCTGTGATCTTTTTGTCAAGCAATATACTGTCAAATTTAAAAAATAGAAGGGGCAGAAGGGCACGAAGTCAGTGTCGTGAAAGAATTCAACTTCAGAAGTCAAAGTCTGCTATATGCGTATCATGAAAAAAATGTTTTACAAATAAAACTATTCACTACTTCGACAAATATAAATTAAATCAAGCGGTATAAAAGTCTGTTATGTTTTTTCTGCGCCCAAGTGGTGGGGCTTCAAAGAGTATGAGGATGTCGAGAAATTACGTCAAACTATACATGCTGTATATATTGAAACTGGAATTCTACCGGTGTTTATCGACACACAGTAAGATTCATTTTGATTATGTTGCCAATATATTCAAAACAAATGAATGCGTCAAAGCTAGTTAATAAAGTTTCAAGATACTTAAAGTTTCCAATAAGCTGAACTTTGTACAATCGTGGATAAGTTTATCTGATTCTGTGGGGGAAGCATTCGATTTTGATCTGCAAGATATAAGACGTTTAAAGCAACAGTTTTACTCTCTTTTATCGAAGCTCGACACAAAATATTGGGAAAACTTCATGAACCAGGTCAAGGGTTCGCATAACAGAGAACACTAGTGCAGACTCAACTTCGTCCTAGGTGAATGCAATTTATTTTCAGCACAAGTAGCTCCTACGAGCCAGAGGTGAAATCCTGACTGTGAACTTTATTCCTACGTCATGAATATGAACTGTGCAACACCCATGATGCTGATTTTCTAAGATCATGTTCAATTTTACAAGAAATTCAGCGTGACATTTTTGGCAGAAATCGATTAGACGCTGAAGAAGTAATAGAAAAAATTTATTCGAACTGCAAAAAAAAAAAAAAATAAATCGGGTGGCACAACGGCTCATGAAGAACCAGGGCCTAGTGACTAACAACTCGCAACCATTCCTGTGTGCGCCTTTCGACAGGAATAGAAGGGACCTACAATTTTATGCCGAATCCGAACGGCTAGACGAGAAGCACTTATTCGTGACAAGTGATACTCTTGGAGAATTTGTCAATTCCTCGCAAGAGGCAGTAGCCCTGAAAAAAAACTTTTTAGTTTTTAGGTGGACGAGGCTGGGAAACGATCCCAGACCTCCAGCGTGACAGTCGAACGCACTAACCATTACGCTACGGACTACTACTGGCTACTACGAACTGCAATGGCTTATATATTTGTAAATCTGAATATTAGATATTAATAAAGTCTTTTCTAGTCTCCAATCTAATCTACTGTCAAATTAAAGTTAAGTATTGCTATAATAATGACATATTTAATTGGAAAGTTAGAAAGTTAGATAAGGAATATCTACCTTAATTTCAGATCAAATTGTCAGCTGTGAAATTTTAAGTCATTTCAAAAATTTAGTAAATTGTGTGTAGATACATTATGGCGCAACTTTGTGTATAATGTTTAGGATTCTCAAGAAATCTTCCAGCGTGTACCGAATTGTAAGGTCCTTTCTAAATGACTATACTTATGGTAAAGTTTTTAATTAAAGTTCTAAGTTTGAAATATATACAGGGTGATTGCTATAAGGTGCACCAAAAAGCTGTAACGAATAGGTTGGGTTAAGACAAGAAAAAAAATCGTATCGGAGGGGGGTCTATTACCCTCTGTTTAGGCAGGGGGCAATTTTCTAAAAAATTGACTTAAAACTGAAAAAAAAGGATTTAAAAACAACGGTAAAGTTTGCAATGCCCTGCCATACCTTCTTGGAAAGCCAGAAATCTCTTCTCTAATCTTTGTTTTAAATTTAGTTGCGTTTGTGAATAGTTTTTAAAAACTTAATTTTTGAACACAAAATTTTGAAAACAATTTTTTTTTTTTAATTTTAAACTATTTTTTTTTTTTTCAAAATTTAACATTATTAAGTACTAATTTTGTTTCCAAACGCAATGCTCTTATTAATTTTTATTAAAACACTGAAAACCACATGTATCTAGGACTTTTACTTTTCAAGATATGTAAAATTAAATGAAGCAACTTTCTCATCAGAATTCGGCTAAATGATCATTTCAGCAAACAGTTGATTATCATCAATTTCGTTTTTTCTTGTTTTGACTTAGATACTGGTTTCTTTATTTTTTTAATATCTTGAAAAGTCAAAGTCCTATGAACCATGCAGTTTTCAGTGTTTGACTAAAAATACTAAAAACAAGAGCATTAAGTTTTGAAAACAAAACTTATGCTTAGGTAATTACGTAAAATTTTGAAAAAAATTAGTTTGAAATTTTTTTTTTTTTCAAAGTTTCGAGTCTTGAGTCAGATTTGTGCAACATTAAGATGATGGAGAATTCCAAAAAAGTGATTTTCGACCAAATTTCTCATCTAGCTAGAGGCTACACGAATTGGCGGATTTACTTCAAATTTAGTGTGAAGCAGTTTTATGTGATTCCTTGAAGAGAAATTCAATTTTTTGTCTTAGCTCATTTACAATGGGCAGCTGTCAAACGAAGATTTCGTACATGTAAGGTAAATAACAGTTTCAATAAAACTGCATACCATGTTTTTGCCAAAAAATAAAAATGGGAAAAACAGAAATACAATTCCCCAGTTTCTCTTCGTGGTTGATTTTGTCACAATTTTGAAATCCGGTATTTCATTGCAGCATGTTGCATTTAAAATTTGTATAAATAATTTTTTAGAAGTAAATAAAATAAAATACAAAGTATTTTTTTTTAATTTTTTACTTTTTTACATTTTTGTATAAAATAAAAATATTTAAAAAAAAATATTATCGAACCATAAATATACACCTTTGAAGTCTAGCCAGTTTCTAGCTTCAAGAGCAAGTTAGTGTGATCCAGTCGTGCATTTTATTTTTGTATAGGTAATGTTTAAAAACATGCAATGGTTTGGGTAAATTGCCAAAAGTTAGGAAGTTTGGATTTGTCGTATGTAAACGAATCATTCGCATACAGCAAATTCATAGAACTGCTGGGTTGAGGTTGATCCGGGGTGAAGGCAACTCCTGATCTGATGGATTTAGTTGTTGGCTGGCTATCTTCAATCTATACAACGAATGATCTTATTTTTACGAGCGTACCTGTAAAATTAAAAATGGTTAGCTTGTGTATTAGACCCCGTATCTAGATGCTGTTTAATGCTTTTTCCATATCCAGAAAACACCCAACAGCAACCTGAGAGTTTGAGGGAGCTAACAACGTATCGTTGTGGAACCTCAAGAGTGCGTGTTGAGTGGAATGTTTCTCCCGAATTCAAAACTGCATATCAGGGATGATGTTGCTTTAGTGGTGCACAACTCTTTCAACCTCCTAAGAATTAGTCCTTTAAGGATTTTGCTGGTGTTGTTCAGAAGAAATATGGAACGATATCGATAAACGGTATTCCTGTTGAACTTGTTCGTTATAGGTACCTAATTTTTTCATTGTATTTCATCTCATCGCAAAATGTAGATTCACTCAGCCATTTCTTCACTGTTGGTGAAGCATGCAGTGGGCTGGGGATTACTGGCAGAGTATATCTATCATATCGTTAAAAATGGTATTCAGTGTCTGCCTGCTGCAGCTCCTGATATGTTGACTAGACTTCCTCTTTTTGTATTTTTAAAGTTACCACACAAAAGTTAAGGTGCTAGACCCATCATCCTTGCACTTCATCCTATGGGGTTGCGCTTTGGTATACTAATAGTTCTTGTACTAACTTTACTTTTACCACGGTTGCAATACTGGCAGAAGAGGTATATGATAGCCTATAGAAAGAGAATAAGATATTGGACGATGACGCCGAGGGTCAAGTTGGGATTCAGCTCATTTGAAAACATGGGAACAGTTGGAAAGGGCGTTCGTTGGGTCCGAAAATAGTAGTAAAAATATTTATACATTCATAAAATTTCAGGACTTGTAATGGTATCGATGCAGAATTTCAGTCTCTACATTATACGAAATTCTAGCCAAAGCTAATTTCGAGATCAGATTTTTGTCATAGATACTGTTGGTAAAACTGAAAGTTAAGTGAGAAGGACGTTAATAAGATGAATACGGAACGAAGAACGAAATAAAATTATTAGAGTACCTAACGTTAAAAATCGTAATGTGAATATAAATGTTGAGGTAATTTTCTTTTGGATTTAGGAGTGTTCCATTCCTTTCGTCTTCTCCAAAATTACTTTTTTATATGGATAGAACAATCTAAAAATGTTTTTAAAAAGTGAACTATCGTTGCTAATAGTACAATATCTTTGCTTAAATCTGCAGTATCGTTGCAAGATTGATAGCCTTTTTTTTCTTCATGGCGCGCACTAAAGGGGTTTTAAATACACTTAACATGACAAGCACGGTGCCAGCGTTAGGAAAATAACGAAGGATTTATCGAGTGTTATTGAACAAAACTTTGTCTTTTGTATTCCTGTACTTTGAAAGTGTATTATGAAAGTTTTATATGGAAACTTAATTTAGAGCGGTACAAACTTCGTTTTGTTTTTCGATTGTACCTTTCAGTTAGTAAGAAGAAGATAAACAATAACAATAGAAAAATTGTTTTTGTTTTTTTTTGTTAAGTGCACTTTTTAATATGAAATATTAATTTAAAAGGTTTTTGCGACCTATAGTGCAGATGTGTTTCGCTCTGACAACAACAATTGAGCTCTTCAGTAAGAATTGTTGTTGCCTTTCTAAGACACATGTTTTTAGTCGATGGCTACCGACGTATTTATAAAATAACAAAAACAAAAAACAAAAACAATTTTTCTATTGTTATTGTTTATCTCCTTCTTATTAATATGCCAGACCACGGGCAATTATAACAACTATCTGGGTGCAAGAATTTAACCAAATTCCCCTGGAAATTATATAATTTGCAGCACATCAGTGCAGCTTATTTTATAAATACGTCGGTAGCCATCGACTAAAAACATGTGTCTAAGAAAGGCAACAACAATTCTTACTGAAGAGCTCAATTGTTGTTGTTAGAGCGAAACACATCTGCACTATAGGTCGCAAAAACCTTTTAAATTAATATTTCATATTAAAAAGTGCACTTAACAAAAAAACAAAAACAATTTTTCTATTGTTATTGTTTATCTTCTTCTTATTAATATGCCAGACCACGGGCAATTACAACAACTATCTGGGTGCAAGAATTTAACCAAATTCCCCTGGAAATTATATAATTTGCAGCACATCAGTGCAGCTTATTTTATAAATACGTCGATAGCCATCGACTAAAAACATGTGTCTAAGAAAGGCAACAACAATTCTTACTGAAGAGCTCAATTGTTGTTGTCAGAGCGAAACACATCTGCACTATAGGTCGCAAAAACCTTTTAAATTAATATTTCATATTAAAAAGTGCACTTAACAAAAAAACAAAAACAATTTTTCTATTGTTATTGTTTATCTTCTTCTTATTAATATGCCAGGCCACGGGCAATTACAACAACTATCTGGGTGCAAGAATTTAACCAAATTCCCCTGGAAATTATATAATTTGCAGCACATCAGTGCAGCTTATTTTATAAATACGTCGGTAGCCATCGACTAAAAACATGTGTCTAAGAAAGGCAACAACAATTCTTACTGAAGAGCTCAATTGTTGTTGTCAGAGCGAAACACATCTGCGCTATAGGTCGCAAAAACCTTTTAAATTAACCTTTCAGTTAGTGTTAGGGTTGCGAAATCGCAACCAGGTAAATGATGCGTAATTTCAAATGATACAAATCTTGGACTATGCGAAGAATATACCAACTGAATCCGATTGACCGACCGCGAACCTAGAAGACAAATACACAAACATATGGGCTTAAGAAGATATTATATTATCATTTAAACATTTGTTTACATCGTTTTAAATTGCAAGTCAAATAAATTTGGTGAAATTCGCCCTTTTAACTATAACAACCCTTAATGCATTATAGCATTTAAAATCTTGTAATGAAGCAACTTGCACATTTAAATATCTTAAAAATAAGATACACAAATAGCTCATAGGTACCTTCAGCTATGTGTATATTATATACTGAGCTATAAATTAATAAACCCTTGCATGTATAATAAACTGTCTTCGGAAGTTATTTACGGGTACCGCTTAAAGCAGCATCACAAAAACTTTCCCAAAAGAAGTTCGGTCTCGGTTGTTCTTGGGTGCATGAGTGGTAGAGTCCTGTTGCACTTTATTTAGTGCACGAACTGATTACATTTCTCTCGCCAAAGTTAACTTGGCAAAGTTTTCTTCTTTATAGCGAGAGGATATATGAAACGAAAACACAAGAGGGATGCAAAGTTTCTTCGCAGACCACACACATTCATAAGGATAGGTTTGTATAGTTAAGGTTACTTACTCTTCGGACCAAAAAGGAGTCCTCGCACGTTTATGTGTAGCTCTCTTCTTCGCCCAAGATCGTGTGTCTTATATTACGCACATAAATCTGCCACTTTCTTAGGTGTCAAGTTGCACAGCGCTGCGAGCCCGAGCAATGTGAGATTTTAGTATTTTGTGTGTGCTGCGCTAAGCTTAAGTGTTCGAGATTTTCGCCACTTCTCCGAGGTGGGTGTCATTTGTAATGTTTCGTTTAATTAATATCTCTTTGAAATAAAAATTAAAAAAAAAACTAATTTACTTTCCGAAAAGTGAACAACCTCGAAGTGGTGATTGTAGGTAAACTTACTACCCAACCTACCTACATCCTTTTATTTTGCGCTTCTATATTACCAACCGACCATTTTTGGCGTTGGCGACCCTCAGCCTCAGTTTGAGTCTTTTGAAACAGTTGTCGGCATTTGTTGGTTGAATAGAATAGGGTTCTTTCTGAAGCTTGCAAAATTTATTATGCTAGATGTGCCCTCGTTTGTTGTTGGACGGGGGTTTTATATATTTTTAATTTACTGTTTTTTTATTTGTAAGAACCTAAAGCGGTCTTTGGATCGTGCGATAGATGTTTATAAAACAGGTAGGTCGCATACGGGATCAGTCTCTTGATGGTAACATTTAATGAAAAAAAAAAAATTCTTTCAGATAGAATAAAAATGTTTATATAATGAGCAGGCCAGGCAGCCTTAGTTCTAAAAGATTTCTTTTTGTGATATAATACATCATTGAGATGAACTGTTGAATGTTTTCATGACAGCTTCGAGCAATATTGCGATGAGCTGAATACTTAAACTCTTGAATACCTTAAATGTTAAAAAAAAAATAAAAAACTTAAGTAACTTGCTTTTGTTTGGATATGACTGATGTTGGACGAACCGTCAAAAACATGTAAGTTTTTTTCATGTTAAAATAACCTTTATTTATTTAAAATAACTTTAACTCCTTTAATAAAAGATACATGGGCTAGACATTGTGAATCTATTAAAGGCACAAGTGAGGCGGCGAGGCTTAGAAAGATACTTGTATTCAATCCCACGATGCCGGGATATATTAAACATCCCGATGTATCATGGTCCAACTCGAGCCAAGAAACACTTGAACTCTTTATGGAAACACATTTTCCTGGCTGCAGGAGCCGTGAAGACTCAGGTTATACACAATCAGACTCTTTAGATTTTATTCAAACAACTCCAGAATTAGAACAGGTTGTCACAGAGCAGAGGATTATGTGCGCTATAAGCTCATTCAAACCCTATTAATCAGCTGGACCAGATGAGATTATACCAGCATTTCTTCAACATGCTCAATAGATAATCACCCCATGGCTTAGGGTAATCTTCATAAGTTGTATTGCACTTAGATACGTTTCTACCAACTGGAGAAAGGTTAAAGTGGTCTTTATTCCAAAAGCTGGAAAACCGACACACTCGATTGCAAAAGATTACAGACCGATCAGTCTCTCCTCGTTCCTCCTCAAGACGCTGGCGAGAATCATTGGTCTGCATGTAAGAGACCTTCTCAACCCAAACAATCTGTGCAACTTCCAACACGCTTACCTTAAAGGTAAGTCAGTGGAAACTGCGTTGCATGAGGTCGTCTCGCAAATTAAAAAAAGTCTCGAATACAAAGAACACACCTTGGCAGCATTTTTGGACATCGAAGGAGCGTTCAACAACGTAAAAACGGAGTCCATTAAATCTGCCCTGGAAGAAGTTGGAGTTGAATCTACCATTGTCGACTGGATTTATACCATGCTCAATGGCAGAATCATTAACTCGCAACTTGGAGATATTATTGTCGAGAAAACAGTTACAAGAGGAACACCACAGGGAGGGGTTATCTCACCTCTCCTCTGGGTCATCGTTGTTAACAAAATTCTAACAAGACTTAGGAATCAGAGCATTAAAATTTTAGCCTATGCAGACGATATAGTAATTTTGATATTGGGTAAGTACCTTACCACCATCAAAGATATTATGGAATCTGCACTTCAAGAACTATATTCTTGGGCAGCGCAAAACTGTCTGGGAGTTAACCCTACTAAAACTGAACTTGTTCTGTTTACCAAGAAAAGGAAATTAGAGGATTTTTCCCTCCCAAGCTTAATGAAATTCCACTGAAACTTTCCAAAGAAGCTAAATATCTTGGAGTAATCCTTGATTCCAAGCTAACATGGAAACGTAACACAGAGGAAAGAATGAAAAGAGGACTCTGTGCTTTCTACACATGGAAGAAAACCTTTGGTACGCGTTGGGGTATGCAACCACAACTCATACAGTGGATGTGAACGGCAATAGTTCATCCCATACTAACCTATGGTTCGATCGTGTGGTGGAAGGCTGTAGAAAAAGTTAGCTACCTCAAAAACCTGAACAAGGTACAGAGACCAGCTTGTATAGGAATAACGGGGGTACAGAGTTCTACGCCACAAGCAGGGCTGGAAATTATACCCGAAAGACATGGATGGGAACCTAACTCACTAATTAGTGAACAAGGTATCCCGTTCTACACCGATGGGTCAAAAATGGAAGAAGGAACAGGGGCAGGGGTGTTCTGTGAACCTCTCAATATTAGAGAATCATATAAACTCCCAGATGAGTGTAGTGTCTTTCAAGCTGAGATTTTCGCTATTGAAAAAGCGGCAGAAATGGTACACAAGAAAAAACTGAGCTCGTCAGAGATCACATTTTTCGTGGACAGCCAAGCTGCTATCAAAACATTAGCCAGTGAGACTATAAGATCCAAGACTGTGGCAAAATGCCGAGGCGTACTGGAGAAAATGTGTTACTCCAACCAAGTCAAATTCTGCTGGGTTCCTGGACATAGTAATATAGAAGGGAATGATAAAGCAGATGAATTGGCAAGGAAAGGGTCATTAGCAAATAGGAACAATAGTAGCTAATTATTTACGGGACCTGAAATCCCGATCGGCGTCATTAAAAGAAAACTTGACCTAGTAACGAAAGAGCAAATCAATAACTCCTGGATTTCCAGGAACGACTGCGTTATCTCTAGAAGTTTATGGCCTAGAATTAAGGAGAAGTAAACTCAGTATATTTTATCGCTGAGTAAAAATAAAATAAAAATCTTGATAGGGGTACTAACGGGTCATTGCGCCATTGGCACAATAGCCACCAGAATAGGCGCTTTCGCACCCGATTTCTGTAGGAGCGGTCAGGATGTTGAGGAAACTGAAACCATTAAGCACCAAACCGCCTCCGGTACTTCGGAAACAGGTTTGTTGGAGAACTGGACGACCTAGCGCAGGTCTCAATGGCAAATATGAAAAAGTTTATAGAGAAAACAGGCTGGTTCACAAATGAGGTGTTCCAAACTACTGGTGCAAATAGACTGTATTTGAATCAGTAGTTTGGAACACCTCTGTTTTTATTTATAAGGGGATCACAATGAACCAATAGGCCCCCGTGTACGCAACAGCCTAGGCTATGCACACCCCTCCTAACCTAACCCCTTTAATGTAGCTAAGTAATATTAGACGTCTTACCGTATACAACAAAATACCTATACGAACAATTATTTAACATTTTGTTTGTGATTTTAAATGTAAGCTATTCTTTTAAATTATACTCCTAAAAAAGTGTTTTTCATATACCTGAACGGCTTTGCTTCAAATTTGGTAATCGTTTTTTTGTATGTAATTATAAGTAAACTAGCGGACCCAACAGACGTTGTCCTGCATTATATTTCCAGCGATTAGGATATTAATCAAAGTATGAAATAAAAGACAAATAATAAAATAATTTCATTATTCTTTATTTCGAAATAACATCAATTTTTCTACAAACAATTCGTTATAATCAATAATGTTTGTTTAATTTTATCTTAATGCGAGTTGATAAACAATATTTTTACTTAAAGAGTGGATAAGATAAAAATCTTGATTTATCCTTCGGATTTTTTGGTCACAATGGATATGGCAATGAAACAATCAAGTTACATTTGCTTTTCCCGACGTTTCGGCAGGGGTTGCTGCCTTCTTCAGGGGAACTTTATTTCACACAAAAATATATATATAAAAAAAAAAAACAGTATAATAACAATTGTATGACAACATTAAAAATTAGACTTACATTTTGTAAAAATATCAAAAATTGTAATAAATTTACATTGAATAAAATGTTTTAAATTTATGCACTTCAAAATGAAGTTCAGTCTTTATATATAAAACTTTATAAATAAAACTTAAAAAGAATAAACAAAAAACAAGTAATTGACGTTTAGTCAGTGACAAGTGAGCAATATACAGCGGATATGTTTTGTGTGTCGAGCTTTCGGTTCATGTTGTTGCGGTTGTTAATGATGTGCAACGTTTCAAGTGTGTAACGCTTTGACGCGTGCCGCTCGGTTTGGAGAATTTGGACATCTTCGAAGTCTGGAGAATGGCCGCTTCCAATTATGTGACTCGCTAATGCCGATTTCCCAGAGTTGTTAGATTTTATGTCAGATTTGTGGTTAGACATACGTTGACGAAGGAACTGTTTTGTGGTGCCAATATAGCATTGATTGCAAGGATCGTCGGGTTTGCCCTTACAGTTGATTTTGTATATCACATCCGTGGTTTTGTCTTTATCCGGTTTAACTTTAAGCTTAGTGAAAAGGTGGCTTAGTGTTTTGTTGGATTTATAAGCCAAAAGAACGTCTTTTGATTTGTTGACGACAACCTTTTTGAAGTTTTCAGTTAAACCAGGTACATACACAACACTTTTGTAGTATCCAATAGGGCAATCCGCTTTCAGGTTCTGTACAGCTTTGATTTTTTGTTTTTGTATAAGACCACTTATAACTGATGAGGGAAACCCATTATCTCGCAGTATTTTTGTGATTTTTATTTCATTGGCGTTATGAAATTTTTCATCACTCAGCGTGAATACTTTGCCAATGAGGTTGGAAGCCGTGTTGATAATGATGTGCTTAGCTTGGTTAGATTTAAAATTAATTAATCTTCCTGACGCTGTGTCTTTATGGTGCCAGTTAAACACGAGACCCTCGTTCTCCCGACGAATTTTCACGTCAAGAAATGCTATTTCACAGTTCTTTTTCATCTCAATTGTGAATTGGATCTTTGGATGAAATCCGTTCAGGGATCTAAGAACATCATCGACTTTGTCTTTGTTTATGATCGCAAAAATGTCATCTACATATTTTGAAACGAACCTTGGTTTTTCTTCCATTTTTTTCAGACATTCTTCCAGGAAATAGTCAAGGACCAAGTTGGCGATAGTCGGCGACAATGGATTACCCATACACTGAGGGGAAAAATGCTTTCTAAAGTTAAATACGAGCCTATTTGATCTAAAGTTTTTTAAATGAAGTGGAGCATTTTCATTTTTACGTTGAAACAATCTTAATTTTAATATGCGACGTAATTATAAGAGATTCAACCTAGTTTCAAAGTAATTATTTATACATCGAAATCAACTTTTGTGCGTATATGTACATTTCGTTCAACGTTGTTTTAAAGTGAAACGTTATCATTTTTAAATTGATATCCACATTTAAAGTGCGCTCAACCTTGTTTCAAAGTGAAACGTATTCATTTTTACATTGAAATCCACATTTTACTTTGTGATCCACTTTTATGGCATTTAAAGTGCCATCAACGTAGTTTTAAAGTGTTGCATAGTTAAGTAAACCTTAATTTGTTTGTATTTGTAAGCTTAATATAAAGAATTTCGAGAGCGCGTTGTTGTTTTTCGAAGTAGAGCCCTTACATTTGTGAACAAATTAAACGTGCAACTCAAAATTCACTTTCATATTAACGAAAAACAATATTTAATTACTTTTCCTATATTTATTACTATGAAATACTCATAGCATCGATTCACTTAAGTCGTCACAAATAAATGATTCACCACAAAAATGAAATGCGTCGATCATGAATATACATTTGTCTTTGTCTTATATAAATGTAAACAAAGAAGCGTGGCGTGGGTAGCCATTTTGAATTAATACATAACCAAGCGAAGTTCAATCTACGTTGATTCGAAGTAGATAAATGTTGTTTTAAAAGATGGATGAATTTGATTTACCTATGATTCCACTTTAAATCAACATGTAAACCTAGTAAAATCTAGTTCGTTTTTAAGTATGGAATCACTTTGAAATAAAATCGCTCCACTTTGATTTAAGAATTTTCGGCGTTGGCGCCAAATCGTTCCGAAAAATATTAGAATCAAAGTTTTTTGCTTTGATTTTACGTTGTTTTTTTCTCTGTGTAGGCATTCCAAAAATCTGCTTGTAAATGTCATCCTTGTACTGTAAATAGTTGTTCTCTTTTAAGCAAAAATCGAGAATTTCCAAGAATTGCCCTGGTTCAACGTTGTGTTTTCACTTTTCACAATATTTTTAGTCAAATCCTGAGGAGTATAAATGAATAAACTTGACGGTTTTCCAACGCGAGAACACGCCACATATAATTGGCCATGTGAAAAGACCGGATTTTCTAGATCCAACCCACAAATCGACATCGTTTGACCTTCTGACTTATTAATAGTCATGAGTATGACAAATGCTAAGCAAATTGGAAATTGCAGACGTCTGAATGGAATGGGTGAGTCTGGAGGGAGCAGGAGAACAACTTCACCTTCAAATTTGCCGTTCGAAATTGTAGCTTAAAGAACATTGTCCATCATTTTTTTTATGACTAATCTCGTACCGTTGCATAGTTAAGGTGCGTTTAAATTCCGAAGGAAAATGATAGGTGAGACAATTTTTAATCGCAAGTTATGTGGTGGCATTCCTGATAAATCCAGCGAATTCAAAAATTCAACAGGAAAGTTGACTGTTTTGTCAAGATCGGTAACAGTGTCGATGGATTTGAACAATATCTCATTGCCGGGCAATGACTGTTGTATTTTGAAGTTAATAGCGTCAACATGGATATTTTTTGCTGCTAAAATAGATTGTTCACTAAGCCACGCCACAAACTACATGTTTGTAAATCTGGATATGCTTTCAATCAAAGAATCTTTCGTATTTACCATGTTGCAGAAACTGTCTGGCAATTTGATGCATTGTGTGTCTCCATCCAATGGTATTGATCCATTTCCAATCTTGAGCAATTGCTCGGAGAATAATAGTGCCAATGGATCATTTTGAAGTTGAGCACATATATTTGTGTTAAGACGTAATGTACTGATTGTTATACTGTAAAAACGGTTCTAAAATACCCACAATTTGTCGCTCCTCCATCTGCTTGATATGGTTGTACTGGCAGCGTGCGTTTATTTGCTGCTCATCATCAACCATTCAGAGCTACTGCCTCTTGCGAGGAATTGACAAATCCTCCAAGAGTATCACTTGTCATGAATAAGTGCTTCTCGTCTAGCCGTTCAGATTCGGCATAAAATTGTAAGTCCCTTCCATTCCCTTCGACAGGCGCACACAGGAATGGTTGCGAGTTGTTAGTCACTAGACCCTGGTTCTTCACGAGCCGTTGTGCCACCCAGTTTATTATTTTTTTTTTTTTTTCATCACCCTTGATGTAGATTTGCAGTCATTTTGAATCGGTATGAGGCATCGGCATTAAAAAACCAATGTGATGGTACACTTGGCCCTAAATCTTAAACGTTGATTAAAAATTGCGACCCTCATCATTCTGAACGATTTTTGTTGCTCCAAATGATGTCATTTGAAATTACGAATTGAATTTGCGAATTTTATGCAAAAACAATTTATTTTCAGATCAGAAATATCTGCAAAAAATCTCAGTGCTCAGGTGAGTTTTTTGTCTCACTTAAAAAATCTCTTTGCGCTCGGAGCGCTCAGTTGATCATGCACACCTAATGGTTTTGGCGGCGAATTCAATGGTGGCAATACAACTTTTCCAGACGCGCAGCAGAAACCGGCCAGCATTGGCATTGTTTGTTCATAGCATCGACTACAATTTGTGAATAGTCGATGTCGGACTCATATTCAAACGCAAGGCGAAGAAGTGACGCACGTGCACGTGCCAATGCGCGATACACTTGCAAACGCTGTTGTTCACGTGTGTGTGATTGCAGTCTGGTTTCTTAAATTTTCATTGTCCGTCAACTGATCTTCTGCCGATCTATTTTTATTATCCGTCAATTGATCTGCTGCCGATCTATTTCACTGAAATGCGACACCTGAAATATCAAAAGACACCGTACAAAAAAATTAAAATGTCGAAATAGCGAAACAGCCTTAATATAATACACTCAAATTAAAATGTCGAAAAATAAACGAAATACATACGTTAATTATATCTGAATATAATACGCTCAATATTAACGTTAATGCGATACATATAATATCAAAACACAGCGTACAAAAAAATTACTGCATTGAATGAATACATACACAAAATGAATGAATGAATGCATACACAAAAAAACATTCATATCTAGTTGCAGTATAGATAAATAACCTAGATACCGACTGCAGCGCTATCTGCCGGGCTGATTTGTGAATCTAAGCCATCCAAAGCGCCACCCAAATGCATACAAAAAAATTCATTCAAATCGGTCTAGTCGTTTAAGAGGAGTTCAGTGACATACACACGTACAGTAGAAATATATATATTAAGAATATAAGAGAAATTGTTTCTTAGTTCCAGAAATAACGGAAGGTATAACTGCCATAAAACCGTTATGAAAAAGTTGTTTATCTCACAAACAACTCGAACAATTTAATAATTTTTACAACTACTGAAGGTACAGTATCTAAAAATGTTATGTTATTAATAAAAACGGTAACGTAGGTATAGCTACCTTTCAGGAACCATTTTTTTAATTTTTCAATTTCTAATTAATATAGTAAAGTCAAAGCGGTGTCGATTCATAAATAATGCAAAAGTATACCACACAAATTGTATTCTTGAAACTGGGTAGGTACATAATTATTCATGTAGTTCCGTTGAGTATAAAAAAATTAAAAATCGTTTTCTTAAAAATTAATTATTATTTATAAAATTTTTCGGTCATTTTTAAAAATAAAATCTGGTATGCCAACATTTAGTACTTCATAAAATACAATTTTACTCAAAATAAAAAAATATTCATTAGCCCGTTTTCAAGATACTGAATTTTCAAAAATAAAATTTCAATATTTCTTAAAAAATCCAAAATGTATTTTTTTTAAAGTTTGTGCACGCAAAATTATTTGAATTGTAAAGGAGCTCTTGTACACAAATCTTGGATGAGATCGGTGCAGCCGTCAACGACAAAATTGAAAAGAAAAAAAAAAAATCAGTTCTATGACAGGTACCGTTAGTAACCGTTATTGGTAAATTTTCGAGAAAAAAAATAATTTTTTCTTAACGGTTTTTCAACAATTGTAGGTACCGTTATTTTTAAATTTAGATGATTTTTTCAGGTATTCTACAAAATAATAAAAAACAACCTTACACCTAGTTTTGAAAATATTGACCAAGTCGTTTTCAAAATATTATGTTATCAAAAAAAATTATTTTCTTTTCATTTTCAAAAAAAAATCAAAATTTTGTTTTTTAATTTTGGTTCACAATAATGTTTATACTTTTTAGAAGTCTTACCATAAAAAATGAAAAATTCAACTTAACTGTTTTTGAGGAAATCAAAAACAAAAAAAGGGCTGTAGGTAAAAAAATAACCAATTTTTGAAAATAAAAAAATTAGCAAAAAGTAGTTTTTCCTTACCTATTTCATTTTTTTGAATTTAAAAAAAAAATGCATTGAATTTAAAATAAATGATTCCCTTGTTTTTAAAAGAGATTTTCCAGCATTTTATAATACAAATTTACAAAAACTTTTATGGAGTTATCATGTTTCTACCAAACACCACAAATATTAAGGTAAGGTATTCGCCATGCTATTTCAGTCTTAAATGTTTAAATAAAAAAGATTTATTAGAATCACACTCCAAATCATGCATCATAAATCATTCCTCTCAGTGAATCCATATAGAAAATAAACTATTAAGAATTTATTTTGCTTGACCAGTTGAAAAACAATCTTCCCAAAAATGTTTGCTCTTGATAAAGCAAGTGTTTGCCATGCAAAGATCTTTAAACAAAAAGTACAAAACAAGTCTGTCGTAGGAATGCCCCATTGTGGTATCTCTTTGCTCCACTACATCTTTGCATCAGCAGAACTTAAGAAAACAAAAACTAACAATCTCAAAAAAAACAAGACAAGACCCAGGGTGTGTCACATCTTTTTGTTTGGAACATTTGTCAGAAATTAATCATGTTCTTGTTTGGAACATTTTGATAAATCTACCTGGCACTCTCCAGGTAATAAAATTAACAAAAATCTCACTCCGACCACCATGGACCACTATACAATCTGAGTTCTTTTTTGTTGTTGTTGTTCAAAACGTGAGGTGCGACGAGCCACCAAAGATACACACATTAATAAGTGATCTTACGACCAAGTCCTCCGCCCCGAGCCCTCCAGACTCACCAGTGTATCTACCAGAAGTATTAGCCTTTTGGGTCTTTTGGTCATCCTGTCCCAAGCCGGCAACCATTTGTCAGCCGTGTCAAGCGGCCGCTAGCTAACTTCAAAACCGGCAGGTGGTATGGCAGAAGGTTATGCTGGTTGGTTGGCTGGGTTGGTGGAGCACTTGTGATTAATAAGCGTTCACTTGAACAAAAAAAAAACTCCCAAACAGAAAATGGCATGGAGATAAATGTTCTGCGGTATTTTGGTGGTGGCAAGTGGTCTACACCTTTTTATAAGAATGAAGGATTATTCTTTCGCACACACTTGCATGTGAGTGCAAGAGTGAGTAAATATAAACATTAACACAAGTTCGTGCCGTGTCCTTTGAGCTAATTGAATAAGAGTGTTCCTGAGGTGTGTCCTACACCTATACGATGCCGTTAATCATCTTAATAACATCACTTAACATCGAAATTTACTCTTTTTTGCAGTACTTTGCCAGTTATCAAATTGAACGCTCGGGGCTTCAAATGAATTAATATTTCTTTTAAAAGGTCTTTAAAGTCGAAGAAAATGATGTTATGCTGATGTTGTTATTGAGTACATCAGCTTTTACATCTTTTAAAAATGTTGAAAGATTGAGACAAATTTCCAGTACTCAAAAATTCTGGATAATTTATGCACTTCTGACAAACTCGTCTATGGTATACTGTTTGAAAAAGAGTCAATAGAAATAATAGTTTGGAATTAAGTTCCCAGCATCTGGAAAAATGCCAGAAGTCCAAACGGTGCAAGCCTAAGTCTCCTCTACAGAACACTTACAACAAGCGTATTGCTGATTTTTAAAAAACTGATGTGAGAAAATTATTTTTCTCGAGATTTAACGATTTTGAAAAAATTGTGTGGGCTTGGCACACACGAGTAGCTCAAGATTTTCGAAAATCTTAATGTTCAATATGCAATTATATGAAAAAGAAAGATCGGGTGATTTGAAGTCAAGATATTGGGAACAAAATTTGAACAATTTTTTGGTCAATTAGTTTTTTTACAATCTTTAAGTGGGTTGGAGTCAAAATTCTAAATAAAAACGGTAACGTAGGTATAGCTACCTTTCAGGAACCATTTTTTTAATTTTTCAATTTCTAATTAATATAGTAAAGTCAAAACGGTGTCGATTCATAAATAATGCAAAAGTATACCACCCAAATTGTATTCTTGAAACTGGGTAGGTACATAATTATTCATGTAGTTCCGTTGAGTATAAAAAAATTAAAAATCGTTTTCTTAAAAATTAATTATTATTTATAAAATTTTTCGGTCATTTTTAAAAATAAAATCTGGTATGCCAGCATTTAGTACTTCATAAAATACAATTTTACTCAAAATAAAAAAATATTCATAAGCCCGTTTTCAAGATACTGAATTTTCAAAAATAAAATTTCAATATTTCTTAAAAAATCCAAAATGTATTTTTTTGAAAGTTTGCGCATGCAAAATTATTTGAATTGTAAAGGAGCTCTTGTACACAAATCTTGGATGAGATCGGTGCAGCCGTAAACGACAAAATTGAAAAGAAAAAAAAATCAGTTCTATGACAGGTACCGTTAGTAACCGTTATTGGTAAATTCTATGTCAAAATTCTCTTTTTAAAATTCTGTATTTCAAATTTTTCTTTTATATTGCGGAAATTCTGTATGTTTAAAATTTTCTATTTTAAAATTCTGGGTGATAAAAATTCTGTATGAGAAAAATTCTGTAGGTTAAACATTTTGTTGGATGAAATAAATTCTTGACCAGTGTCAAATCTTTCAAACAATCTCCCGCCTTACAATTATTGTGCAATGAATTGTTGGTTTGTAAATCGCTTACGGAGAAAAGAGAACGAACCCGATTGACAACAACCAACTTGTGTGCGGCTAGTAAATATGCTAGTTGTCTCAAAATGCAATTAATAAAGACAATACCCTACATCGGATGGCCATGATCAGGAGACCTCAGTGGCGCAATGCGTAGTGCATAGTCCTCAGAGGTAGCTGGTCTAGGTTCGATTCCAGTTGACGGTGCTAATTTATAAATTAAAATTGAACATAAAGACTAAGCACCACTAAAGGAATCTGATGATTGGTGTGGGAAATTGCAATAATTCCAGCCAAATGCAATTCGGTAACCCACTCACGTGGTTGTTGAACGTTCAAACATTCATACAAAATTGTTTTGATTATGTAAAAAAGTGCCGAACTTTTGTTTACATTAGAATTAAATCGTTCTGAAGCATGTTGAATTATTTGTTTTGTAGATATTCAAGACGAAAAAGATTTTTTTAGGAAACTTTAGCAGTTTTTTTTAGTTCTTTTTTTTTGCGTAAAAAAAAACTACAATTCAAAGATAGAAAGATACAGGAAGTCGAAGCGTGGGCTTACTAAAATCAAAGGAACACATAATGTCAACAGCGTTAATCATTTGAACTCGAAACTCATCGATAGTTTTCATTATTCACTGACTGGATCGCTCAAACTTGCTTTCGTAGCTAACAGCTTTAACGTATAGCTTGAAGTTAACAATGAAATAAAAAATTTATATGCAATTTTTGAATTCGATGTTTTTTTTTATTAAAAGTTAATTTATTTCGTCTAGGCATAGGTCAGTTGTAAGTGATTTTATTTTATGACTAGAAAATTTGACATTCTTTCCGTGTTAAATAATTATTAAGGGAAGCAAATATATGATTTTTCTTCAACATTTGTTAAGTAGGTACTTAGTGAATAGCATCTGCAACCGCCTAGGCTGTTTTTCAAAACGGTCTTTGACAATATTTCGATGAATGTTAAGGGTGGTTAAAGTTTAAGGGCCGATGTTGATTTTGAATAAAACACAAATTATTTAGGAAATTATTGTGATTTCTTTTTATTAGGATAATATTGGTATGGTTCAATTATGTATGGAACAAAATATCGGCCAAATGGCTGCCGCGACCTCGACGCCACACCTCCATCCGATGGTCCAAATTTTCGATGACGCTGAGGCATAATTGAGGTTAATGTACCAAACTATATCATTCTTTATCTCTTGAATTGTTGCTGGCTTATCGACGTACACCTTTTCTTTCAAATAACCCTAAAGAAAGAAGTCCAACAGTGTCAAATCACATGATCTTGGAGGCCAATTGACATCGCCACCACGTGTGATAACACGGCCATTGAATTTGTCACGCAAAAGAGCCATTGTTTCGTTAGCTGTGTGGCAAGTGGCACCGTCCAGTTGAAACCACATATCGTCCACATCCATATCTTCCAATTCGGCCCATAAAAAGTTCGTTACTATCTCACGATAGCGAACACCATTCACAGTAAATGCCTGAATGGCCTCATTTTGGAAAAAATACAGCCCGATGTTGCCGCCAGCCCATAAACCGCACCAAACAGTCACTCTTTGTGGGTGCATTGGTTTTTCCACAATCACTCTTGGATTATCATTCGCCCAAATGCAGCAATTCTGCTTATTGACGAATCCACTGAGGTGAAAATGTGCCTCATCACTGAAGATGATTTTATTCGAAAATTGATCATCCACTGTTGCCCATTTTAATAATAAGCCTGAATAACGTTAACGCGTTGCTCGATTGTGTATCTTTCCATGGTTCAAATTGAGTAAGTCTGAAATTGAGAAATGTCAAATGAAATGCAGAAAAAAACTTGACGTTTAGGTGTGGTTTGTCGGTCATTGTGGATCTAAGCCAAGTTTTTACTTTGCGTAACGTGCTAAACGATAGCTCAGCGGTGCAAGTAGTTGCTGGAATTGAGAGCCCTATACAAAGAGCTGAAAAAATCGATAGATAAAACTCCTCTACACTGTTCAATAAATCAGAAATGTTTGAACAATCAATTCCATTAGTCCGCATTTTTTTAAAACTGTACCACATCTTGGACTCCGCCAGGAAATTATCCAGAAAGCAGCAATATTTCTCCATTATTTTTTGTATTATAATTCGAGTTCTGGAGAATCCATAATTTGCATATTTGTTGGTGATAGTTGAAATAGTGAAAATGCAGCTTCATTTTCTTCTGAAAAGCGTTCTGTAAGCGTTATTATAAGGGAATCAATGTACGGAATGTAAATAGCTTTTCTAAAAAAACTTTTGGGGGAAGAAGCGGGAACATTTGATCAATGGATTTGTTTTTGAATTATCCTCGGATAGCTTAAAACTATGCCTGATTCACTCAAGAATTTTTCCATTACCTCCCATACAAATTTAAAGCAATTGTCAGCATCCTTTCGATTTTTTTGAAAAAAATTATTCAAAACATCGACCTGATCTTTTACTGTTTACAGATTTTGATCAACGCCCTGTAAAAATATTAGCAACAGGTATGGCAAAAAGTGTAACAAAAATGAAAAAAAAAAAAATAAAATTAAGGGTATTCATGTAACGAGATAATTTAGCGATTTGCAAAAAATTGTAAACTTCCGCAAGATGTTTACATGAACACCCCATTAAAATACTTGCATTAACGTTGTAAATCACCAAATTAAACGTCCAAACTTATCGCAGTGTATCAGCTTAATGCCTACGCTACTAGCTTCAAATTTGTGCGATAAAATTCTATGTTTTGCAGATTATTTATCCAATAGATATTTTGAGAGTTCATTTCTACCGACATAAAAGTCTATGGTTTATTAGCTTTCTATGGATTTTCCGCGTTTTGCATGAATACACCTATTGTTACAACGAAATAAAATTTAAAAATAGTGTAACATTGTGGTAACGCTATTTGTTACCCTTGATTTAGAGCTTTTTTTGTCTGTTGTCTTTTTTTTAGCCACTGACGTTTAACCCGAATTGTCGTTTTGAAGATTACTCTCTCTATCTTTGCCTATAGATGTGATAAAGACAGCTATCTTCAAATCGAAAATCAACACAATTGATTCAATAAGTATAGTATTTAATATGCCAACTTTGAAAATTAAATAAAATACAATTTTACACAAAACTAAAAAAATATTCATTGACCCGTTTTCAAGATATCTATTGAATTTTCAAAAAAAAAAAATATTTTTTAAAAATCCAAAAATTATTTTCCAAAGATTATTATTTAAATTTTGTTTGCACGAATCCTTAACTTTTCCTATACTACGTATATCACATTTAAAAAGTGCTCTTTAAAATTAAAAGCTCGCATATTTGAAGTTAAATTGTGCAAATCTAAAGTGTTTCATGTCCAAAATAAGAAAATGGTTCAGTATAATGGAAACGTGTCTGTTTTGAAACCTTTAGCTTTAAAATTAAAAGAAATCATTAAAGTGATTGAAATCGAACCCGTGAAAACCGAAAGCTTATTAAAGTTTTTATATTTTATACACCTTAATGTTTTCACTATTTAAGCTTAAATTGTTTTTACAAAACGATATTACATAAATAAACGCGATATACACGAAAACATAAAACTTAAATAAAAACAATTAAAACACGCACCTGTATGCATTTTTTTTTTTATTTTAACTATATGCCTGTAAGACCTCAGGTCTTTTAAATGCAATGCACGGCACTAGTTAGAAGAAATAGAAGGAAAGGAAATATTCGGTTTTGTTTGCAACCCATCATCAGCATCACGACTGGTCCAGATAGTGCAGGGTCCATAGTCCAGTGCAGGGAATGGCACTTTTCTTACAACTGCATTATGAGGTTGAACGATTGCCTTGCATGGATTACTTTGTGATGTTAGTGAACGAAATACAGTGGTGATATTTAGTTATTATTTCACATAATGTGGTGAATATAAACTTAACTTAACTACACTGACCAAAAAGTGATATTATCAATTCGAGATATCTTATTAATACTTACATACAACATTATATTGTTTAGACATTGCTGGTTCAAGGCTGGAATGGTAAATAGTTTTTTTTTAATCTTCGAATTTCTTTGAAACGGCTTAACTAATTTTGATTAAATTTTTATGGAGACGCGTCGGCAAAGTATTAGTAGCATTCCGTACCAATATTTTAAAAACGAATATTATTTGATTTAATAAAAAAAATACGTAGATTTCATAATAACTTAGTTCTTAAGAATTGGAACCAAGCAGTCTTTGAATACAATTCTGTCGATATTAATACCAATTTTCGCATAAAAGGACTACAATAGCTTCATACAAATGTGAACAAAATAATTTATTTCTAAAAAAACATCGGCTTAATTCTTGGCTGGAAACAATTAATCTGAAAACCACTACCTCCTACCAGTAGAAGTTTTTTTTTACTTTCGACTTTTTAATTAAAGAGGTAAACTGATTAAGATTTGAATGCAAATAATTATGAAATATTTTTTTTCATTCACCCCGTTCAGTTTTCTAGGAATTCGTCTTCAAACAAAAAAAAATTAAAACACTGGTGGTAACGCTTGCCATATCCTCTTTTAACTGTTTGTAAGGCCAGAAACCCCTTCTTTTACTGTCTTTTAAAATAAAGTTCTTTACTTTCTCAATCAAACATTTTGAAAAAAAAAATTTAAATAAAATAATAATTTCAAACTAGTTTTTTTTTTTCAAAATAATGTCAAAATACTTAAAATATAAAGAAACCAACTTTTAAGTATAAAACCAAGAAGAGAGTTAGTTGATAATAGTTAACCAGTTACTTAAATGATAATTTAGTCGAATTCCTCTTAGTTTTAGGAGAAAATCGGTTAATTTATTTTGTAATGTCTTGAAAAGTAAAAGTCCTACAGTTACGTATTAGATTCCAGAAAATAAATAAAATAATCTTACTCGTTTGGTGTTGTAAATGAGACTGAATTTTGTTCTTTTAAAATTAATTGATGGATACTTTTGGATCTCGATCATGAAGGAAAACCATGATAGTGAAAACAACAATAGTCAGGTCCCAAGAATGGATGCCATCATGCACTTAATTACATTATAATATTCTATTGAATATAAAAGATCTTGCATTCTAAGAATGCAAGATTGAACATTATATCTTATTATTAATTTGGAAGGTTTTTGCGACCTATAGTGCAGATGTGTTTCGCTCTGACAACAACAATTGAGCTCTTCAGTAAGAATTGTTGTTGCCTTTCTTAGACACATGTTTTTAGTCGATGGCTACCGACGTATTTATAAAATAAGCTGCACTGATGTGCTGCAAATTATATAATTTCCAGGGGAATTAGGTTAAATTCTTGCACCTAGAGAGTTGTTGTAATTGCCCGTGGTCTGGCATTATATAAGGAAGAAGATAAACAATAACAATAGAATAAATTGTTTTTGTTTTTAAGTTAAGTAAATTTAACCAAATTCCCCTGGAAATTATATAATTTGCAGCACATCAGTGCAGCTTATTTTATAAATACGTCGGTAGCCATCGACTAAAAACATGTGTCTAGAAAGGCAACAACAATTCTCACTGAAGAGCTCAATTGTTGTTGTCAGAGCGAAACACATCTGCACTATAGGTCGCAAAAACCTTCCAAATTAATATCTAAATAAAAGTGCACTTAACAAAAAACAATTTATTCTATTGTTATTGTTTATCTTCTTCCTTATATAATGCCAGACCACGGGCAATTACAACAACTCTCTAGGTGCAAGAATTTAACCAAATTCCCCTGGAAATTATATAATTTGCAGCACATCAGTGCAGCTTATTTTATAAATACGTCGGTAGCCATCGACTAAAAACATGTGTCTAAGAAAGGCAACAACAATTCTTACTGAAGAGCTCAATTGTTGTTGTCAGAGCGAAACACATCTGCACTATAGGTCGCAAAAACCTTTTAAATTAATATTTCATATTAAAAAGTGCACTTAACAAAAAAACAAAAACAATTTTTCTATTGTTATTGTTTATCTTCTTCTTATTAATATGCCAGGCCACGGGCAATTACAACAACTATCTGGGTGCAAGAATTTAACCAAATTCCCCTGGAAATTATATAATTTGCAGCACATCAGTGCAGCTTATTTTATAAATACGTCGGTAGCCATCGACTAAAAACATGTGTCTAAGAAAGGCAACAACAATTCTTACTGAAGAGCTCAATTGTTGTTGTCAGAGCGAAACACATCTGCACTATAGGTCGCAAAAACCTTCCAAATTAATATCTAAATAAAAGTGCACTTAACAAAAAACAATTTATTCTATTGTTATTGTTTATCTTCTTCCTTATATAATGCCAGACCACGGGCAATTACAACAACTCTCTAGGTGCAAGAATTTAACCAAATTCCCCTGGAAATTATATAATTTGCAGCACATCAGTGCAGCTTATTTTATAAATACGTCGGTAGCCATCGACTAAAAACATGTGTCTAAGAAAGGCAACAACAATTCTTACTGAAGAGCTCAATTGTTGTTGCCAGAGCGAAACACATCTGCACTATAGGTCGCAAAAACCTTCCAAATTAATATCTAAATAAAAGTGCACTTAACAAAAAACAAAAACAATTTATTCTATTGTTATTGTTTATCTTCTTCCTTATATAATGCCATACCACGGGCAATTACAACAACTCTCTAGGTGCAAGAATTTAACCAAATTCCCCTGGAAATTATATAATTTGCAGCACATCAGTGCAGCTTATTTTATAAATACGTCGGTAGCTATCGACTAAAAACATGTGTCTAAGAAAGGCAACAACAATTCTTACTGAAGAGCTCAATTGTTGTTGTCAGAGCGAAACACATCTGCACTATAGGTCGCAAAAACCTTCCAAATTAATATCTAAATAAAAGTGCACTTAACAAAAAACAAAAACAATTTATTCTATTGTTATTGTTTAGCTTCTTCCTTATATAATGCCAGATCACGGGCAATTACAACAACTCTCTAGGTGCAAGAATTTAACCAAATTCCCCTGGAAATTATATAATTTGCAGCACATCAGTGCAGCTTATTTTATAAATACGTCGGTAGCCATCGACTAAAAACATGTGTCTAAGAAAGGCACCAACAATTCTTACTGAAGAGCTCAATTGTTGTTGTCAGAGCGAAACACATCTGCACTATAGGTCGCAAAAACCTTCCAAATTAATATCTAAATAAAAGTGCACTTAACAAAAAACAAAAACAATTTATTCTATTGTTATTGTTTATCTTCTTCCTTATATAATGCCAGACCACGGGCAATTACAACAACTCTCTAGGTGCAAGAATTTAACCAAATTCCCCTGGAAATTATATAATTTGCAGCACATCAGTGCAGCTTATTTTATAAATACGTCGGTAGCCATCGACTAAAAACATGTGTCTAAGAAAGGCAACAACAATTCTTACTGAAGAGCTCAATTGTTGTTGTCAGAGCGAAACACATCTGCACTATAGGTCGTAAAAACCTTTTAAATTAATATTTCATATTAAAAAGTGCACTTAACAAAAAAACAAAAACAATTTTTCTATTGTTATTGTTTATCTTCTTCTTATTAATATGCCAGGCCACGGGCAATTACAACAACTATCTGGGTGCAAGAATTTAACCAAATTCCCCTGGAAATTATATAATTTGCAGCACATCAGTGCAGCTTATTTTATAAATACGTCGGTAGCCATCGACTAAAAACATGTGTCTAAGAAAGGCAACAACAATTCTTACTGAAGAGCTCAATTGTTGTTGTCAGAGCGAAACACATCTGCACTATAGGTCGCAAAAACCTTCCAAATTAATATCTAAATAAAAGTGCACTTAACAAAAAACAAAAACAATTTATTCTATTGTTATTGTTTATCTTCTTCATTATATCTTATTTGAATCTTAAAATTGGGAATGAGCTTCCTGTTACTCCACAACCATCCGGTTTGCAGTGTTTGACTTTAAATTGACAAGATAAATGAGTTTGAAAACAAAAATAATACTTCACTCATACAATTCTGATAAATAAATAGTTTGAAATTTGGTTCTATTGTTTTTTTTTTTTCAAAATTTTGAGTTTGAAAAATAATTTTTCAAAATCTGTTCCTTAAAACAGCTCTCTTCTCTCTTTACAAAAAGGTACAACAAGACACTTACCGTTGTTTTTAAAATGTTTGTCTGCACTGAGGGAAAAATGTATGTACTCAGCACATAAATATGTTGAATAATTACATAGATTTTTGCACACATAACTTTATGTACTCATTAAATGTTGAAATCTGTACTGAGTGCATACATTTGTCGCATAATGTATTCAATAAAGAATTCAATGGACCCATCGCATAAAGATGTGTCAGATATCTGAAAAAAAATTTGATTTTTCAAATTTTGTACATAAAATATGGACTGAATACACGTCGCTTATACAAAAAAGTTGAATGGATACGCGTTGCTTTACACTCATCGCATAGCTCGTGTACTGAGTAAATTGTTTTATGCAGAAACCTTCCGGTTTTAAGACCTGCATACATAAAATATAGACTGAATACACGTTGCATTGTACTCAACACATAACCTTATGTGATGAACAAACGCTGCTACATTCGTATTGAATGCATACACGTTACTTAGACTCATCGCATAGCTCGTGTAATGAGTTAATTGTTTTATGTAGAAACCTTCCGACTTTGAGATCTGCACACATAAAATATAGACTGGTTACACGTTGCATTGTATTCAACACAACGAAATGTGATGAATAAACGCTGCTACATTCGTATTGAGTGGATACACGTTGCTTAGACTCATCGCATAGCTCGTGTGATGAGTACATTGTTTTATGTAAAAACTCCGATTTTAAGATCTGTACACATAAAATATAGACTGGTTGCGAGGCAAGAGGATAGGAGGCGTTGGGAAGGATGAAAAGGAATAGGTTGGAAAATAAAAAAAGGAAGAGTTCGGAAAGGGAACAGAATGCTAAGTTCCGGGGGACGCGGCCTGCTTGCGTAGCGCGGATTAGCTCGCCGGAATGGGGGGGATCTTGCCCCCGAAACCTAACCTCACCTGCAGCAAAACATATATCAGGCCAGAGAGATAACGAAAAAAATCGAAAAGACTGCATTGTATTCAACACATAATGTGATGTGATGAATAAACACTGCTACATTCGTATTGAGTAGATACACGTTGCTTAGACTCATCCATAGCTCGTGTGATGAGTACATTGTTTTATGTAAAAGCTTTCCGATTTGAAGATCTGCACACATAAAATATAGACTGGTTACACGTTGCATTGTATTCAACACATAACGAAATGTGATGAATAAACGCTGCTACATTCGTATTGAGTGGATACCCGTTGCTTAGACTCATCGCATAGCTCGTGTGATGAGTACATTGTTTTATGCAGAAACCTTCCGAGCTTAAGATATTCACACATAAAATATAGACTGGTTATACGTTGCATTGTACTCAACACATAACTTTATGTGATGAATAAATGCAGCTACAATAGTGTTGAATGAACGCACGTTGCTTGCTCTCGGATTTTTGAATTTATTTTGTGAGTACATATGCCACTGTAGTTGTTCAATAGCTATGTGTTGAGTCAATATAGCCTGTTTTCATTACAAGTTAAATATTTTCTATAGACTGACTACATGAATGCTGCTAACTGAGGGTGGTTTTCATTTGGTATATAAACTCAAATGTAACCAGCACACGTTAACTTTACTCAGTAAATAGAGCTTTCATGAAAATCATATGCAAACTTCAGTACATAGATTTTACATAAATATATCTGTATTGAGCCCATCCATTTTTCCCTTAGTGTGTGGTTAAGTCAATTGTTTTAAAAATTGCCCTTCCCGTCTAAATCGTGGAAGAATAGACCCCCTACACTAAAATTATTTCACTACACGCTTCAGTTTTTTGAGAGTCCTAAGGTGAATCAGCCTAAAATTATTTCACTACACGCTTTAGTTTTTTGAGAGTCCTAAGGTGAATCAGCCTGTATGTAGTGATTAAAGTTTCTCAGCGGTACTCTGTTCTCATTAAATTTAAAATAAACTTACTAGCTAAATAATGTGTAGGTCTTTTCATTAATAACATCTAATCGTTGGAATTGTCTGTTAGGAAATCTGCAATGACCTCTGGATTAAAATCTATGTAAAATTCATTAAAAATTATTGTACACTCTTCTATTCTTATTTCCAACACTGGTCTCTGACTCCATGACAGTTCTAATAATTTAGAACGCAACCTTCCTTTGCCATTTTTAATAGCCGTGCGTATTTTTAATTGAATTCTTATTGAAAGTATAAACGGATGGAGGCCTATAGAAACAGCATACTCTACCCGAAGAAACATTTAGCACCCTGTTAAATTAAGTGAGGAACCTGCAGATTTGAATAATGCCTTTCTTAGTAGCTATAAATGCAATTATTTTTCCTTTATAATATAAGAATTTTTATGATCTTCACTGCTTTTCATCTTGAAATACCTTTACAAAAACAAAACTAAATTCTTAGGGTAGGTTTATCGTATAGGTGCCCATTTCCTCCATTTGTGTATTTCTAATTCTTATTTTCTTTTATTATAAACTTGTTGCTTTGTTTCCTTATTTTGAAAGTGTGTGTTATTTTGCCATCTCAACTTAGGTATTCATATAATACTCGTATTTTAAAGTTGTAGTTATTTTCTGTTTATACATACTGCAAGAGATATCCCGAAAGAGTACAATAAAACTGGAATCAAAAAAT
The DNA here is from genome assembly GCA_949320155.1 of Melangyna quadrimaculata. NCBI lineage: Eukaryota > Metazoa > Arthropoda > Insecta > Diptera > Syrphidae > Melangyna > Melangyna quadrimaculata. The sequence goes on from OX439483.1 coordinate 391,073,730, forward strand.
TCATATAATAAATCAGAGACTTTTCTGAATAACATCTCAGTCGGAGATTTATGATGGCAACTTTTCTTAACGTTGTTTACATCAACTTAAAATCTTTTTTTGTTTCTTTTATTTTTGTAAGAAGTGTTTCTTGATAAAAAAAAATATAATGAAATAAAAAAAAATTGCTGAAAAAATGATATAAGAGAATAACCCATATGGATTTTTTTTAAGATCTCATTTTTGATACCCGGATTGTGGAATTAAAAGATTCTTCTTTGGTTGCCTCATCATCTCGAATATAATCGAGGAGTGTGTATCTGGGATACTGTGTGTGTGTGTTGTTTGTGTAACGAAAGCGAAACCTTCAAATAAGATTATCACTCTGCATTTATCGTCCGTCCGTCGCGTCCGTTCGTTTCTTGGTCGGTTATGGTCATAGGTCTTAGCTGTCACACCTCTGCTTATAACCATACCAACCCGAAACAGACACCATATACACAAAAAGTGAGTTACGAGATCTTTTTCGTGAAGTGAATCTAACAAATTATTTCTGAGATTTTTTTTTGTTTGAGAGGACCATATTGCCAGCGACACCGCAACAATGATGCGGTTTTAACTAATTTTTTACTGTCAACTATCAGATTCAAGGATATACAATTAGTTTAATATTCGTTATTGAAACAAAAAGATGGTTATTTTTTGCAAGAATAAGTTATGGTTTCTTTGTTCAAGATTTAAGGGCTTAAAGAATTTTCTTTCAAGAGACCAAGTATCTTATACGAATTAAATTAAGGGACCTAATTTTATGAGTTTTAATAATATTTCAAGGATCAGTACAATATAAATGATCATTAAAATTTTAAACGACATAGTTTAATTAAACTTCAAAATAATTTCTTTAAAGATAATAATTGTTTACTTCATATATAAGTAGGGACTATTAAGAATCACACATAATGATTAGTTTTGCTATTCAGGGGTCTCAAAACTATTGGTTACGACGCAACATGCAACTACGAGCCTCGGATACGGGCGGATTGATGAAGAGCCAAGCTAATAAAATAAGGACAACGAATTTCGGATCTGTAAGTGAAACGTATTATTCCTAGGTATATAGGCCACGTGCAGCCGAACAATTACTGAAGACAGACATCACCGGGCACCACCATTCAAGAAGTGCAATGGGATGGACCGGGCATATGGAAGATGAATAACTACGATGTTTACTACGGCGACTGCTACCACCAAAAACGAGCAGCTTTTATTTAAACCAACTCCTACTCTCACCTTCTAGTGGTGAACATCGGGTGTCTAGTACCTCAGCTGAAGATGGGGTTTTAATATCTGTGGAAAGCTGTTGGGACAGCCAACGAGAGAGGGGGGGGAGTGTTCCCACTAAGCCACTTCTCCTTTCATCCGGGCAGCTGCGGACGAATTACCCATATGGAATCAACGGTGGCGTTTGCAGTTCCAGTTATGTTGAACTACTTAGTGAACACCTTATTATATTGGCTTCTAGGACATATTTGTAGCTCAGGCCTATAAAAGGCGGTTTATGCGGCTCCCTTCCCTTGGAGTTATACTAAGGGTCTGGCCCTTCAGGTAGGGTGTTGTGCGTTAGGGTAACTTCCCTACCACGGAAAAAGACTTTGTTCCGAAACAACAACAAGCCTCTGATATGGATGATTTTGAAGTTGACGACCTCAGCAAACGAAACAAGGACAATGAATTTCGGATCTGCACACGGAACATCCTGGTCTTATACAGAACACGTGCAGCTGAACAATTAGTAGAGAACCTGAACAGGCCAAAGGCTGACGTAACAGCCATCCATGAAGTGCGATGGGATTCAGAGGGCATACGGAGATTGAAATCGTGTGACATTTACTACGGCGGGTGCGGTTTTGTGATAATGGGCAGACGTAGCCAAAAATTCTTGGGCTTCCGAAGTGAAAGTGAGCGCCTGGTCAGAATCCGCATCAAATGCATTCTACGATCTCTTGATGGAGACAACGTATGATAGGTGCCTGAAGTACGACGTGAAGATCATTCTTGGTGACTTCAACGCAAGATTCGGAAAGGAGGACATCTTTGGTTCGATAGTCGGAGGACACAGCCTTGACGACGAATTTTCAGGCAACGGATACAGGCTGGCAGACTTTATGGCAGGTGAATTGTCATCATCTCAAGCACCTGATTCCCGCACCTCAATATACACAAGGAGACTTGGCGGTCACGTGATCAACGAACCGTCAACCAAATCGAACACGTTAGGATAGACGCGAGACATGCTTCCAGTATCTTGGACGTCCGATCGTACCGAGGTGCAAACATTGACTCCGATCACTACCTGGTGGTATCTAGACTACGTATGCGGATATCCATGACGCCACAACACAGAGCAGATGTTGTGAAAAGGTACGATGTCTAGAAGCTTAAATCGCAAGAGACCGCCAGAACTTTTGCAGACCACTTTACTCTTAATCTCTCAGGAATCCCGCCACCAGCATCAAGTGCAGAGGACCAGTCGAAGCACTGTCAACAAGCCATCAGTGAGTGCTGGCTGGCGCATGCAGCAAAGGACGAGGCTTACCAGGCAATGCAGCAGACTCGAACAAGAGCTGCTGAGAGAGTAGCCCGGGAGCTCTACGGGATGAAACGAAAAGAGGAACGCCGACTTCTGAGGAGGAAAAAAAGAGCACGAGAAGCGGGTGGTCGAGTCGATTGAGGGTAGTAGCGGCAGGGGAGATGTTTGAAAATTTTATCAGAGGGTGAAAAGATCCACCCAAGGATACAAAACTAGAACGGAAGCCTGCCGAGATGAGGGTGAGAATATGTTAGAAGATACACAGTCAGTGCTGAGGATCTGGAAAGAACACTTCTGTAGACTGCTTAACGCCGAAGATAGCCAAGATACCGCTAGTAGACGGAACACTCCATTCAACTTAGAGAATGATGGCCAACAGCTCCATCCACCGAACCTTACAGAAGTGCGGCTGTCGATATCCAAACTAAAGTCGTACAAGGCTGCTGGTGCGGACGGCTAACCAGCCGAACTATTTAAATCAGCGGGAGAAGAATTGGTTAGGAGCATACACCAACTCATCTGCAAAATTTAATCGGATGAAAGTATGCCCGATGAATGGAACCTCGGTATAGAGTGCTCCATCCATAAAAAAGGAGACGCTCTGAATTGCACCAACTACAGGGGACGAATTATACAGAACCATGTCATATCTCGGCATCACTGCCAAACTCGTCCGGTTGTGCAGGATGTCGATGGAGAAATCTCGCTGCTCCGTCAAAATCGGTAAGAACACCACCAATTCCTTTGATGTTGAGAAAGGATTGAGGCAATTTAACGCACACGTCAACAACAGCCGTACAATTTATCAAAAGTCTGTTCAATTGATGACAGCAGATGACATAGACATTGTCGGCAGAACGAAAGCGCATTTGCGAGCATTGAATCGGAGGCGCCTAAAATGGGATTGGCGGTTAATGAGGACAAGACGAAGTATATGCTGTTATCGAGAAAGGAATCTCAACATCGTCGACTCGGGTTAAATATCACGATGGACAGATATAACTTCGAAATTGTCAAGGACTTTCTCTACTTGGGCTCCACTATTACCTCGCAAAATGAGATCAGTGCAGAAATCAAAGAAGAATTACTCTTTACAATCGCTTTTTCTTCGGTCAAAGAAGGCATTTAAGTAGTAGGGCCCTCTCTCAGAGAGCTAAGGAGACTTTATGCAAGACCCTAATCATCCTGGTCCTGCTGTATGGGGCAGAAGCAAGCATTGGCAGAGCATGAAAAAATCAGATGAAAATCTGCTAGGTACCTTTGATAAGAAGATACTTCGTGTGATTTTCAGTCCGGTCTGTTTCGAAGAAGTGTGGTGGAGAAGATTTAACGCCGAGCTGTACGGGCTTGACAACGGCGCACGTTGACCTGGTCAAAAAGCTGAAAATACAGCGGCTGAGACGGCTGGGGCACATGGAGCGTATGGACAGCAATACACCTGCCCGACTAGTCTTCGAATCCAACCCGATTCTCGTATGCAGGTTTAAAATTTGTTTTTAAATTACTTAATAGTTAATAGCTTTTTCATTCCAAGTTGTTTTTTATTTTTTTTAAAAACTTAAAAAACCATTAAGATAAGTAACCTGTAGGAATAAAGAAAGCTTAAAAAGGTTTTTTTTTATTTTTAAAAAAATACAAGTATTTTTTGTGTAGGTTGGTATATAGGTAAAGCTACATCTGCCAACAGTTTTAAAAACTCGAAAAGAAAATACTAACATTAAAGTGGTAAACGATTAACCCTTTTCATTATATATATGTACAGTACATAGAACAGCGGACTATATAGATATACTTATAGTTCTCCACTCGTAAGCGGCACGTCCATAAAGATAACCCAAAAGAACATTCTTCACTCCCACATTAACCCTCTCTTTTTCCGTCGCTGTTGAAGCCATCTTATAATTCGGGTGTGTTACCCTCTTAATTGTATAATTTCGTTTGCCAGCAATTATTTGATAACAATTTACCTTCGCAAATTCGAGTGACCAGCAAGCAGACACCAAAAACCGACTCTATGTAAGTCCTTCATAACAAATCTTGCCTCTGAATCCGCCACGCCACGCTGGACATCCGACCACCACCGAATCCCTATCGCTGCCATATATAGCAGCATAGGTAAGTAACAATGTTGTACAAATATAAACCTTCTTTTTGTTTAGCCTTAGGAGAAGGGAAAAATACTCCACACATGAGAGAATATCCTTTGACCAAAAAAACATGCAAAAAAATAAAAGAAAACAAAAATTCAGGATCTACCTACCTTTGCGATTGTCTCCATATGTGTGAAGCTTGACCCTCAAACCAAAAGTTCTCTGTTTGCATCCTTCAGGAAGTTACTTTTAATTTTGTATTTCCTGCCTGGCTTTCCCGCATTTAACTGCGCGACCGTCAGAGTGTACCTAATCTTCATCGCCATGCTACCACCCTTTACCGCGCTCTTATAGTAGATTTTGAACTTTGGTCCTCTGGGTACCTTGCAAGGGGAAGAGTAGCAACCGGTTCGACCTCAATATTTCGTCCTTCGCTGGATGTTTCATTCTTCATTCTTCTTTTTTTTTTTAATTTGTCTCTCCTTGTTCTGTGTTTTCAAGTTGCAAGGGTTGACGTTGTTCTTAGGTTCGTTTTTGATCCTGTTTTTTTTTTTTTTTATTTTTTTTTTTTTTTTTTTTGAAAAAAAGTTTAACGTTGTTCGGGACTTACTTTAATTCGCCTTTTAGATTTATGGGCTGGACTCCTGATCTGAATATAAATCAAAAAGTTCACCTCTCGATATGCATAAAGAAGGACATAGAATAACGCGGAGATGGTTCAACGCCTGTTGTGTGTCATTGGGTCCGCCCTTCCAGTTCGATATAAGTATACCTTAACTTTACCTGATAGAGTAGAGAAAATTACACACACCTTGCAAACACAGCATCCTTCGAAGAAATATACACATCGAATTACAACAAAAAATGTATCTGTCATCTCAAAAATACTTTGGCAATAAATCAATGAATATATACCTACCTATACTTACCTACTCCCTGAAGGACGACATTTTTTAAGGATGAGAAAAGGAACAAGCAATAAAGGGGAAATGATCAACGTGGTGGGTATCTTAGAGGCGATGGTATTTACCAATTTCCTGACACACAATAAACAACAATTATTGTGTCCTTTCGTTGGGAAACTTGATCATGACAAATACTCTCTCCGCCATCACAGCATTAAGACGACCCGAACGGCTAGCAGCAGGCTAAACCAGCAATTCTTCCAAGAGCCCCCGAAGGAGATGGGGAAAACCCCAGAAAAAAATAAAAAAAAGAAGAAAACTTAAAACTGAGAAAGATGAATGAGTTGCTGGTTCTCAGAATGTTATGGGTCTTGGGTATATTGGTAGTATTTCTTCAGGGTCGGACTAACCCTTAAACGTTGATTCTATTTATTTTCCTTTGAAATAAGTGTTGGTCACATTGACGTTGAAGTTATTTTTGCATGAAAGCTTAAATAAAGTATATATTAAGATCGGACAAGTAATCCTGGAATAAGATGCCAGAAAAATACGAAGTTTGAAGATTTCAGGCTTTGTCATATTGCAAATTAGGAAGAGCGACTTTTTCTTAAGTTTTAATTTAAATAAATTTAAAAAAGCACCCGATAACAATAATAACTTTACTTTAAAGATGGGACTCACAGCCCATGATGGAGTTTTGGCCTCAACCAACAAGCCCTTCCAGCCAGCTCTGTTCCTGTCAACCAAGTTGGGTGAGATCGTTATCCACTTGTGTGCACCACCAGTTATGGGTTCCTCCTCCGCTGCGTATACCATCGGGGTTGGATTCGAAGACCCGTCGGGCAGGTGCGTTGCTGTCCATACGCTTCACGTGCCTCAGCCACCTCAGCTGCTGTATTTTCAGCTTTTTGACCAGGTCAACGTCGCTGTATAGCCCGTTTAGCCCGTCGTTGAATCTTCTCCTCCACACTCCGTTGATACACACCGGACCGAAAATCACACGAAGAATCTTCCTCTCAAAGCACCCTAGCAGATTTTTATCCGATTTTTTCAGTGTCGTCCATACTTCTGCCCCATAGAGCTAGACTGGGATGATAAAGTTCTTGTATAAAGTCTCCTTGGTTCTCTGAGAGAGGGCCTTACTACTTAAATGCATTCTTAGACCGAAGAAACAGCGGTTGGCAAGAGTAATTCTTCGTTTGATCTCTGCACTGATCTCTCTGCTCAGATCCAATGCTCGCAAATGCGCCTCGTCGCGTTCTGTCGACAATGTATATGTCATCTGCAAGCAATCCAATGGACTTTTGATTAATTGTACTGCTGGGTTTGACTTGTGCGTTGCGAACAATTGTTTCAAGAACGATTTTGAAAAGGTTGTATGATAACGCGCCTCCTTGCATCAATCCTTTCTCAACATCAAATGATTCGGTGGTGTTCTTACCGATTTTGACGGAGCAGCGAGATTTCTCCATCGTCATCCTACACAAGCTGACGAGCTTAGCACGGATGCCAAGATATGACATGGCTCAATATAATTCGTCCCTTTTCACGCTATCATACGCGACTTTAAATTGATAAAGATGTGGTGTGTATCGATCTGGAGTTCCTGGGTTTTCTCTGAAATCTGTCGGAGTGTGAACATTTGATAGACGGTTGACTTGCCTGGCCTAAAATCACACTGATAGGGGCCGATCAGATCACATAGGATAGCGGACAAGATTTTATGAGCGACGTTTAGGAGACTAATTTCTCTGAAGTTGTTACAGTTCAGAGCTTCTGCCTTTTTATGGATGGGGCATACTATACCGAAAACTTCGGCTGGTTAGCCATCCGCACCAGCAGCCTTATACGACTTTAGTTTGGATATCGTCAGCCGCACTTCGGTAAGGTCAGGTGGACGGAACTGTTAGCCATCATCGTCCAAGTTGAATGGAGTGTTCTGTCCTCTAGCGGTATCTGGGCTGTCTTCGTCCTTAAGCAGTCTAGAGAAGTGTTTTTTTCCAGATCCTTAGCACATGATTGTGTGTGTGTATCTATTACTATTTTCCCACTCTCATCTCGGCAGGCTTCCGTTCTAGCTTTGTATCCTTTGGTGGATCGTTTCACCTTTGGATAACATTTTCGAACATCACCCCTGCCACTAAAACCCTCAATAGACTCGACCACCTACTTCTCGAGCTATCAGCACAGTGTTTCCACTGGTCCTCTACACTTGATGCTGGTGGCGGACTTGCTGAGAGAGAAGAGTTCTGGCGGTCTCTTGCGATTTAAGCTTCTCAACATCGTACCTTTTCGCAGCATCTGCTCTGCGTTGTGGCGTCATGGATATCCGCAGCATCTGCTCTTCATTGTGATATCCGCACATGCAGTCTAACTACCACCAGGTAGTGATCCGATTCAATGTTGGCCCCTCAGAACGTTCGGACATCCAAGATACACGGAAGCATGTTTCGCGTCTATCGCAACGTGGTCGATTTGGTTGACGGTTCGTTGATCACGCAACCGCCAAGTCCCCTTGTGTATATTGAGGTGTGGGAAACTGGTGCTTGAGATGATGACATTTCAACCCGCCCCGCCGCAAAGTCTGTCAGGCTGTATCCGTTGCCGGAAGTTTCGTCGTGAAGGCTGTGTTCTCCGACTATCGAACCAAAGATGCTCTCCTTTCCAAATCTTGCGTTAAAGTCTCCAAGAATTATCTTCACGTCGTAATTCGGGCACATATCGTACGTTGTCTCCAGGAGATCGTAGAATGCTTCTTTAGTTGAGTCATCTCTCCCTTCATGGGGGGCGTGAGCACAGATCAGCGTAATGTTCTTGAATTTGCCTTTGATGAGGATTGAGACCAGGCGCTCACTTACACTTCGGAAGCCCAAGACAAGAACAGCCTTACAAGTTCTTAAAAATAACTCAGTATTACATCAAACGTTATGTTGAACTGCGTGAAATCCGATAACAGATAAAATTTAATCAAATATCACTTTAATTTGATTTCACTTAATTAGTTGCTGAAATAAATTCAGTATTATAACGCTTTAGAATTTACACTTTTTTGTTATTAAATCATTCTTCAATGCTTTCAATACCGATTTCCTCAGCTTCTTTTCTTAGCTTCTTTGCACTATACCTGATATGATAGAGCAAACCTACCATTAAGGCCCATTTGTGTTTCAGGTTATACAAAGTCCAGCATTGGTGTTAATACACAGCGGAACACTCTGACAGTGCGCAAGAGGTGCAAGGAAAAATCTTTGAAATACGAAAAGCCAACGTATAACTATTTTAATGGCTTTTCTCAGCTTGGCGGCCGTTAAATGTGATATTAATTAATTGGACACTTAAATTAATGACATTTACAGCCAGGGTGTTTTCTTCTTTTATTTTATTTATTATTCTTTTTATTGTACCTATAATATAACACAACACACTGAAGCAATTTTTGATTAATTGACACAGCAAGAAGTGAGCCACTGAGTGAATGAATGTTTGAGTGAGTAGAGAATATGTTGTGCTTTTTTGCAATGCTCCCCTGCCTCGGTTTGTTGCTAGAGGAAGAATTAAATTATAGTGTAAAAGTAATGTTCTTTTTCTTATTGGTATACAGTTTGGTATGTTCATCTGGTTCTTTTAGTGCATGTAAGGGTATTTTATGGCGCGTGTTTTAGTTGTTCCATCATCATGGGAGACTAAAAGAAACTATATATTCACTATCTAAATATAACTGCCTATCTATAATTTGAAACTTGTATATAAAGATACATTCATGATGAGATGCACCACGCTACATTTTCAATAGTTTAAAAGATTTATTATAATAAAACCTACATAAACACAAATACTGGTAGGTTACAGCGCAGGGAATACACCTTATAGGCTTACACGACAAAATAAATTGAAAGCCATAGTGGAGCATGTTCTGCATAACATACTTAGAAAGAACTAAAAAAATATAAAATATTCATTCATTGAAGATCTAAAAATGCAAATACAGATTAAAACTGAATTTTGTGCGGAAATTATATTTCCTTGGCTTTTGGTGTTGCGACATCTTGCATTCAGATTGTTCTATTGAAGTGTTAAAAAATGCATGCATCGCACGATCTTGTACTTCAGATCAGTTCACATCTGTGAGGCTGGAGTGAGGGAAAATTGTGCACTCAGTACAGAGAAAATAGAATCTAAAACCTATGAATGAGGATGAGCTTTATAATAACTGAGTAAATTTAACATGTGCTCTGGGCTGGTTACATTTCAATTTATATGCCCACACGCGCACAAAGATCTATACCAAATATTTAAGAGCATTGAATTGGCACGGCTTTTAGTAGGAATTAAAATTAATTTATTTCAGTGAATTTATTTCAGTAATAGTTACACAAATAAACAAAATAATTATGATTTAACTTAATCAAGCAAATAAACTACAATTTAATTGAAAGCACATTTCTTAAAATTCACCAAAGAATACATCGATGACGATGTTAACACTTAACATTGCAATTCATTGTTATTTTTTCTGATTATTTACAATTTAATGAACAGTTTTGATCAATTTACTTGCAATTCCCTGAAACCGTTAAATTTGAAGACTGAATATCTTTTCTTTTTTAATTAGGTAAACTGCGGCGAACTCAACAGAGAAAATTAATCTTCAACTCAATTTGTGAGAAACGTCAAATCTTAGTAGTTTGTGGTGCAAATCAATACTTTTCTCTCAAAGTGATACCAAATTCGCACAAATTTTTTGTGATCACCTTACGCAGATGGAAAATAAAATCCCATCACAGGTGACTGTTACAAATGTGATGATCACAAATCACCTTACGCGATTTCACCCCAGAATGGATTTATGCTACCGAACGCTTCCGGAATCACCCGTAAAACTTTGATTCAGTGATAGGTTATCTATAGGTATAATTGCAGGAGATATGACACGTTTTCTTACAACTTAACTATAACCATATTCATATGCTATTGTAATTGTTGTTTAAATATATACGTATCAAAAATAAACTAAACTGATGCCTACATACCTTATATCTCCAAGGAATTGATTTGTGGGTCATACTTGTTGGGGCTCCAGCCCCCTAAACCCCTCGTTGTTTTTTAGTTTAAATATGTAGGTATCTACTGGTACATATTTTCTACTTCCAACCAGCCCCGTGGTGGGAGAACATTTGTTACATACCGGGATTTAAAACAAAAAACGCCCCCATTTAAACAAAAAAAATCCACTGAATAAAACAAGATACCTACCAAAATTTGTTCATTAATAATATGAATTTAATTACGTTTAAGAAACAAAAAAATGTTCGTGGATACATAATAAAGGAGGGTACATATCACAGGAAGATATATTGCATTAATGTAAAAGTCTACTGTATTCCGAACAGCCGAACTACTTTCACAAAGTTTTTCTATGATAGTAGGTACATTCATTCATTTCTTGCAGTATGTCATTTTCGCAAGCCTTTAACATATAAACTTCTAAGTTTCCGTTTCTCATAGTAGATCTTAGGCCCAGTTTCACAGTAACACTTAAGTGCGAAATATAGGATACAAAATTCCACTTTTCGCAGTGCATCACACTTACCTGAATAAGTATCACTTAAGTATCCCGTATGGTCTTAGATACTTAAGTGTCACTAACTCAGACTGCAAAAATTACCAAAAAGTACCATTATGCAAAACTTAAGTGCAACGTATT